>CM052546.1:18994068-19036112 GCA_028533065.1 Trachops cirrhosus
GGAGTGAGAGAGCTGGACTCAGCCCCTTGGGCCTGGAGCCCCAGAATCCTGGCATTAAATCCAGTGGGTGCCATAATGAGTCCTGGAGAAAGGGAGAAAGAATACAGAGGACAGGGCCGTGGTGGGGAAGAACCCTTTACAGGGCAGAGGAACTCAGCCAAGGAGACTGAGGAGCCCACCGAGAGGGCAGGACCAGCCACAGGGGAGTGGGGGGCGCCCAACACTGTCGAAGGCCTTTGGGACTGGTCACCAGGAGGTCACTGGTCGTGGGCAGCAGCATAGCTTAATGACTAAGAGTGTCAGAACCCACTTCCAGAAAGGCACCGATGGCCACGGGGCACAGCCTGTGTCCCCTCAGCTTCCCAGCTGTGACTGTGGGTGTGTTCATTTGTCTCTCTGTGCCTCAGCGTCATCATCTGTAAAATGCTTGCCGTATTTACACATCCCCATAGGACTGTCATGAGCTGAAATGAGCGAATACAAGCAAAACACTTAGGATTGGTGCCTGACACAGTGTGTGTGCGTGTGTGCATGTGATAAACACGTGTTAGCTCTTACTATTGCTGTTCCCATTGGTAACCTCTGAGAGACAGTTTTAACAGGATGTCGTGGGCAGATGTCAGGTTTCATAAATTGTGTTTGGGCTTCACCTCATACCTTGCCCCAAATGACAATAACACGGTACCACTAACTTATCCCATTTCAGCTGCTTAGTTGCAGGGGGTGCACTCTCACCCTGAAGAACATCAGCCCCTGTACCGCATGGCGGCCTGAGACCTCCTTATTTCCACAGGACGGTCTCTTGTCCTGCACCTGGTCAGCTGTGGGACCCGAGAGATGGCGTACTCGGCAGGGAAGGCGAAAGTGAGCCAGGACACAGGGAAGGGTGGAAGAAGGACAGAAGAGGGCAACCGGCTCAGTGCGTCCTCACAAAGCACTTTCTAGATTGCAGACACCCTGGGCCACAGCAGTTGGGAGAACCCCACAAACGCCCTGGACACGGCAGCCGCCGGGGTGTGGAAGTCCTGGGGGTGGTTCCTGTGTGCTGTGCTGGTGGTTGGCCACTGGGTGTCACGCTTAGTCCATGTTTGGTCACAGGTTTCTGCAGCTGGTCCTGCATTTGCTGAAGTCTCCATCCTCTTCCCACACAGTCCCTCACTGTCTGGGATACTACTCCTTGAAGTGTATATATGCATGTATGTGTTCATTAGCTAATTAATTAAGAACTAAATTGGCAGTACACTGAAAGTGAAATTTTTCAGAAGCTGCCCTCTGACTCATTTATCTGTGTCTCTGGCACACGGGAAAGGGACCCTGTGTGTCCATGGGAACAGACGTGTAGGCTCCCCTTGTCTGGAGCGCAGGCTCGCCGTCGCTCCCTAGTGTCACGGCCACAGCAGCGGAAAGGCCAGGCGGCAGGCATTCTGTCCTCGCATTCAGCCAGAGTGACTTCAGGGGTCAGCGGAGATTTTGAGGATGACAGAGCTCCACACTCTTCCTTTTAAAAATAATCCGTCTGTGTGTATGTGTATGTGTGTGTGTGCGTTAAAGGAATAAATGTCTTTAGGTGGAACTGAAGACGCCTCTCCCCACTCCATCCTGATTCCCACCCCAGAGGCAAATGCAATTTGAAGGTATTATGTATGTTTCCAATCATTATTCTGATATATTTTAAAAATAAGTACTTGTTCACAGACAAGAAATACTATATAGGTCTGTGTATTTAAAATTTTATATCATTTTTTTCTTCAGCTGGCCTTTTTCTCAATTGACTTTATATATTTAGGATTTATTCCCATTGTAGTAGATATAGTTCTTTTTCATAGTGTTACTTAAAGGGCATTTATATATGTAAATGCCTAGATTTAAAAATAGGCAAGATTGAAAAATTAATGCACTCAAAACCAGAAAAAAGAATATAGAGGAAAAGCTACTATTTCATACTATGAAACATTTTTAGAAATATCTTTCTTGCATCCCCTCTTTTATTCTTTATATTGTTTAGCTGTGTCTTCTTTATAATTCCTTTTCTTGTGGCATCTACTTTTGCTGATGAGAAGTTTGCTGCTAGTCTCATAGTCATTTCTTTGCAGGTAAGTAGTATTTTTCCAAATGTGGATAAAAGTGTCTACATCGTGGGGTTGTTACAAAGAGTAAATGAAATAGTAAATTCAGAAATGCTTTGTAAAATTTAAGAGTTGTACAGAAATTTGGAATTGTGAGATTCTTTTTATCTCAGGTGAGTTTAGTTGTAGGTTTCAATCAATTACACGCTCTTTGGAAGATGGACGCTCTTGTGGAGAGTTGGGGGGTCAGGCCAGGGAGTGGGGTTCAGTGCGTGCAGTGGAAGGAACCCTGGGCCAGATGTCAGGATGCAGCTTTAGTACCAGTTCTGCCAACAATCAGTGGTGGGACCGTGAGCAGTTTATACTGGCTGCTAGTATTCTCATCATCGGCTTTCAAACAGCCTTTATCTGAGCTCTGGGGACAGAGGGTAGGTGCCTCATAAGCAATTGTGTATATTAAATGATATTAGAGTGTCTAATTGATAAAAATTCCCCCCAAAGTACTAGCTGTTATTAACTCTTGGGATTCCACGGTATTTTTTTTTTGTTCAAAAACCATTTTATAAGCAAAAGAGATCTTAAAAATTGTTTAGATGGATACTGGATTGAACACTTTCTAAGGCACCTCTAGTTTTCAAATTCTTTCAGTCTAAGGCAAATCTCTAGTAAGCAAAGTAGTTTTCACAGTTTATAAAAGGGTGCATATAAAGGTCCTTACTTTTTGTAATCGTTTCTTCCAGCCCTGGTCCTCTCCCCACCCACTGCTCATCCTTAGCGTTTATTTCTCTCTTGATGACATGACACTGATGTGCGTGTTGTGGAATCTGGTGTCAGCCAGTTGTGAAAGGCCCCCACGACCACAGTCACACTTTCTTCATTGTGTCACCTGTCCCTAACGTTTTCTTGCAACAACCCAACAAAGAAACTTCTTTTAATGGTCCCTTTCCAACCCTTATGCTTAGGGCAGCCAGTTCCTGTTTCTCCCATTAAAAACGGGCACCACGTGGTCTCGAAGAACATGTAGGAGTTGAGAGAAGGGGCGACGTTTTTCTTGGGGGACGGGTTTGAACAGGAGGGGTGTGTTCATCGTCACCTCGTCCCGTTCAGTAGCACACAGCTCAGCTCGCCGTTGCAGCGATGCTGGTAGCGCTCCTCCTTGGCTCCTTGGCGTGTGAGCGAATACATCACACAAGGGAGAGACGGAGTCTGATTTCAGCTCCGGGCGTAGGGGCCGATGGCTTCTCTAGGTCCTTCCCTACCTCCTCGGAGAGAGGGAGAGGGGGTTGTGTCTGGAACCTTCAACTGACCTGTGTCCCCATCTTTTGTCTCAATGCAGGAGCAAGAACTCCGCGTTTTTCAGCGAGGAGGAAAGATGCTCTCTGTGGGTCTCGGGAAGCGACAGGACGGCTGAGTATGTCAATTTCCTCCGCACGCTTGCTCACACCGACATCACGTCTGTCTACCGGCTTAGTGAGTGTTTGTCCTCAAGCCCCTTGGAAAGCCCAGGCTCCTCAAGATAAGAGAGTCTCTAACCAAGAATAGGATATCTTTTTTAAAAAAAAGATTTATTTATTATTTATTATTCTTTAAAGAGAGGGGAAAGGAGGGAGAAAGAGGAAGAGAAGCACCGATGTATGTGAGAAACATTGACCGGTTGCCTCTCGCACACCCCCAGTCTGGGACCTGACCCGCAACCCAGGCATGTGCCCTGACTGGGACTGGAACCGACGACCTTTCAGTTCACAGGCTGGTGCTCAACCCACTGAGCCACACCAGCCAGGGCGGGAATAGAATATCCCACCCATGAATTTGGGGCTATGGCCACTATTCAGTGATGACCTGGGTTGACCATATTGGATTAGCAGCACTTGTCCTTTAGATTTCAGCCAATTCTGGGTTGGGTGGGGCTTGTTGCCTAGAAACTGAGAGATATGTTGAGGTCGACTCAGCTCTCACTTGGGAGGCCAGCCCTGTCAAGCCTCCGTCTCTGACCCCGGAGGAGAAAAGCCTCCTGAGCTGTGGCTGTGATCCCTCCTTCTAGGACGGAAGTAGTCCAGGTTCCCAGTGATGAAGGTGGGGACACAGCATGTTACAGCTGGAAGGACCCTAAGAGATGACCTCTCCTCCCATTTCACAGATCGGGAAACTGAGGCCCAAGTGAGTTAGTGCCTGAGCCTGGATAAGAACTGCCCGCCCCCATTTTCTAGTCAGCACAGTCCCTGCTTTCTCACGCTGACCCGACACAAATGGCAGTGGACGGCTGGGCACGTCACACCTGGGTGGGCGAGGGGTCTGAGCGCCTGGCACGGGTCTTAGCAGCGTCAGGACGCCTGACTGAGTGGATGAATGGTGCTCCCTTCTCTTACTTTGGGAAAGGCCCATCGCCCTGTGTCAGGAAGCACATTCTCCCTGTGATTGCAGTTTGAGGAAGGGTTCCTGTTTCTCCCGTCTCTTTAGCGGTGGTGCTGTTGTGTCCACTTTTCATGTGGCGAGGTTAGTTGGGGCATGTTCCATGGGTGCAGCCAGAGATTCTGCGGGAGGGACCCCCCGGTCAGAACCTGGGAGCAGAGGTGGGGGCTGGCGTCTTTCTCTAGCACAAGGAGCATTTGTGGGGAGCCCCTGGAGCGGACATCCGTACTAGCCCTGGCAGATCACACTGAGACCGGGATCTGAAGCTACGGGTGTCTGGCCAGGGGCAGTGGAGCCCTGAAATCCAGCACTACTGGGGCTGTGTCACGGGGCAGGGCGGGCCACAGAGTTGGATCCAAGGTGTCTGCCAGCTATTGACCCCGTGCTTGGGAGAGATCCAGGGGCATGTTCCAGGCAGCCCAGTGCCTCTTATCTAAAGAGCAGGAGAGCAGCTCAGCTGCCCACAGAGCTGTGCCTGTGGCTGAGCCGGCCGCCCCTGGCGCCAGGGCTCCTGGCAGAGGGAGCGGCCTCTTGGTGAGTCCTAGCTGCCCCAGGGCCTGTCCCCCAGGGAAGAAGTGCCTCCGGCAGTCCCTCCTCTGGAGGGGACATCATTTTGTAGCTCTGGGCTCTTGGCGCTCTTGGTGTCTGCGCTGTCTCAGCCTCCTTCCACGGCTCCCACTGCCAGCCTGTCTCCTGCCAATTCTATTTCATTCTCTGTCTAGAGCTCCTGCGAGTACTACCAACTTAAAACAGCTAAAACTGGGCTCAAGACTGCCCTTTCACCTGCCTCATCCCACTGTGTTACTTCTGAGGACAAACGGTGACTCACACATCTTCGACTTCTTTCCTTCGTCGCTCATGTTTGGTCACCTGGTGCACGCAGTGTGCACTAAATCAGGGCCTGTTGAGTGGTGGGTGATGGACAGAAGAGGAGGGATCTGGGACTCGCGGGCCCGGGAGGCACTGCCGCATGCCGCACAGTGCACGGCGCTTGGGGTTCTGTTCATGGCTAGTTAGTAAAGTTGCTAAGAGGTCTGGAGCTTTGAAGTGCATCATCTCCCCTCCCCACACCTCTTGGCATAGAGCTCATGCCTTCAGCTTCTCCTTTCTGACTCTGGGTCTCATTTCTACCTTAGTTCCCAGCTGCAAAGCAAGTGGGTTGAGTAAGATAATCTTCAGGTTCCAGCAACTGTAGACAGACGAAAAGGGGACGATTCTCCCCAGTTCCTTAAAGATAGCTGATGGTCTGAAACGTAACCACAAAGTCTCCTAAGAGACCACTGGTCTGGGACACACTGGCAGGTATAGACACCGTGGCCCACGGTGACCTAACACAGGTCTGTCCTTCGTCTCTATCCAGGTGGCTTTGAATCCATCCAGAATCTGCCAAATGATCTGAGCGGTGAGTAGAGATCCTGCTGAACCTGACCTCCAGTCCCTCAGGGCAGCATCCTGTCCTCTTGCCAAGAGCCAGCCACTGCAGTTGCAGGTGCTTAGGGTCGCTCTACTCTGCCTGTCCCTTACAGCGTCCCAGCCCGAAGGCTTCAGGGAGGCCCGGCCTGGTGCAGCCTGGGAGGAGCATCGGGCCACGGGCTCCAGACGGCCCAGCAGCTCCGAGGACTCCAGCCTGGAAGAGGAGCTCCTCTCAGCCGCCTCTGACAGTTACCACCTGCCGGAACCAGATGACCTCGATGACCCGGAGCTGCTCATGGACCTGCACGCTGGTCAGGAGGAGGAGGAGGCTGAGAGCTTCACCCCTATATTGGCTTTCCTGGATCACGAAGGTTACGCCGACCACTTTAAAAGCCTCTATGACTCCTCCTTCTCTTTCCTCACGTCTTTCTTTTATGGCTACTCTGAGGAGGACGAGCTGGTGGTCTACCTGGAGGCCTCCAGGAAGTGGGCCAAGCGGAGCCACAGGACCTGGGCCCATGCCCGGCTCTGCTTCCTCCTGGGCCGGCTGAGCGTCAGGAAGCTCAAGCTCTCTCAGGCCAGGGTGTACTTTGAGGAGGCCATCCACATTCTCGACGGCGCGTTTGAGGACCTGCCCTTGGTGGCCGCTCTGTACGTCAGCTTGGCGGCCATCTACCTGAGGCAGAGGCTGAGGCACAAAGGCTCGGCCCTGCTGGAAAAGGCGGGTGCCCTGTTGGCCTGCCTGCCTGACCGCGAGTCCAGCGCCAAGAACGAGCTGGACGTGGTGGCCTACGTGCTGCGCCAGGGCATTGCGTCGGAGAGCTGCCCCCTGGAGGCCAGGGCCTGCTTCCTGGCCATCCGGCTGCTCCTCAGCCTCGGGCGGCACGAGGAGGTCCTGCCCTTCGCTGAACGGCTGCAGCTTCTGTCTGGACACCCTCCTGCCTCGGACACTGTGGCCGCCGTCCTGAGTTTCCTCTATGATAAGAAGTATCTTCCACACCTTGCAGTGGCCTCTGTCCGGCAGCATGGTCTCCGGAGTGCCCAAGGGCTGTCCCTCCCTATTTGGCAGGTGCACCTGGCCCTCCAGAATGCCAGCAAGATCCTCGTTGTCCCCTCCCCGAGCTGGAATGAAGTTTCCACCCTGGCCTGTCCGGCCCTCCGGCAGGCACTGGCCGCCTGTGAGGAGCAGGCTGACTGGGGCACCCAGAGGGCCCTGTGTCTCATCATGTCCAAAGTGCACCTCCAACACAGGTCTCCTGATGGGGCCATCTACTACCTGAGCCAAGCCTTGATGCTAGGGCAGCTGCTGGGGGAGCAGGAAGCCTTTGAGTCTTCCCTCTGCCTGGCATGGGCCTATCTTTTGGCCAGCCGGGCAAAGAAGGCCTTGGACATCCTCTATCCACTCTTATACTCCCTGAAGGAGACAGAGAGTGTTACCCAAATGGGGGTAGTTCATAACCTTCTGGGACTTGCACTTCAAGGTGAAGGCCTGGTGAACAGGGCGGCCAAGAACTATATCTGGGCCTTGAGCAGGGCTCGGGAGATGGGCAATGTGCGTAACCAGGCAGTGACTTTGGCCAATCTTGGCCACCTGTCCCTTAAGTCCTGGGCTCAGCGGCCAGCCAGAGACTACATCCTTGAGGCCATCCGACTCTACTGTAAACTCCAGGCCAGTGTGGAGACAGACGTGGAGCTAGTGCAGGTGTTTCTCTGGTGGGCCCAGGTCCTGGTGTGCGGACGCCAGCTGGCCGGGGCCCGCCTTTGTTACGAAATGGCACTGCTGCTTGGCTTGAGGCACCGACACCTAAAGAGTGAGTATGCCTCCTGCTGCTGGGAAGCTCGGAGAAAACCGTGGGAGCATGGCTTTGCCCTTGTCCTCGCTCAGGTCGTCTCATTCATGTTCCTGCTTTATGTTCAGGTCAGCTTCAGGTCACCAAATCCCTCTGCCATTTCTACAGCTCTGTGTCCCCAAACCCTGAGGCGTGCATCACCTACCACGAGCACTGGCTGACGCTGGCGCAGCAACTCAGGGACCGGGAGATGGAGGGGCAGCTGCTGCAGTCCCTCGGGCAGCTCTATCGGAACCTGAACACGGCCAGGTGAGTCTGGGCCTGGGGCGGTCCCAGAAACATCTTTCCTTCCTTAAGCAGAAGCAATATTCTTTCCCCCAGGAAGTCAGGCCCACGTGCCCATGCTTGCCTAGGGGAGGCGAGCATGGGCTTCGCAGCTACCACACAGTGCCAGCCCAGGGCCATCCGTCACTTACCAGCTGTGTGGCTTTGGGCGAGTTAGTCGCTTTCTCTGTGCCTCGGTTTCCTCCTCAGTCAAAGGAGACTAATGATGGCATCTATTCTATAGTATTTTTGTGAAGAATAAATGAGTTAATGTACATGGAACACTTGGAACAGTGCCTGATACATAGAAAGGGCTCAGAAATGTTGCCTATGTTACCATTAGTTGTGTGTTTCCATAACAACCCATCACGTGACCATGGCTGAGGATGCCTAATTCAGAAAGGTGCTGGCTATTGCCAGGATGGTGGGACCCTCAGGTCTTCCTTACCTGAAGACAATCGGTGTCACAGAAAGAACACTTACAGTAGATAAATTCACTGACAGCAGGGGTGTAAAACTTCATGGTAAAGTAAGTTTGTTTGGACCCTTACCTTTAACATGAAACTGGAAATTATAAAACTAAGTTTATTTCGCTTCTGAGTTAAGAATACTTAGGTTCTAACTGCAACTGTGCACTGTCTTGGGGTAAACATAAGAAGGATTGACTTTTAGCTCATGTCGAGTACAATGAAACATCCTTTGTTTTGTGATTGACTTCTCAGTAATCTCTTTAAAAAGGTTCATTTTTGCAGAAATGTACCAAAACCTAACTGTTTTACCGCAAGGCTTCTTTTAACCATTAGTGTTTAAATTATTCTCAGAGCGTCCTGTCATCTCCTGTGATTTTCCCCTCACGTCTCCTCCCTGGCCTCATCTGCTCTGTCTCATTTGCCGACAGCGTGTGGCCTGCTGCTCCTCTGTCTAACGAGCCTGTAATGCATTCTATTAAATTCTCCATGGCTTCCAAGATGTTCAACTTCGTTTTGCAACAGATTAGCATTGCAGCATTGAATTCATCATTGTGAATGACTTCTGAAACAGAGCAAAGATAATGACTAGTGAGCAGAGAGAGGAGGTTGAGGAGAAGCTAATTAAATTACAATTTTGCTTTTCTAGGCAACATAGTAATCTGATGACCCTGGACACCCCGACAATCGGATTAGGAACAATCAGATAATGATCTCTCTCTCTCTCTCTCTGTCCTCCTTTCCCTCACCCTTTTCCTTTCTTCCAAGAGTCAGGTACCCTGCAAATCTCCCACCATCTATGCCTCAGTCCTGGGAAGAGAGTTTTTGGTCCTTGCTGCACGTGAGGGGACAGGGGGCCTAGCCCCAGCTCCGTCCTTGTGTCCGTCCGGACACCCTAGCAGCTAGGATAAGTCAGGAGCAGATCCAGGAGTCAGACTTGAATTGACCTCAGAGACAAAGCAGTCAGGGACAAACACCCCGGGGAAGGCTGTCCTAACCAAGTGAGCTCTGAGTTGGTTAAATAAAACAGCCCTGTGAGGGGGCTCTCGGGGAACTTGCAGGCATGTCACGTAGTGACAGTTCGCTGGGCACAGAGCGCTGGGGAATTCCGAATGCACTGCGCCCTTCCAGTGGCTGCTGGCTTCAGGCTGCCGCAGAGCTGCAGAGAGGAGATGATGCCCTCAGTCTGGAGCAAGGGAAAAGCAACGAAACTCACTGTCTTCAACAGGCTTCAGCTGTTTTCTTGAATACGCTCTCCTCGAACTGTTGCAAGTCTTTGGTTCACTTCGGAAGTTCTGAAAAAATTGATTGTGACCATTTGCACCAGGGTTCTCATTGGTTTTATGCGGGAGTGGGTTTCTGGAGGTCTTTGCTCCGTTGTTCTGGAAGGTGATTCAGATTAGAATGTTTAATCCTAACATTCTATAAGTCTAAAATCTGAGATTCTTATTTGTATAATTGGGAGGAGATGAACATCCACTTCTGCTTTACCGTCCGTATGAGTGACACTGACAGGGAGATCATGAGTACCGGAGGTGACACAGGAATCCTCCACAGACGCGTGGCCTCTCCCCTTTACGGAATGCCCGGTTGATCCAGGAGAACATGTTATAAGGTCATATCTATTTAGCATGTGTACATCGTCCACTTTTACGAGCGCTCAAGGGAAAAAGAGAACAAGACCAGTTAACAGACATAGCAAAGCAGGTGTTCCCATGCCCCCGGGTGATTACTGTAAGTCAGTGCTAAGCTTCCTGGTGGCTGAGGCGAAAGGGGAAAGCCACGCACAGTCTCACTGTCGGATAAAGGAGCATAAGCAAATACATCTGTTGGAGCGACGTTTTCCTTGGCACTGATTTTTAGGAGGAATTTATTAAGTGGGTTTTGATGTAATGGACACATTTCTTCCACTGAACTTCCCCGAAGGCATTTTCATTCTCCCAAAGCCACAGCAGGCAAAGGCAGGACAAGTCATGGGTGATGGCAGGCTTCCGCAAGCCTAGGTTTGGAGGGACAGGAAGGAGCTGAGGGTCAGGGGAGACTTCGTGAAGCTGGCAGCATTTGAGGATGCCCTTGAAGGATAAGTAAGATTTCGAGAGTGAAGAAGGGTAAAAGAATGGAACTTTGGGTGGAAGGAATAGCGGTAGCAGCGGAACTGGGGAAGGTGGGGTCACATTTGAAGGACATCGAATGCGTTTAAAAGGCAGAGTTTGGTGTTCACCTGGATACGGGTACAGAGGGAGAGAGGACTCCAGCTTGTCCCCTAGGCGGGGATGTGGAGCTCGGGGATGGGGGCGGGATTTACAGCTGAGCTCCGGGTCTGCCCAGTGAGCACCCACTGGGAAAGTGGTCGTCACAAGAGTAACAGAAGGTGTTCAGTGCGATGCACCGTTTGCCGAGCGATGTGTGATCTCAGGATACCCACGCGAGGTAGAAAGAGTTATAGTGATGGAGAGCTGAAGAAGCCTGGCTCTCAACCATGATGATGATTCTGACTGAGCCAGTCTGAGGTGGTTCTGGGAGGCTGTGTTTTTAATAAGCTCCCTAGGTAATGATGAATCAGGTGGGCTGTGAATCGGCATTTGAGGAATGCGGGTGTTATGGGACAAGTCCTGGGTTGGGACTTAGGAGAAGGGGTTCTAGCCTTGAATCTTCCCCTAATGTGCTGAACAACCTTGTGCGGTCACTTCCCATCTCTGGGCCTGTTTCCTCTATAAAATCAGGGGCTTGGACTAAGTCCACAAGTCTCAACCCAAGCTGTACAATGGACTCACTATTGGAGAGCTGAGACGGAATGCTGATGCCCAGGCCACACTCCCTCCCTGAGTGTCCCAGTGTAGCATGGCCTTCCAACACACTGAGGTGAGTTTGCCTGTGTGTGTAGGTTTAAAAGACTTCCAGGTCATTCCGATTGCTCCTGGACTTGAGAACTACCACCTAGATGATGCCCAGTGCTCCCTCCTGTTCTAGAATTTTCAATCTGTGCAACACTACGTCACCTCTGCCTTGCTTCTTCTTTAATCTCTGTCATGGGGGAGAGTACTATCCTACGTAAGACATTTTTTCCAGATCATTAAAGAGTACTCTGTTGAGCACCAACCTTTTAAAACTTTTACTCTTCTTTGATCCTTCTCCTTATACCATCAAAATGTTTTTGCTGATTGACAGTCATCGCTGTGATCGTTCATTTGTGCATTTATTCAATCAGTAGGCCTTTGACATCTACTGTGTGTTAGGTGCTTATGAAGAAAATGTTCCAGTGCAGCAGAAGGATGGATGGATGGACCATGGGTCAGTAATGATAATGACTGCTAGCATTTAAATATTTACCAGGTGCTTACTCTGTGGTAGGCACTGGTCTAAGCACTCTAGTTTCATTATTACATTTAATCCTACAGCAATCCTCTGAGGCAGGGACAATTATATCCTCATATTACAGATGTGGAAACTGAGGCACAGAAGTTCTGTACTTTCTCAAGGTCACCCTGCCGTCAGAGGCAGAGCCAAGGTTCAGATCACGCCTGGACCTCCCCGTGTGACTTGAAACAATGTTGTCCCCTCCCAGAGCCTCTGTGTCCTCCTGTGGTAAGGGACTCGGAGGCCCCTTTGAGACCTCACGCCTTATGAGTCTGTGTCTACCCCTCAGGTCCCTCAGGAGGTCCCTCACCTGCATCAAGGAGAGCCTGCGTATCTTCATCGACCTGGGGGAGGAAGACAAGGCTGCTGAGGCCTGGCTCGGGGCTGGGCGCGTCCACTACCTCATGCAGGAAGACGAGCTGGTGGAGCTGTACTTGCAGGTAGGCCTCCTGCAGGGCTCACCTGCTGACCTGGGCCATTTGGGGAGGCAGCCGTACCCTCCGAAGTGGCCATCTGGAGCTAGAGAGAGGCGATGTCCTCTCCTTGGAGGGCAGGTCAATGCTGGGCTGCTCCCTGGACGCAAGGCGGAAACCAAGGCAGTCTGGCGGGCTGCAGACAGGTGGCGAAGGGCCAGTGTCTGAGTCCACACACACAGGTATGCTCCCCAAGAACGTGCTGGGAGACTCCCTCACCTGTCATGTCAAGTACGTCCATCTTTCCAAAGCTTGACACATGCCTCAACTTCAGGGTTTGGCTGCAATTTGAGGCAAGATTGATGTGTGTGGAGTGTTAACAGTATTGTTCTCAAACTGTATAACCTTGGACATGTTACTTGAGCTCTCTAGACCTCTAGTAAGGATCAGGTATATCACTTGTGTAGTAAATGCATATGCATAGTAAGCAGTTACTAAGTGCTGGGGACTTAGTAAATGCTCAACAAATGCTATTTCATTTTCATCACTATTAACTGCAAATACTGACATTATGATGGTATGTAAGATTTGTTCCATCAAAAATGTGCTTATTATCTTCTCTTCCTTCCCATTTCACATTGTTGTCCTTTTCCCTCCCCCTTACTCGATTACTTAAACTTGCACAAACTCACTTGCACGGGGACTGAATGGTAACACTGATTGAATGCTTATTACCCACAGGAGACTTTGGTGAACACATCACGTGCACGATGCAGTTTAATCCTCATTACAAACACAGCAGGAGTTTCTACTGAAATTCCCATTTTACAGATGAGGCTCACTGAGACTGAGTAACTTGCCAAGGTGATACAGCAGTAAGTGGTGAAAACGACCCACTGGCAGCGTGACTCAAAGCTTTCACTCTCACACTATTCTGCCAAGGCATTTCGACACTGGCAGGAGTTTCAAAGAGCAGATAATTCCACCTTGCCTCTCATTGTCCAGGAGACGGAGGCTATTTGGGTTGTTCGAGGCTTGGCGGCAGAGCCTCCTGACTCTGGACTGCATCTCCCCATCCCTCTCTGTGTAGCTGCACACGCAGTAACAATAACCATGGCGATTCACCGGCCGGAAACGGTCTCAGGCCCACCCCACCCCAGACTGCCGTCCAACGTGAAGTTCTGCAGGTCATTCCCACAGAAGCGAATCCTTCTCTGTCTGAGGCTGTGGGAGGCCCCGCAGCCGCGATGCCAATGCTGTCGTGTGCTCTTCACTCTTCAACTCCCTCACCACGTTCGGTTTTGATGCAATATGAAACAGCTCGCTGGGGAGAAAGCAGTCATGGGGGCCGGGAGAAGGGCATCAGGCTGGAAGACACCAGCATTTGTTTGTCCCTAATGCCGATGTGAACGTGGAGCGGTTTCACAATATTTCTGGGCCTCGGTCCCTCCATCTGGAAAGTGCAGGTGTCGGTGAGACCAGTGCTCCCCAAAGTTCAGCCATTCAAACGTCGAGGTCACGGTCTTGCCGTATCCGTGTGCCGTTTGTATCACTATTTACTTATTTTTCTTTGACTTAGCTTCAAGTCACCGTAGCTTTTTATACTCAGTAATACTATCTGAAATCACAGGTGATGTATTACTAATCTTTTTTCTTAAAACACATTAAAATAGTTACTTAACTATTAAAACATAAAATGTTTGTACTGCTGAAAATTATTCTGGGACCATCCAATGTACTCTGTCATACAACGATGGGGATATGCTGGACTACGGACTCTCAAGGGCTTCCGACCAGCTCTGAGTGTGGGGACAGTTCAGGATTCTGGGGACTCTAGCACAGGGCTAAACTAGGTGGTCAGGGTCTCACTTCTGACAGTCCTACGAGCCTTTGAAGTCCTTCTCTCGCTTTGACAGTCGTCTCTGTCCCACCCAGGCAGCCATCCAGAAAGCCCTGACGTTGGAGGAGCCCGCCCTGGCTCTCAAGCTCTATGAGGAAGCCGGCGACGTGTTCTTCAATGGGACCCGCCACAGGCAGCGCGCGGTGGAGTATTACCGGGTAAGTCCCAGGCCGCGCAGCCTGCTGTGCACTGTGCCCCGCCAGGCCCTGCAGGACACAGATGTGGGTGGGGCCACATGGACTTCAGCCTGGACCCTCCTTCCCCCCTTTGCTGGTAATTCTTTTTCTTCTGTTTGTCAGTGTAAGAAATGACCGCACCTGGAGAGAATTTTTATGAGTTTATGGGGCCAAAGTGATGACAATTCCTGAGAAGCAAATCTCAGCAGATTGAGAAAATGCTCTGGCGAATGACAGTGTTGCAGCTTATTTTATGCATTAGAATCAGAGGAGGAGATGTAAGGAGGGTTACCTGAAATCCATTGGTGGTAGATTAAGGGGATGGGAGGAGGCAAAGCAGGGAAGTCTCTGGGCTTGGAGAAAAGGTAAAACAGAGAGACACATTTCTTTTACACTGGTGGGCACAGGACAGTTAAGAGTGAACATCTACAGCACGTGGAGGTATGGGGGGAACAAGACAGCAATGAGGGGTCCTGTGGCCTCCTGGTTTGCGGCTGTGCCCCGAGGGCCTGGAAAAGGGAACCATTCTAACATTCCGAAGGCATGTCGTCTTAGACGCAAAAAGGCACTAGACAGCCTCACTTAAGGTGCAGATTGACCTTTGCCAAGGAAGCCACAGGCCTAGGACGTGCCTGCCTGCCATGACCCACTGTTAGTGAGGAGTTTTTATGTTCAGACCATCCTGTGTGGTCACTTCCGGCCTCTGAGTTGGTAGGACCCGCCATGCAGGCCTCCCCTGAGCTCGCAGGCTTAGCACGTGGGTCCTTTTTCGTCCCAGGCCAGCAGGCCTTCTCTCTCTTCAATCTGTCAGGCTCCCAGAGAAGGAGCTGATGCACTCTGTCATTCTCGGGCTTGATGACTTACTCTTCCCGGGAGAACAAACTATAACAATTACATCTCTTGGGCGCGTGGTTTGCAGCACCTCCGTGTTTTCCAGAATGCCCCCCGCCAGTCACTGGTGGCTGGTGGGAGATGACTGGTCGTGATGAACACTCCTGTTTACTGTAGTTTTATTAAGTGTAACACCAGCTCATCAGACCCCTGAGTTCACCAGTATTACTACAAAGGGTGAGGCAAGACAATACAAGGGGGGTGATTTAAGAAATAATATTAAATAGATGTCTAGAAGTTAAACAGATATGTCAAAAATCATAATTTTTATCGCAGACTGAGGTTGGAAACATTATCTTATGTGATTCTAAAATCTCATTCAGATATTCATTCATTTGCTTGTTCCATTGATTATTCAGTCATCAAACATTTATCAGTCACCTACTGTGTGCCAGGTGCTGGACAGGAGACACATCCATGACTGTTGAGTGCTCGTTGTTATACGCATTTTTACAGGCTCAGAGCGGTGAAGTGACCTGCCTAACATTCTGTTTATTGGGCACTCTCGTACAGCGACGCACCAGTATGCTTCGGAGATGAGCGCTGTGGGTGCTGAGGGAGCACGTGGCTGGGAGGTGAATAACTTCCCTGCTCTCAGTTTCCTGAAACTCAGGAGGCCCGATGTCCTCCGGTTCTCCCGCCTCTAAGACCTGGGCAGAGAAACCAAGAGGAAGGACCAAGAGGGAGAGCCGAGGAAACCCGTGTGTGGAAACGTGACGGATTTCCGTGGGTTGGAGTCCCTGCCATCCCCCAACCTGCCATCCCCCAACCTGCCAATAGAATGTGAGCCTCGTAGAGCAGCGGTTTCCAGCTGTTTTCATCTCATGGCACACACAAACTAATGCCTAAAATTCTGCAGCACATAAAAAAGATTGTATGTTTTTTGCTGATTGACAAAAAATAGGTATAATTTTGATTCATTCAGAACCAGGCAGCTATTGTTGTGTTGGTTGTTGTCATTTTTTTCAATTTGACAATCTAAGGGAAAAGAGGCCGGTGCCCCGACTAAATAGTCAAGTGTTGCATGTTTTAAAAATTCTTGTGGTGCACCAATTGAAAATAGAACATCGCTGTCCTAGAGTACGGTATGTCCTGGAAGTTCTTGTGAGTCTAAGATTTCTTGTGCCTCTCTTCTCAGGCTGGGGCTGTTCCTTTAGCAAGGAGGATGAAGGCACTGAGAACTGAGCTCCGGATCTTCAACAAGCTGGCGGAGCTGCAGATCAGCCTGGAAGGCTATGACAGGGCTTTGGAATTTGCCACCCTGGCAGCCAGACTCAGCACAGTCACAGGTAGGTGGTTCCCTCTCAAATGGAAGGGGCCAGCACTCCCCAAGGAGACAGAACAGAGCAGTCCCAGCACAGGCTCTGGACCCCGACTGCATGGGTTCGACTGCAGGGAGAACTTAATTAAGCTAGCTGCTTAAGTCTTGAGTTTGTCTTTGGCAAGTGAGGATTAAAACTAGTACCCATCACATGCAGTTGTTACGAAGACCACTGAGAATCCATGTAAACCTATAGTACAGTGCTGGGCACGTGATACGTCCTTGATAACTGTTACCTGTGCTACTCTAATTACTATATTGCTGTTGGTGTTATTCCATGAGGACAGGGCAAGTGGTATTTCATTCTATGCACAGACAATGCCCTGTTACAAAAAGACTATGCCCTAAATTTTTAATTGGTTGATTGTTAGTTAGTCAAATGCATATTTTTCCCATGGAACTGAAATGTCAATGAAGGTCAGATTAGTAACTAACTCAGTGGTAGCCAAAATAGTTTGCATGTACCACAAAAGCTAGTGGAAAACAATACAAGCCATTAAAACAGAAAGAAGGCAGAATACAAAACAATAAAAAAATCCCTCATTTTGAAAGTTGATGCTTGAAGGAAAGCAGGCTCGATTAGAGGAGGCTTGATTAGATGCGGAGGCAAATGGAGACTCCGGTGCCGATTCTGGAAGGGACTCTGGGCATACCCAGCAGCCTGAGATGTGGATGCTACTGGACTTTATTGTGTCTAATTGCACTTCGGAGCTCTCTTCCTATCTTTTCCTTTACTGCAGAAAACCTCCGAACAACTGTCTGCTGACCTCAGAGGAGGCCTTACCCCGCCCTTTCCCCCCAGCCCGGGATGGCAGCTGCTCTCCCCGCAGCTGCCTCTGGGAGCGGGCTTTGTCCTTCCCTGGACGGAGCTGAGCACTGAGCGGAGGCTGTTTCCACCCTTTTCGAGAACTTTTCTGTGACCGATTTTGACCATATCAGAGGCTTTTCTCTCCTTTGGATTTTCTATTTTAATTGGGGTTTTTGGCCCTTTGAAGCTCAAAAGTGAGGTTTTTAGATTGTATCAAACAGCCACCTTGCAAATATTAAAAACCAAAACAAAACATTGGAAGCCTTTGTGCCCTTTAAAAGTCCACTTTGTGGTATTAAAGCAGTTGCGACCACCCACCACAACCCAAAACCACAGGACCCGGACTCGAGACAATGATGGGTCTGTGGTTTGGGTCCCGGAAGCTCATCTGAGCCCCGGGCTGGTGACGGAGCCGCAGGGCCGCTGCTGCGGCCGCCCCAGGGCTCTCTGCCGAGGGGGCCTTTTTGTGCAGGAGACGTTTGTTATGTGGAGTTATTTCATTGTCAAGAATTCTTAGCTATTCCATCAAGCTGGTCTTGTCACCATGTCCCATCACATAGGACTTTGGAAATAATTATTTCCCAGAATCTTGAGTTAAAGTGATGCCTGTAAAGAGGAGAAATTTTTCCTCAGGACGCGTCCCAGAACATCTTGACCAGCACGCTCTCAGGGGGCTCCGTGTGCTCTCCTGCAGCACTTGCCCTGGGCGCACTTTCACTTTTGTTTGTGGGATTGTTTAAGACAGTGACCCTCAGCTGGGCAGGGACCTCTTCTGCTTTGTTCCTTCTGTCCCGAGCGCAACCTCTGACACCTAATAGACCTTCAAAGAATTGCACAGAATAATGAGGAAACAAAGGAGGCAAGGGCGTGGCTGCCGGCTGTTACTCTCCGTCTTCCAATTCCTAGGAGATCGGAAGCAGGAGCTGGTGGCCTTTCACCGTCTGGCCACAGTGTACTATTCCCTGCACATGTATGAGATGGCTGAGGACTGCTACCTGAGGACACTGTCCCTCTGCCCAGCCTGGCTGCAGAGTCCCAAGGAGGCCCTGTACTATGCAAAGGTATATTACCGCCTGGGCCGACTCACCTTCCACCAGCTGAAGGTAAGGGCCAGGCTTCTAAGGTCGTGTGAGAGCTGCCATTGAACTATACTCTTCCCTGACCCTGAGCCTTCAGGAGAGAGCTGAGATGGCCCAGATGGGGAGTGACAGGGCAGGGAGTGACTCCACTGGGGACCCAATGGCTCTTTCCACTCAGCCTCATTGGAGACCTCAAAGATGTCTCTCGTCTGAGGACAGAGCCAGCTCCCCTTGCTCCTTGCTCTGCCCTGACTGCTGCGACCACTTTATCTACCAGGAGCTGTGTGCACAGTGTCCTGCTTAAAGCATCTCAATGACCTGTGAAAATATACAGTAGGAGACCCAGATCAAAATAACTATAAGCTCCAAAATTAAAATCAAAATTAATGCTGAACCATTACAGGTAAATGCTTAAATGTTATAGACAAATTAGTCAATTATAAAGTTACATAAAACTATATTTTAGGAGAAAGCTGAGTGCTAATACGTTTGAGATGATGAGGCCTGGGGTCTGCAAATGTCCACACGCCTAGGTTCTCAGAAGGTCTGAGTCTGGACCGTCCTGTTTTCTCGGCTGGGGCTGAACCCAGAACTCGTTTTCCCAGCCACTTCTAGGCAGAACTGTGTTGGCGACCTGAGACCCCCGGTACAATCCTGGCCCTCAACTCCTGTCCCCAGATGCTGGCTCCCCTGGGCCAGAGCCGCCGACTGCTCCAGCGTGAGCCTTAATCTCTCGGTGCTGGGGCTTCCGAGTTGCACGCCTGTGTTTGGCCCTCAGGGCGGGGGAGGGGGGCAGGGGATCCTTGGGCGACTCTGCTGCGTGTTTCTTATTCGCCAGATATTGTTTCTGGCCTGAATTAATTATCGAGTTACGAGGGTTAATGGGAACCAGACATCCCTCTCTGAGTCTCACCCAAAGCAGCCTCTGTTCCCTTCCCCACTGTGCGGGGAGGGACGACTGGGCGTGAAGGACCCGCCTGCCATCTTGCTGCTCAGGCCGGTGGTTCGGGAACAAAGTGTGTGACCGGACTGCGTGAGCCAAAGGCTCTAGGGGTTGCCAGGGGAAGGACTCACTCAAACTAGCTTATGCAAAAAAAAAAAAAAAAAAAAAAGGAAGAAAGAAAGAAAAATAAGGCAATCTGTCAGCTTAAACAAGGGAAGAGTTCAGGAGTAAATTCAGTTTCCAGTAGCTCTGCACGCTGGTACTCAAACACCATCACGCATTTCCCCAGCTCTCTGCATCTCTCGGCTCTGTTGTCTCTGCTTCTCTGTGTTTCTTGGTCTCCTTCCCCTCCCACTATTGGCAGGCTCCAGCCCATATCTAAGAAGGTAAGGGACCTTTTTCTTTGCTGGGTCACACTGCAAGGCCCCCGGGTGGGACTGGGATAGGTCAGCTTGAATCATTTATGCATCCCTGAAGCACTGTGCCCAGGGGTATGCTGCTCTGTGGTTTGCTGGCCCTGGCTAAGGTGCCACCCCCGTGCCTGGGCAGGAGGGCACTTTGGTTAGCAAAGTCCCAGGCTGCAGTGGAGTAGGGAAGGGGCTCCCCGCTGGACCCCCAACCGGGAGACGGGATGGGAGCGTATGTCGGGCACACAATAGCTAGGGCTCCCGGCACTGCCTCCCAGCCTGTCCTGGAAATGTTGCTAATGCTGTTTCTTCTTTGCCCCTGTGCCATGGGGATAGGATGCCCACGACGCCACAGAGTACTTCTGGCTGGCCCTGGCAGCAGCGGTCGTGCTGGGTGACGAGGAGCTGCAGGACACCATTAGGAGCAGGCTGGACAGCGTCTGCCAGAGCCCCCTGTGGCTCAGCAGCCCCGGCGGGCGTTCCTCAGAGAGGGCGCGGTGGCTGAGTGGCGGGGGCCTGGCCCTCTGAGGAGCGCTGTCCCACCTCTGACCAGCTGCCATAGCCAGAAGTTGCCTCCCTGCCGTAGGCTCCTGGACACTAATTGGAGGATCCGGGTCCTCACCTGGCCCAGCCCCCTCATTTCACAATGGGAAGACCACAGTCCCGAGGGAGAGGGCCTCTCTGGGCTGGCCACACAAGCGGCAGATGATGGGGCCGGGATTAGGAACTTCACCAGTAGACAGTGGCCCTTCCACACAGGTGGCCTCGAATGCACTTTCTTGACACAGTTCTTCTAGAGCAAATGAAAAACTGTGCCCCTGGGAAAACTAGCTCCTTCCCCAGGGAAATCAGGAACTGCCCTGGGGAGAAGGCAAGCTGAATGGACTTGGTTTCTTCACTGACTTTGCTCAGGGAAAGACCCCTCCCCCTGCTGGTGGAGAGACGTGGGAACCGGTGGGGCGACTTCACCATGCCCTTAGCCCAGAAGACGCAGCCTGCAAATGGCCCTGGAAGGCACAGGGCGTGAGGTCTAGCATGGATGCTCTGTGTTCATCCTGCCCAAGGGGCGCCCTCAAAGGCTTCCCAAGGGCCAGGGCATAAAAGCTGAGCACTAAGAAAGCTATGCTGTAAAGTACATGTAAATTGTGTATATTATTAAATATCGCCCATTTACATTTACACAGACATTTGTCTCCTTTGTAATATGGGGAGATGGCATGGGTGGGTGTCGTAATGGTTTCAGGGTAGCTCCTTTTCAAACCTTTTCTATTGGCTGTCCATCGCTGCATAGCACACGTTGTGGCTGGAAATTTATTATCTCACAGCTTCTGGAGGAAGGCGGGCACCCTTAGCTGGGTCCTCTGGCTCAGGGAGGCTCACAAGCTAAGATCAAGGTGTCAGCCATGGCTGCAGCCTCCTTAGGCTCAGCTAGGGAGGACTCCACTTCCGAACTCACTCACTGCACATTGGCAGGACTCGGCGCCTGGCTTGCCATTGGCCCGAGGCTGCCCAAGCTCCCTGCTTCATCAGAGGGAGCACGTGAGAAGAACAAGAGGAGGAAGTCAGGGGCTTCTCATAACCTTATCTCAGAAGTGACATCCAATTAGTTTTGCCTATTCTGTTGGTCATAAATGAGTCACTCAGTCCAGCCCACACAAAAAGGGTGTGAATTCCAGGAGGTGGGGACAACGGGGGGTCGTTCAGAAGCTGCCTACCCCAATAACTAGGATTCACTGGGTCCGGGAGACACCCTTGGCACCTGCATTTTTAACAAACACCTCCAGTGCCCCCGGGGCAGGTGCTGCATGCTTGCTCTGCCATAGGGCTCGCCGCCTCCAGCCCCGCAGCTTCGATTTTACTGTCATGCCCTCTGACCTTGATTCCTAGCTTCTCGGGCCAACCAGGTGGTTGGCGGTGTGTTGGGATGGGAAGCCGGTGGTGAACTGAGTCCGCATTGCATCTTTTAGTCACCAAGACTGTCTACTCATCAGTACGTCTTATTTTCTCCAAGGGGCTTGGTTGGTGTCAAAACACTCTACAGAATACTCTTCTCCAGGAAGGGACTGAAGTGAGCTAATCAGTGCCGTGTAACACGGATGTGGTTTTGCTCCCACCACAAACCAGTAAATCCCGAGCAGGGAGGGATGTGGTGGGGTCTCACCTCCCAGGCAGAGCCTTTCGGCAGCGTTCCTGGGAGCTGATCAGGGGCACGTGCATTGCAGAACCGTTACGCACCTTACATTTGAGGACTTGCTTGGTCTGTGAGCAGGTGCCGTGACCTGTTCTCCATGTGACTCCAGTGACAGACCCTCTCCCTTTGCCACTGACCTATTACTCTCCTGGACAGATGGTCTGACGGATGTGGTTCCCATTACTGCACCAGGCTTGCGGGGGAAGAGTACGGAGAGGTGTTACCCTCCTCAACGTCGTTTAACATTGTGTTTTAATGTCGCACCAAGATTTTTCTTTTCTCCAGCAGACACCTTATCATTGGCTCACATGGAGCTAATGATCAATTGAAACATCTTCTCCCATGAGCTTCTGTTTGACCAGATCTATCTCAATTGGTACAGGTAATTTACATATACACATACTTATACATTTGTGTGAAGGGCATTACACCTACCCATTTTACATTTCATTGGAATTTTGGTTAACATTTTCTGATTCTGTGCCCTTTGGTTCTTCTGTAATTGTGGCGAATCTGCCTCTAGCCAGGTCAGTTGTAAAAACGTTAGGCACACCTGCAAAGACAGGGTAGAGCTTTGTTTTGTTTTGTTTTGTTTTGTTTTTAATGAGGAAAACACTGTACAGTATCATTGTGAGGACTATAGCCTATAAGCAAAGTGCTCCACTGAAATAGTTTTAACAGTGTTTAAAACTCAGTGTTTAAAAATAGGGGTGCCAATTCCGCTTGAAGTCTTGCTGAAGCGTTTTTCACGATGCACAGAGTGTGAAGCGGCATCTGGCTCCGGTCTCTGCGGAAGTAGGCTTCGCCACACACACACTGTAGCCCAAGATGATCCAGTTAAGCTGGTGCGGCCTGCCCGCCTCCTGGCTGCCGGTGTCAAACCCAAACAAAGGACAGGGAAGGAATCGCTACATCGTGGAAAACCCTACCACATATTTTCTCAGCTTCCAGGAACATTACTTCCCTATTTAGCATTGTTAATGCTCTGAAGCCCAATATTGCCTCGATCTTTTTCTTACTTGCTTTTCCATTGCTTCAAGATGTGTTTATGGTGTGTGTGTGTGTGTGTGTGTGTGTGTGTGTGTGTGTGCGCGCGTGCGTGCGCACGCGTGTGTTGTAAGGGGGTGGGGAGTTTCAGAATGAGGAGAGAAACAGATCACCAGGGAGCAGGAAAACCTGGATTTGGGCCTTGAATGTGACACTAAATTGCAGTGTGACCTCATGTAAGTCACTTAGCCTCTATCTCCACAGATCTCTGATCTCCAATATGAAAAGTGTGCTCCCCTCTGGGGTCTTCTGTGGCAAAGTTATTTCCATAGCGTCTGGGCAGGAAGAGAGGTTTGGATCTGGGAGATGCAATCATTGACTCTACGGCCCAATTTTGTTCTCTTCTTTTCACAGCGGGGTTAACTAAGAAGCAGAAACATAATTGTCTCCCAGTCTCACGGGTAGATGGTGACGAAGACAGCAGACCAGCATCTGCTGATGCAAGGACTCGGCTGCACTAGCGACAGGTTCTCTCACGCACAGCGAGCATCATAGTTGCACGGGTATCTCTGGATGCACACGCTTCTCACCACGCACGCCACCTGAATAGCCATTTACTGACCTTCTTCTAAATTGGTTTACTTCCTTTACTCATATAAATTAATCTTATAAAAGATAACTGGTCTAGGTAGCGGAAGATCTTGGACTGCTATCCATACAAAGTGTTTCATAAACAAAAACAAATACAGTGGAGGCAAAACAAGTCAGTAAACTCCAGCTAGATGCTGTTGCCCAGGGCAAGTGGCCAGTCAAGGCTTGATCTGGCATCATTTGAAAATAAAAAGATTAACAAGTGGCAGGGAGTGTTGAAGACAGACTAACGTTGTCCTCCTTGTGCAACCAGAGAAACGGAGTAAGCTGTGCGCAGGACTAACCTCCCCACCCGGGAGTCAGGGCTGTTCAGTGCGGTGTCTGGGCACGCACGTCCCACTTGAGGAAGTGGGGACTCACTTGTGTGAGAGGGAAGGGGCACATTATGTAACATGAATATGACTCAGGTGAGCAGCACTGTGATGGGAGCTAATTACTGAGTGTGACGGGAGCTGGGGGAGGGGATTTTAACTCAGGTGTGGGAGTGAGGGCATCAGAGAGGGCTTCCTGGAAAGAGTGACGTCTAAGCTGAGTCCTGAGGAAGAGATCTACAATTCTAACTGCAGGCCAGGGGGTGTGGAGTTGACAGGGCACATACCAAGCAAAGGTCCAGAGGGTGGAGAGGGCCTGGCATTTTCTGAGAACAGCTGCAAGGTGAGCAAAGCTGGAGCCGAGCCTAGGAGGTAGGGAGGGGAAGCGAGAGGAGAGGCTGGAGAGGAGCGCAAGAGACGGACCCCGAGGAGTTCGGTCTTCACCCTGGGGGGGAGGGGAGTCCCAGAACAGTTATAAGCGGGAGACAGAGTGGTCAGATTTGTGCTTTTGAAGGATGATTCTGGAAGCAGCTTGAGAAGGGGTTACAGAGGAGCAGGAAGGAGTAGCCCGTTAGGACCTGGCTAGTGCAACCACGGGCTGCAGCCTTCACTTGAACCTCACCAGCTTCCCCAGTACAATTCCCCTGTGATCCAGGGTCCCAGGGCACCACCCCGCATTTAGCTGTCACGCTTTCCTAGTCATCTCTGGTCTGCGATCGTTTCTCAGTCTTTGCTTGATGTTCATGACCTTGACCCTGTTGAGCTCGACCATGTTGACCTCCCTCCCTTTTGATGATTGCACCCATTGAGATGTGTGCACAAGGGGAAGAGAGAAAGGAGCAGTTCGGGGGGCGGGCCTGGTGCTCGCCCAGGCAGCGGTTCCGGGTGGGCAGTAGGCACGCCTGCGTCAGAATCTGTCCTAGTGTCCGTGTGACCGTCAGCAAATTAACTAAGTTCTTTGAGCCTATTGTTGTCAGAATTATATCAGATGTCACGTGTGAAAAGTACTGAGCACACGCAGTGCCTGGCATGTTGTGTAAGCACCTCTTTACTTCATCGACGAGGAAATGCTGAGGCGCATCCACCTGTCTCTGAGGCCAGCCCTCCCCCCGGGGAAGGAAAACGGCTGACTCAAGGCACAGAACAGAGGAGGCTATTTCTGAAGGGAGTTTTTATAATGGTTTATGTTCTAAAAATGCCTCCTATAACCCCGCTCATCAGTTTATTTACTTTAAAGTTCAGATTTAGCGTCTTTTTCAAACTTGACTTTATCTGCCACTTAGCAGTTCAATCGCATTTTGTTTATTTCTTGGTGTAAGCCTTGAAGTTAGGTACAGCCCAACCTAGCGCGGCAGCCAGGAAAAATGTCCCTGTCCTCGGGGACACTGGGTCTGAAACCAGCCTCCGCCTCTTCTCTACTGAGTGACCCGGTCAGGTTGCTGTAGCCCCTTAGGCCTGGATTTTAACTCTGCTTGGAGTTTCGCTTGAGACCTCACGTGTGGGTGAGTAGGTATGAACACTCAGTCCCTGGTAGCTGTCATCATGAAGTGGGATTAAGCAGATTCTTAGTAAGTGAATCCTCTTCTGGGCCCCACATCTCAGGAGTGGGTGTGTGTTAGGGACGCTGTTAGGCCTTTACCTCTCGGTGAGACCTCCCGGGTGGAGCAGCCTGCGGCTCCAGTGCACACCTCTCTGCCCCCAGCGCATCAGTTTTTTTCAGACCTTCAGGGCCTTGCAGGATGGAGGCTGCTGGCAATCCTGGCCCTGAGAACACGCAGCTGGCGCGCATTCCTCCAAGGGGTGTTGTCTCCCCGGAGAAGCAGAGACAGGTGGCTGCGTGGGGGCTGGGGCGGCTCTGCCCAGCTGGGACGTGGGTCGGGGCCGAGGCGGGACGGGGATAATGTGTGTGGCTGTGCCTCAGTCTTGGGGCTGCCCTGCTCGGTTTCCCAGGAGAGGCTGTGGGAGGCGGGTGGGAGGGAAGGACGCTGTGCTTTAAAATTAATTTAAAGGTGAGGATGCCAGCTCCCACTCTAGTGCTGCCTTTGATTCATTGTTGAGGCATCAAGGTGCTCAAGAGGTGAGTCCCCTCCAAGTGAGCTTCCGGACAGGGTAGGGGAGGATGGCAGAGGTCACATGGGCAATGACGAGGGAGGCCTTTGCTCATCTATGGTGTCCCACCTCTGTGAGAAATCAAGAGTAGTTCCAGTAGGGGGCAGTAATGTCTCTCCTAAACAGGATATCAATACTAAAGAAAGTATTTAATAGTTCTGGATCAGCCTACAGCCCTGCCTTTCAAACATTTTTTCCCCCCACTGTGACACAGTAAGATATGCTTTTACATCGTAGCCTAGTATGTACATCACCATGTAGTTCCTACAATGCAAAGTGTACTTCGATGCATTCTATTCCATTCTAATTTTTTTTACATTCTAGTCTAATTTAAAATATCTGGCTAATGATCTTTTAGATTCACTAAGCTGCAGTTAGAGAAGCACTGACCTTTGTTCCTAAAATAAAAACAACAGTTGACATTGTTGAGTCAATATTATGCACCAGGCCCTGTGCAAAATCTTTCGGAGAACTCTCTTATGTAACCCAATGATATTTTGAAGAAGATAGTATTGTTTTTTTATCTCCACTGAATTTTAGAGAATGGAAATGACTCGTTTAAGTCCACCGTTAGTAAGTGGTCAAGGTGAGATTTGAACTTATGTCTCCCTGATGTTGGAACTAGAGCTCTAACCCGTTACATTACATGTATTGTGGGTCTTTGTCAGCTGCCACATCTCTGGGACAGATGCTATTACTACTGTGATCATAACAGAAGCAAGATTCAAAATCGTTTCAGCAGCCTGGAATATTGGGTTGAAGTCAGCCCTGTGATTCTGGTGCGTTAAAGAGTGAATTACTCCAGAATGGAATTGGAGAGACCTGAGATTTCTAGGAGGACTTTCTAGAGAAACCCGGGGGTTACCATTGACCACAGTCAGGTATCTGAGTCTAGAAAAAAATGATAAACCATCTTTTCCAAATGGAAAAATGAAAGGAGGAACAGAAAGTTTATATGATGACATAGTGGTGGTAGGTCAAAGCAAATTATAAATTAGATTTTGAAGATTCCAGGTGTGGAGTAGGGTGAGTGAAGGGAATTTGCAAGAGACCCAGAGGCAATAACAGAAGACTATGGATGCCTGATGAAGTGAGGTAGTCAGGTAGAACCCCGAGGGTCTCACTCATCCTGGTCACTTGGCAGAAAGGCAGCGGCAGGAAGGGGGTCACAGACCTGAGAGGATTACCTACTTCTGATGTCATGGGAAAGCTGGTAGGGACACCGTCACCCTCCAAATGTGTCTGGTGAACCAAATAGCCTGGGAGAGGCCCATGCTCGTGTCGAGATGCCTTAAAAAATCGTTATGCATAAATACTGTTAAAAATAGTTTTTACTTCTAGTATTCAGGAATGCATGCTTATTGTCTTAATTTTCCATTCTATTTTTATTTGAGATTATAAATTTTTACCACTTCCCATGGAAAGGATTTTTAAAATAGGTACTCTCTTCCGTTTTTGATCCTAGCAGTTTAGGCCTAGAGTATGATATTTAAACATGATGTAAATAAGTCTCAACAACTTCACCTTTCCGGCATGGGCTGAATACTGTGTGCGAAGGAGATATTTTCGCTCTTGAACTTTCTTGTAAATTGAGAACTTCTGATGTTTGTTCATCTGGGGATGTATTGGACATCTGCCTCACAGAGATGCGCTGAGGACTGCCCCGGCTTCCCCGCGCTCTACCAGACAGCAGCGGCACTGGCTGCGTCTGCTTTCCTCCCCAGGGGAGCGGCTGCGGGCCAGGCCGAAGTAATAGCTGCGTGGTAATCCCGGTGACCAAACAGCCACCTATTCATGAAATAAAACAAAACAGACTTTTGTCTGTCACAGCACATGTAGCTCTGGGACTCTAGTGGGTGGACGGAAGGATAGCTAAGCAGAGAGATGACCTGGAGGGTTTGTATTTTTGGTGGTTTGAAAGTCCTAGGGGATTACAGAGACTGATATTCTGACCCCCTTCCAAGTCCTGTGACATTCTTTTCTTTTCTTTCCAGTTACATAAAGAGTCTGTCTGTCTTTCCTCCTCCTCATGCTTATAGATCCCTCTTAGAGCACTTATCACAGTTCATAACTGTACTGTCTACGTGTGGGTTTCCGGTAAGGTAATCCCTGTCGGCCACCTAGCTTGGAAACTCCACCAGAGCAGGGGCCTCGTCTGGGCCGCCTACCTCTGAATTTCCAGAGTCGAGCCCAGAATCTGACACGTGGTAGGATCTCAGTAAGGATGTGGTGAATGGGTTAATTTAAAAAATGAATGACTGAAACTTTGGATTCAGCTTGTGACCCCTTTTATCACTTATGAGAGAAAGAAAGTACTAAAACCATACCCTACCTGCCTTTTGCTCATGAATGACTGGAAAATTGGGTGACAGGCTACTCACACTCACAGCAGCTGCTCAGTTAGTTTATTAAGAATAATAAGCATGACTTTCATTTGTTTAGATTGAGTTGCTGTAGATGTACCAGGCCCTTCCTAATTTTCAAAGAGGTGGCGGTTGTGAGCAGTTGTGAACAGTTACAACGTGGTGTTTCATAGTTTCCTTGCACTGGGCATTGTGCTGAGTGATCCATGTGACTTGACCCTTCACATGTCCCTACACAGACGCTGTTATTATCCCCACTTTCTAGATGAAGGGACCAAGGTTCAAGGTAATTGAAACACTTGCAGTGATTCAAAACCAGGTCTATCTGACCTGAAAATCAGTGCTTTTAATAACTATGCAATTCTGGTTTCATACTTTCTCTTTTAGAATTTAGTATCTTAAGAAGAAGAAATAGTTCCCTTGTGAATATTTGATGGTTCCCCTCTGTCTTAAGGGTTGGGAGGGGGCTGACCAGGAAACCTAGGGGTAAGAACCTTGGTTTACACAAGCAGTATTCCACCAAATGCCACAGGAAATCCCTTCAGTATGGGAGGTTCTAGGGAATAAAGAGCACCAGGGGACAGGTGACACCTTCAGGGTATTTTTGGGCCTAAGTGGGAAGAGTATTGCTTCAGAATCCCAATGCTCCTTCTTTGGGAAATTATAGTTGGCAATGTGGTGAGATGCAGGAAAAAAGACTTAGTCTTTGCTTTTGAGTGTCTGTTGGTTGCTTGGAGGACACTAGATACGTGCATGAAAGCTCTAGGAGAGAGAGAGTCTGAGTCATGGGGGAGCTCTTGTGGACAGAGGAGGCAGAGAGCCATCCACCCACCCATTCATCCATCCATCCACCCATCTATCCACCCACCCATCCATTCATCCACCTATCCATCCACCCATCCATCCAGCTGTCCATCCATCCATCCACCCATTCATCCAGCCATCCAACCGTCCATCCATCTAACTCTCATCCATCCACCTATCCATCCATCCATCCACCTATCCATCCATCCATCTATCCATCCACCCACCCATCTATCCACCCACCCATCCATCCATCCAACTCTCATTCATCCATCCACTCATCCATCCAACCATCCATCCAACCAATATTCAACACCTCTATATGTGAGGCTTACCCGCCAGCGAGCCAGGTAGTCACAGTCCCTGACCTCATGGAGCCTGTGGACTCCTGTGTGGACCAGGGTCCTCTGATGAACTTTTCCACTGTTCTCACTGTTACAGCTGAGCTTGAGCTCATACACTTCAGACACCACACTACACGTGTGCTCCCATTGTATCACTGTGACTCCTCTTGACAGTCTCTCCCTGCCCAGGAAGCGATTGCGTATTACAGTTGTCCACACAGCACACACGAGGAAACCAGTTCAGAGAGGTTAAGAGATTAACCCTTAATCAAAGTCTCACAGGTAGAGAGGGCCGAGACAGGCTGCCGATATAGGCCTCGTTCATATTGCCAAGCGTTGCCTAAAACTGGAACCAGACTTTTGCTATGTTTCCCAGAACTCCAGCTGGATCGGTCTCGTTGACCTGAACGTCCCACCCAGGACTGAACTGCGCCACTGCTTATCAAATGTGGGGCCGCAGACAAGCTTTTGTTTTTTTTTTTAATTCTCATCTGAGGATATTTTCATTGATTTTAGAGAGAGAGGAAGGGAGAGGGAAAGATCAATCTGTTGCCTCTGGCACATGCCTCAACCGAGGATCAAATAAGCAAACTAAGTATGTGCCCTGACCAGGGATCGAACCCACAACCTTTTTGGTTTACAGGGCAGCACTCCAACCAACCTAGCCCCCAGCCAGGGCATGACCTCAGACAAGTTTTTAAGCTCTTGGTGCTGTACTGTCCTTATTGTTAAACAGAGGGTGATGATAATGTTGAATACTTACTCACGGGGTTGCAGCGAAGGTGAATGAGTTAATATGTGTAAAGTGCTTAGACTAGTACCTGGCGCGTGATACACTAGTGGTGGCTCTGACTGATGTTCCTCCGTGGACAGACACTTCAGCAGAGTACTTGTTTGGGTGAAGAAGATAATCGATTCAGCCTGGAACGTGTGGAGCAAGCACGCAGAGTTTGCATCCAGTTGTGTGTGGAGCCACTTTGATGTCCATGTTGCCCCCTTGACCTTATGGGCCATGAGGTCAGAGATCATCTGGGTCACCACTGCACTCACAGCACGGGAACAGTGCCTGATCCAGGGAAGGCGCTCAGTGTCGATTTGTCGGTTAAAAGGATAAACGAAACATGAATGGACTGTAGGTGCGATTTAGGATGCAAGTGATACATGGATAAAATAATGAAATAAACAAATACGCCCCCTGTCGGACAACGGCAGGACCCGACCTAGAGAGGTGTCTGAACCAGGGTGGGCTTCCTGCAGAGACTCCGCAGGATGCACGGCCTGCAGGGAGAAGGGGGGTTGTCCTCTTCCCGGTTCTAACGTGAGCGGTCATGCCCCGGCTCTGGGATGACCCAGGCCGGGCCTTTGCAGCATCCCTAAGTTCTCTCTCCAAACTACGTGGTCAATCCCTATGGAAAAAAAGGATCTTTCTTCCTGTTCTTTGACTTCAAACTGGGGTCCAAGGCCTTAGGCTGGTGTGAAAATAAATAAAGTCCCCGAGCAGACAAAGGCCGTTTTGAAGCCAGCCCTCACTGTAAACACTGGCCTTCCTGCCCTCTGGCCTGCAGCGCCAGGTGCCTCCCCGGGCCCACCGTGACCTCGCATGGCCCGAAGTCCTGGTGGCTGCCGCAGGGCCTGGTGGTCGTGTAGGAAGAGATGAGGCAGCTCCTGAGGGCAGTCAGAGGTAAGTGTCGACCTCTTTAGATTCTCCGAAAAAGAAAATGTGTGCACGTCTATGCCCCCCGTAGGACCACCTGAGCATATGCTTACTCAAGTTCATCACCGATTTTAGTTTTAGGTAAAGGGTGTGCAGCCCACAATTTATGAACAACAATGAAGTAGAAATACTTCTATTGTACATTTCCTGTAGCCAATCGATTCTCAGACAAGGCACTCATTGATTTACGTGGAACTCTTGGGTGTAGAGCCAACTCTGGTTACAATTGGGTAACAAGCACGGTTTTGACATGAATACTGGTTGATTTTTTCATGACCAACTGCATGAAAGTGAAACAAGAAAGAAGTTAGAAAACCACCCCTTTGTCACCGGTGTGAGTGACTTTTCTGCCGAACCCCACAGAGCAGCCCCTGTTTCACGCGTTCATCACAATGCACCAGCCTCGGGCGAGACACCGCGGGAAGCAGCATCGGCATCATTAGCATCGCTTCTCAAGTCCGTATGATCAGCAAGGCCATACACGAAGCCTTCATTTACAACATTTACAGATTTCTGTGTTACAAACACTGTCGCCTTGGCGGATTTCAAACTACTAAGGCGAGGTCACTGAATAAGGGGCTGAGGAAGAGGTGCGCACCTTTGTACAGTAATTCTGCCCCCCAGGTGTGAGCAACCTCAGGAGCACAGACACCAGCAACATCTACTAAACGAATTAGAAAGTGATGAGTTTTGACTATTTATTATCTCTCTTTTTTTTTTTAAAGATTTTATTTATTTATCTTCAGAGGGGAAGGGAAGGAGAGAGGGAGAGAAATATCAATGTATGGTTGCTTCCTGTGCATTCCCTGCTGGGAACTGGCCTGCAACCCAGGCATGTGCCCTGACTGGGAATTGAACCGTGATCTCTTGGTTCACAGGCCCGCGCTTAATCCACTAAGCCACACCAGCCAGGGCATTTATTATCTCTTTTTAATGTGATGTATTTAATCATAAGTTTATGTTCTTTATATAATTTAACTTCTAATAATGATGTTGTTTAATAACCAGCTCACAAAATTCCTGGAATTTACTAGTTGGCTCTCAGCAGTAGGTTCGAGCCAGCTCTAGCACACCACTGACCCCAACCCGGTCAAAGGAGATGAGGTCGAGAGGGTGAGCGGGCATGCAGCCCACGTGCTGGTGGATGAGCCAGCGGAAGGCGAAGAGGTGAGAGACCCCTCTCGTCCAGGAAGGAAAGGACCTTCTCCAGGAACTGCTCGGCTGTTCACGTGAGCTTGCAGAAGCGGTGACTGTCTGCTCACCCGCCTTGTCAGAGCATGGCCTGGAAAGGAGCACAGCCTCCAGAGAGTGCAGCGAAGCCACAGCTACTCTTTTGCCATTTCCCTTTTCATTTTATCAAAATCGTTTTTGTAGAGGTTAATTCTTCTGTATGTGAATTTTTACAAAAGAAGACTGGTTCTGCCAGAGTGAATTTTCTATTGTGGCTCTGTTTCTCCTGAGTCCAATTTTCCTGATTCACATTTGGTTGACCTCAGCTTTGTTGGGACAACTGGATTCCTCTATCAATGTTTAGTCATTAACACATTTTGCTTTGTGCAGTACAGCTGTTCTCAATTTTATTTTGGACTAGTTATTTTAACCCAAACGGTGAGATCCAAGCGCCCGACTACCTGAAGCATTTGTGGCAGCCAAGTGTGGGTAAGAGGCAGACAGGACCAGATCTGAGTGAAACACCATGAGCTGAGTTTTCAGCTACAATGGACAAGCAGACGGCAGATCAGTGGTCATTATCCATGTCAAGAACTGTAGAGAAAAGGAGGGGTCCAGAGGCCCAGGGTTAAACTTAAAGATACACACAAAGCACAAGGCTTCTTAAACCGTGCCCCCAGCCTATGAGCTGCGCATGTAATCCCGCTGCAGCATCTTGACCCTGGCACGCCCTCGGTGCATGATGGAGGGGACTGAGTTAGATTGATGAGATGCAGCCGAAGACCCTGGGCTCTGGGTCAGCTGATCTGAACCCAGCTCTGTTATTCCTTGCTGTGTGTGCTTGGGCAAATCCATTTCCCCAGTCCTAGGTTTCAGTTTTCCCAGCTGTCAAAAGATGGGTTGGTCTCTGAAAGTTCATAGATCCCCTTTGAAAATCTGAAGAAATCTATGAAATCTACCCTCAGAATTCTGCATACACTCACATTTTGCATGTAACTTCGGAGTTCATGGACCCTTTAATGCCTGCACAAGGATGATGAGTTACAAACATCAGCATGGGTGGTGCGCCAGGGTTGACATGCTGGGAGTTAGGTAGGTGATATCTATCTCTACATGTCCATATCTCTATCTCTATCTCTATCTCTATCTCCATCTCTATCTAACTATCTCTATCTACCTATACCTTTATCTATCTATATCTATATCATCATCGGCTAAGTGATTCCTGAGAGCTGACACACACACTCTTTTTAGACAAAAATGGAGAAATCCAGAAAAGAAGACTCTGGAACCCTTAGTAGACATAGCTGCTTCATTAACATTTTCACTAATATTATTATTGGTTAACGCATAGGCCTTGGAGTTACACTGCCTGGCTAATCCCAGTTTCACACATGGTCCTGGGCACGACACTTAACCATTCCAGACTTTAGTTTCTGCACCTGTCATATGGGAATATTAATGGCACCCATGTCATATGCTTTTGGGTGAAATAGCTAGATTTTCAATTCCTTCTCCTCCTCTTACCTCTCAAATGAACAAATGCCCAGAAAACTTTATATTTGGCAGGTGGTAACTATTACATCTGGTGGGCTTTGGAGACCATGAAGTTCAACTCTTTCTTTTTCCTTTTCTAAAAATTTAATTTAATTTAACTTAATTTTATCTTTGATTCCAGTTCAACTCTTGCATCTTAGAAAGGAAGAAGCAGAAAGGGGAAGGCCTCCCCTGAATTTGTCCCACTCACCCATGTTAGGGCTGCTCTCTGACACGTTCCTTAGACTCTGGGAAAATTTCACCACTAATCTGATGTCATTGGCATGCTACTTTCCAATGCAAGAGGAGGCCTGTCCCCTCGGACCTGGTCCCATGTGATTAGTTACTGTGTTTGTAGAACTCTCTGACACCGGCTGTTCCTGTGTGTGAGCACAGAGTGGATTGGTGCAGGCTGGACACCCATGGGGATGGTTTCTACAAAAGCAATTTGCAAAAGCCTCTGATCCTACCTGGAAGTTAGTCACCCTAATTCCAATGACAAGGCTTCCCTGATATCCGCTTCCATGACTGGAGGCCCCTCCCAGATCAGGCATTTCAGTCACCCAGTTGCAGGGCCAGAGGGCGGCTTACTGTCACCACCACGGTAAGAACAGGAGTTGCTGGAAGAGAACCTTCTGACCTAATCACTTTCTTTTTATTTTAAATATATTTTATTGATTATGCTATTACAGTTGTCCCAATTTTTCCCCCCCTTTATTCCCCTGCACCCTGTACTCCCCTACCATCAGCATTCCCATCCCCCTCTTAGTTCATGTCCATGGGTCGTCCATATAAGTTCTTTGGCTTCTTCATTTCCCATGCTATTCCTGACCTCTCCCTGTCTGTATCGTTTTCTGTACCTAGCAATTACGCTTCTTATTCCCTGTACCTTTTCCCCCATCTCCCCATTTCCCCACCCTGTCACTGATAACCCTCCATGTGATCTCCATTTCTGTGAATCTGTTCGTGTTCTAGCTGTTTGCTTAGTTTGTTTTTGTCTTTTTAGGTCCGGTTGTTGATAGCTGTGAATTTGTTCTCATTTTACTGTTCATATTTTTTATCTTCTTTGTCTTAGATAAATCCCTTTAAGATTTTATATAATAAAGGCTTGGTAATGACAAACTCCTTTAACTTGACTTTCTCTGGGAAGCACTTTATCTGCCCTTCCATTGTAAATGATAGCTTTGCTGGATAGAGTAATCTTGGATGTAGGCCCTTGCCTTTCACAATTTGGAATACTTCTTTCCAGGCCTTCTTGCCTACAAGGTTTCTTTGGAGAAATCAGCTGATAGCCTAATGGGAATTCTTTTGTAGGTACCTGTCTCCTTTTCTCTTGATGCTTTTAAAAGGCTCTCCTTATCTTTACTCTTGGGTAATGTAATTATGATGTGCCTTGGTGTGTGCCAACTTGAGTCCAAGCTTTTTGGGACTCTCTGAGCTTCCTGGACTTCCTGGTAGTCTATTTCCTTTGTCAGATTAGGGAATTTCTCCTTCATTGTGTTTTCAAATAAGTTTTCAATATCTTGCTCTTTCTCTTCTCTTTCTGGCACCCCTATGATTCAGATGTTACAATGTTTAAAGTTGTCCTGGAGGTTCCTAAGCCTCTCCTCATTTTTTCTTAAATTCTTATTTCTTCTTTCTGTTCTAGTTGAATATTTATTTCTTCCTTTCTCTCCAAACCATTGATTTGAGTTCCATTTCCTTCTTTTCACTGTTGGTTCCCTGTACATTTTTCTTTATTTCACTATTCATAGCTTTCACTTTTTCCTCTATTTTTGCAACCATACGCAACCATTTCTGTGAGCATCCTGATTACTAGCGTTTTGAACTTTGCATCTGATAGGATGGATATCTCTTCATTGCTTAGTTGTATTTTTTCTGGAGCTTTGATCTGCTCTTTCATTTGGGCCATATGTCTTTGTCTTGGTGCACCTGATATGTAGGAAGGAGCAGAGCCTTTGGTATTCTCCAGGGTGGGGCAACCCACCTCACTGCGTTGTGGCGCTCTGTGTGGGGGAGGGTTCTGAGTAGGACCAGTGCTGCTTGCTCAGCTCTCAGTAGGCTTGCAGTGACTTCCCTTGATTCCCACAAGCAAATTGGGCCCTTCTGGTGCTGATTCCCGGGTGGGTGGGTTTGTGTACATTCTAGGACCCTGTGGGTCTCTTCAATGAACTCTCCTATGAGGCTGGGAGTTTCTCCTGCTGCCTCAACCCACACAGTTTTTTCAATTAGAGGTTTTGAGGTTCTGTTTCCCTGCACAGGAACCCTGGGTTTGGTGGTCTATTTCGCTCCCCAGTTGTTCCTCTGGGGTTATCTGCACGCAAATGTGGGACCTCCTGCTCTGCCACCCACCGCCTTGCCGCATGTCCTCTCCACCCCAGCTGCCCCTCTCTGCTCCTCCTACTGGTCTGGATGAATATTTCTTCTTTAACTCCTTGGTTGTCAGACTTCCGTACAGTTCGTTTTTCTGGCAGTTCTGGTTATTTTTTGTTTTTAAAGGTGTTGTCCTTCTTTTGGTTGTGCAAGGAGGCAAAGTGTATCTACCTACACCTCCATCTTGGCCGATGACTTAATCACTTTCTTATTGGACCAAGGCGGAAGCCCTCTCGAGAAACTTCTGAATTCTATCAGCACTGGAGAACACAGGAGGTCCCTGTAAAGACAGGGGTTAGCTTTGCTGCTGAAGGAACTGTGGATTTTAGAGCTGGCGGGACAGCCTGAGCTGCCGCTCTCCAAAAAGGAGGGCGTGCAGCATGCGTGCACTGTCAGAAATAACAGCTGCTACTATTCACTGGCACTTGCGGTGTGCCAGGCACTGGGTTAAGCACCTTGCCTGCTGTTTGATTTCATGCTTACAACCACCTCAGGGTAGGTTCTATGAACACCTCCATTTTACAGATGGGGAAACCAGGGCCTGGAGCCTTTCAATACTTTGCCTAAGATCTCACAAGTTGTGAGTAACAAGGGCTGTGTTGGGACTCAGCCAGTCTGACTCCAGGGCCCATGCTCTTCACCCCCAGGCTCTCCTTATCCCTGTTGCTCCTGACCTGGCTTCTAAAGCAGTCTTGTCTGCAAGTAAACCTGTCACACTCAAATCTCCATCTTCCAACCAGTAGACAGCGTGTTGTCATGTGTGTGTGTGTGTACGTGTGTCTGCACAAGGGCCGACCCACTTGTGAGGGGAAGTGTGGACCTTACAGTTAGGGAAACCAAGGCACAGAGAGTCACATGTTTGCATTTCCAAAGGGAAACTGTTGGTCATCTTAATGAATATATTTTACTAATCATCAACGGTAGATATATTTTAAGTGGCCAGTGTCCTAAGGGGACAGCAGGACTGCAGGTGTAACTAGAGACAGGAATAAGTCAGAGGAAAGGAGCAAACAGAGCCACCCACCTCTCCCCTGAGCATTCTGCCATAAAATCTCATTTCAAGGCTGTCTCAGGTTCCTCAGGGCGGTTTGTCTACGAGAGGTGCAGAGAAAGCCAGTTTGAAGGAGATACAGACTGAGTGAGAGAAAGGTTTGTCTGGGAATGGCACAGGGAGGAAAAGCAGCCCATGTCCAATCCAACACACACACTCCCACATACCAACCCAAGGAACCCATTCTTTTTTTTAATTCTCACCCGAGAACTTTTTTTTTTCATTGTTTTCAGAGAGAGAGAAAGGGAGTGAGGAAGGGAAAGAGAGAAACATCGATGCAAGAGAGAAGCATTGATTGATGCCCCCATGTGTGCCTGGACCTGGGATCGAACATGCAGCCTAGGTACGTGCCCTGACCAGGAACTGAATTCGCAACCTTTCAGTGATGGGATGATGCTCCAACCAACTGAGCCACACTGGCCAGGGCCCATTTCTCTCTGTGATATGTCCCATCTTTCACCAGTGTGCATGGATTGACCCATAGCGACGGTTCCTAAATATCCTGAGTGCCACTTAGCTCTTCCACTGTAGCCTATTCCAGCTGCTTCTGATGGTTGAATCTCTTGGTTCTCTGAGACGGCCTGTTGGGCCCCTGCCCATAGCCCCGTGATGGAGTAGTCCCCAGCATCCATGCACTGGAAGGAGGGCGCAAAATCTCATCAGACAGGGCAACCACTGGGCGATCTGAACAATACAGAATCGTGCCAACGGCTGTGCTGACACCAACGTGCAGCACTTTGCCATCCCCCAACCTCAGATTAAGTCGTTCCCCCAGGATGATCCCCAAGTGTACACAGTTCCGTTGGCCAAGCTCTGGATCCTGCCTAAGGATTCAATGACTGAGGCGTGATTTCTGGACATGCGGGAATTCGAAGACCTTCCCAGCTACGTCTCTGCCGCCTGCGAGGCCCGTCTAGGGGCAGCGCTCAGCTTTGGGCACTGAGCGTCTGTGAGGCATTCACACGTGAGAAAAGCCACACCCCTGTTTTGGGCCTTGGTTCTTTCAACTGTCAAGTGGGGATAATAAATATCTATGTCACAAGGTTGTTGTAAAATTAAGGAGTTATTCCAGGCACTGGGCTGAGCCCAGTGGAATAAAGGAGATACTAAGTCAGTCGTGGCTGTGTTGGAGCCTATGACTGCATCCACAGGCAGCCTGGAGAAACAGGCTTCTTCATAAGGCCACTTCAGTGGCTCCAAAAGGAAGCTAGAGAAGTTCAAGAAAAATCTTAGGAAACAACAACAGCAGCAAATTCTTCCACGACCCAAGACATTGTCTTGTGTGTGCTGTGTGTGTGGTTAGGGTTGTTTTTATTCCCTTACATTTTGGCTCAGTGGGGCACAATAGACCCGATACATCAGAACCCCAAATCCAGAGCCGAAAGCAAAGTGAGACCCCCTGAAAATTCATAATGGGGATTACATTTTTTGAACTATAAGAGGGGACATGTGATCTGTGCTCTTCTTTGGTATGGGAGGCAGCTTGCAAGATGCGGTTTGGATGCCAAATTGTAATTTCTAAAAAATGTCTGTGATTTATGGGACAGATTACAGTGATCTCCCCTTGTCTGCAGAGGATACGTTCCAAAACCCCAGTGGATGCCTGAAACCGTGGATAGTAACAAACACTATACACAGTCATCTCTTGGCATTGGCAGGGGATTGGTTCCAGAGCCCCCGACAGGTACCAAAATCCGCAGATGCCAAGTGCCTTACACAGGTTGGTGTAGTATTTGTGTGTAACCTACGCACACCCTCCCATATACTTTAAATCATCTCTAGGTGACTTACAATACCTAATGCTATGTAAATGTCATGTAAGCAGTCATTGTTAACTGTATTGTTTAGGGAATAATGACAAGACAAAAAGTCTGTACATGTTCCTAGGCCTAACTATGTAGTACATGTCAGCAACAACGTAACATTCTGTTGTCTAATATTTTCAGTCCATGGATGTGGAACCGCCACCTGAAGGCTGACTGTGTACTATGTTTTTGCTTCTACATACTCACCTATGATAAAGTTTAATTTATCGACGAGGCACAGCAAGAGAGTAACAACAACGACACAATAAAATAGAGCAATTATAGCATTATACTGTAACAAAAGTAATGGGAACATGATCTCCCTCTCAAAATATCTTTTGTGCTGTATGTACGGCATGGAGACACTGGACGAAGGGATGATTCGTGTCCCTGGCGGGACAGAATGGGACAGAGCAAGATTTTATCGTGTTGCTCAGAATGGCATGCAATTTAAAACCCACGAATTGTTTATTTCTGGAATTTTCCATTTAATAATTTCTGGCTGCTGTTGACCACGGGGAACTGAAACTGCAAAAAATGGAACTGCAGGGAAGGGGGCACCGCTGTACTGGAAGTCAGGATAACTATGAAAAATATGGTAACTGGAGCTACAAACCCATGTCACTGACCTGTATTTGGAGCCAAGTTTATAAAACTAATTTTAAAATATGTTTTAAAAAACTCGACCATGTTGTTTTACATCCAGTGCAAGCCTTTGCAAATTCAATAGGAAAAATATCCTAACTTCAGAATTTCATTCTGAGGTGTTTGAAACAGAAACCAGCTACTCGTGACCCTCTGCTGACAAAGGTAAAGTCCTGTGGAAGCGAGCGCAAACGGCTTGTGAGAGCCGCTGGGGTCAATGACACTCGGCAAGGAGCCTGAGGCAGTGTTCCAGGTTTTAGTTGTGCATAAATTAAATCACTCCAAACCTTGTGACAACGCCTTGTTATCTCTCTTCCTCTGGTGGGTTGACTGGGTGCATCTGGGACATTCTCGCTTGGCGGCTGTCTTGTGGGGACAGTCTGCAGTGGCTGGGGCTGGAGGAATCCAAGGGCTCATCTGGGCTGGGCATCCAAGATGGCACCGCGGGGCTGGCAGCTGACGCTGGCTGTTAGCTGGGAGCTCAGCTGGGGCTGTGGTCAGCTGGAGTGCCAAGACATGGCTTCTTCTCTGTGTGGCGTGGGCTTCTTACAGCATGGTGGCTGGGATCCAAGGGTGAGCATTCCAAGAACTACATTCCAGGAGATTAAAGGGGAAGCTGCAAGACTTCTTATGACCTCGCTTCAGAAGTCACACAGTGTCACCGTGCCGCAATCTGTTGGTCACACAGGTCTATCCTAGATCGGGTGTGGGAGAGGACTGCTCGGGAGCAGGAATAGTGGGGCGGGTGGTTCACTGGGGGTCATCTTTGAAGCTAGAAACCAAGTGGGCTTTATGAGACCAGATAGCACTTCTATCTAGGGTCGGATTTTTAAAAATTATTTTCATTTCCATGGAAAAAGGAAAAAGATGCTTTGTTCTTTAAAAGAACAAAGTTCTTTGTCCATTTTCATAAAATCCAGTTGGTTTTCTTGAAACTTCTATCAAGTAACTCCTAGCATGCACAGGTTTCTTATCTAAGCTGAAAGAAATCAGCTTTATCTCTAAGAGATGCAGAAGGGATATGAGGCAAGTCCCCGGGTGGGCATGCATGGCTTAGGCCTTGCTTGTAGACATTTGCAGAAGTGTCAGAAGTGGACAGGGGCTCCCTTTTGGGTGCGCTCAGTATGAAAACCTACTCTAGTCCACAGACTGGAGATTTTAGATAAGAAAACCCACGATCTAAAGAACCCCCTCAGTTGTTGGTTGAGGGCTAGACTGAGGACGTGACTTGGTGAGCTTCACATGCCAGTTAAGTATGTGGGAGTGACCAGAATGTTGTTTATCTAAGTCTTAACCTCATGGTTCTCCCTCTGTCACTCCACCTCCTATGCTGTAAGGCTGTCCTTCGTTTCTGTAGTGGTTCCTGGCATCCAGTTGGTTCGGTGCTCGTATAAGGAGGCGCGGAGCAAAGAACCGTGAATGAGCCTGAGACCACGGGTGTGAAGGCCACCCAGGTCTGTATTGGGACGGAGGTGAGAGCTGGGCGCCCAGTCTGATCTCTCCCGGAGTAAGTCATGGGGAGCTTTCAATTCTGGTAAATAATCTCACGATAATTTATGCACTCAGCAAATAAGTATTAATTTCCTTCAGTGAACAAAGCTCCCAAAGTCCCTGACCTCTAACAACGTACAATCCAGTAAGAAGATTCCTGAACATTCCAAATTGTGGCAAGTGGAAACAATCTTTGTTCAGAACAAAGATGGTTGGCAATTACATATTTTTTCCTCCATGCAGACAAATTATAGTAATTCAAATTTAATTTAAAATTAATTTGCAAGCATTTGCTTCATGTATTTCTTCTAAAAAGGAAACTAATAAAGTGATAACATAATGGATGTAAAATAAAGAATTTTACATTGGAGAATTAAGTGTAATGAATTCCCATGAAAGAAACTAGTTACTGAATTAATTCTTCATTTTCCAAAAATCATTTAATAAATAATAGCTCCCTGGCATAAAACTGCAGTCTTTGAAAACCCTGCCTCTCCTCCAGGTTCTTGATATGACCTCATCTTATTGCATTGTTAAATAATCTCAACCCTTTTGGGTGTAACTGATTTAACAAGTTAATGCTTGATGCCGTTTAGACAGCGTGTCCTTCAGAAGAGCAAGACAGAGCAGGACTGGCGATTACGGCATGGGAATGGGATGCAGTCCCCTCGTGTCTGGGTGCCCGAGCAGTTCCTGCTCTCCGGTTTGGCCCATGCCACGCACCAGTCATCCAAA
>CM052546.1:19036612-19182004 GCA_028533065.1 Trachops cirrhosus
CTTCCCAGTCGAGATGAGGCAGAGGACTGAGTCAGGGGCTGCATCTTAGTCAAAGGAATGCACCAATGCACGGATCTTCTTTTTTCCTTCCTCTCGGCACCCCGGCACACCTTCCTCACGAGTCACGAGCCCGGGGCAGGGCCCCAGGACTCTTCCCCATATGCCGTAGTTCTCAGGCTGTCGCCCCCACTCCCCTGCAGCTGGCGTGTGTCCCCAGGTCCTTCGGACTGTGAAAAACAGGTGAAATAGAAACTGGCTTAAAGAACAATAACAATATAATGTGTTGGTTCATGTGACTTAAGAACCAGCCTGGTTCCAAGAGCAGGTTGACAGTCCCTCTAAGGTGTCGCCACTCCTGCCTCTGCCTCCCTCTGCTCCTGAGCCTCGTGCAGTTTCAGCGTGGTGACCAGCAGTTCCTTATCTTACGTTCCTCCTCCTCCAGGTCTGATGGCGATAGCACCGGGAGCATCTCCCAATGCTTTGCGCCAGAGCCTGGGGCCTGATGATCGTCGCGACAGGTAGAATTCCACTGTTGGGCCAGCCTGGGACTCCTGGACCCAGGGCTGCAGCACGAGGACTGGGAACACCCGGGAGGGGCAGGAAACTCCCCAAATAGGGAAGCAGAGTGTTGTTACCGGAAGGGTGACTTTGACTGCAGTGAGATGAGTCCGGAGTCTCTTACCTCAGCTGAAGTCTGGTTACTCAGAGCCGTTTAACTCGCAGGCACAGGTAAGCAGGGGGAAGGGAGCTACATTTGCTTTCTTGTAACATCCAGTTGGGTAAACTGAGTCCATGGGTTCAGCCTGCATCTGAGTTTGTTTCTTGGTGCTCCTTGCTCTCTGCCTCTTGTGGGTCATATGCCACTCAGGACCTGGCCTGTCCCTTCCACCACTGTATCCCAGGTCATGGTCATCTTCATGGCCCAGGTCACCCTCTTTAGCAGAGACAAGGTGGGAGCTTCTCAAAAAGAACTCTTACCAAAAGAGGTAAGTGGCAATTAAAAAAAAAGAAAAAGAAACAAATGAAGCAAATTAAAACAAAATGCAGTACTCAAAATGCCTTAACAGGACATACTGTATAGAGTACGTGACTGCATTCACATGAAGTACAGCCTCGCCCTAGATCAGATTCCAAGTGTCAGAATAATAAGGGACCTTTGAAAGTTCCCTAGTTCGCCCTCATTATTGCACAGATGTGGGCACTGAGGGGAGGGAACAGCTTTCCCAGAGTTCACATCAGCCTCAGTGCTGCTGTCTGCGAGCCGGCGGGTCCAGCTCCGACACCTCCTTCTCCTGCAGAGTCCAGGCTCTGGCTGCTCCAGCCTTCGGCAGTGGTGCGTATGGCCCGCACGTGGTGCAACAGGTCATTGTTATTTAAAAACTTATTCAGCAATTTATATGACCAGATGATGCAGTCTCATGGTTCACGAATCAAAAATTAAACAAGGAATGACATAAAAGCCTTCCTCTCTCCCCTGCCCCCATTTCCGACTTTTTATTAGCTTCTGGTTTATTCTCCCAGGAACATTTTGTGCAGACACAAACAACTCAGTGACGCACCCACTCCCCATGAAAAAATTATAGCACACAATACGCTCTCTTTCGCATTTGTTCTCCCCTCCCCCACTGGAGTACTTACTTTGCAAAACTTCCCACATGGGTATGTAACGTGCGTCCTGATTTATCTTTACAGCAATTTTGATGATTTCCAACATTTTGCTTTATAAACAATGCTGCAACAAACAGCTTTATACACGTGTCATTTCATGTGCTTGTGATCACGATAAATTCCACGAAAAGGAAACAGCAGAATCTCAAGCGTAGGTGTGTACTTGTTTCAATAGTTGTCGCTGAATCCGTGGTAGACCCTCATCGTATCTGAGAGCGCCTCTTTCTTCGGGTCCTCGCCCGCACAGCCTGTTATTGAGTGGTCTGTCTTGGTGTGCTCGATAGTAATGAGATGGTATCTCCGTGTTTTTCAGTTCAAACCACAGAAGTAGGGACATTAATAACTGAATCTGCCTTCTCCATTTCTCCTGAATCCCATTTCCAGGATAATTCACATTACAGCTCTGATGAGAGTGATCTCATTAGGTGTATTCACACCTTTTCTTCACTCAAAAGACACCACTGATGTTGCCAACCTACAGATCTGCCTCATTCATTCATACAGCAGATACTGCCTGAGTACTTATCAGAGGTAGGCCTTGGAGATAAAGCCATACACAAGACAGACACATTCCCTGTCCCCAGGGGTTTATATTCCATCGTTGGGAAACCTATCGTTGAAGAGAATTTAAGTGCCCTGAGAAAAAATACAGGGTGACGTGGTAGAGTGTCTGAGGTGGGGACAGAATGACCCACCCCTCCCCCACCTGCCCAAGATTGTTGAGAGCAAACAGTACTCACACACTCAGTCTGCATAGTAGCAATTTGTCTACAGCCATATCACCCTGAAGGCACCCGATCTCCTCTGAATGGTAGCAATTTTTTGTTTATTAGTTTTGGCCTGAATCAGCCTGTTGCCGTGGTGTTATGTAGACAGAACTTTCAGATCACCATTAACACTGATCTAGATGCTCTTGAGCTAGAGACAGAAAAAGCCACTGCGGGTCCCCCGTGAGCCAGGGCTAAAAGTCCAAGTGTCTGTCTAATTCCCATTGGCTCGTGCCAGGACTCGGTTGTTAAGAGAATCTCCTGTCCTTCTTTCCACCAGTGGCAGTGAACAGCGCGTGGTCTGCACAGCTTTAGGAAGCCTTCTCTGGATTTGGGGTCTAGCTGGGTTACATCGCAGGTGCTCAGAGGACCAGGTCAGGGGAGCTGTGTTTCTGCTTCCTCCCGGCTGTGTCTGTGACTGCACCAGCCTTAGTCTCACTTAGTCTGGAGACCTAAAGACTCTGGACAGGCAGCTTGAGCCAAAGCAGTCAGCTTGCTGCGGTTCTGACCCTGACCTCAGCTGTGGGTCATGGTTCCCCTTTCGGAACCGAGCCAGACCCCCAGCTTGGGCTTCAGTTCTGATATGAGTCTTGTTTCTTTGTATTTAGGTCCCAGTTTCTCCCAGGTGGGGCCCTTGCCTAGCCTCCCTTATCCCATCTCTCCCTGAGGCCTTGGTCCTCTTATCTGATCTTAGACCTCCCAGAAAGTTCTCTGCCCATTGCCAGCTACCAGGTATACTGTTCCGCATCCCCAAGGCCTGGGGAGCGCCTGTCTCTACCTCACATCGCTGAGCGTTTTACCAGGTTGCTCCTTCTTGGGCTAGCACCCCTCACTGCATTTCCTCAAGGGTCCTCCCACCACCTTCCTCTGCCCCCACCCTGGAGGCTGCTACCTTCTCCCACCCTGGCCCGTGCCAGGGCCAGAGAAAGGCTGGACTAGGGAAGTGGCTTCCAACCAGCTTTTTCTTTGGCAGTGGAACTTATTTTACACACGAACTTTCGAGTGGAATCCCTAAATAGAAAGCAGAACAACAAAAAAGAGGCTTACTTAAGCTTAATTCAGTCTTCCTTAAGAGAAACACATCATTGTTTGCTGAATTCAGGAAGCACTAAAGAATCTCAGAATTCCTCAAGACTTAGTTTGAAATTCTGGACGACGTGATCTAGTCACATCTAGTCGATCCCCTTCTATTTTCTGTGCAGCCCAGAAGATGCAGTGGCTTGCTAAGGCCACACAGGGAGACGGGCAGCATCCGGTCTGCAGAAGGTGTTGCCCCCAGCAGAACGGGAACTCCGCCCTCGAGAGGTGCGGACTTCGCTGCCGGGGTGTGTCGCTCCTGTGCCCTCAGTGCGTAGTGGGTGGCTGGGCACCTTGTGGGCCTTGATCAATGGTGGTGAATGAACGAACAAGTCCGGTCGAGGAGGTTTTTTGGCACAGTCTCCCTGCCCTTAGCTCTGGCGGTGGAGCTGAGAATACGGCTGACCAATTTGGCTCTTCCACTTGTGGATCTTAGATGTAAACAAGGACTTGGACCTGAAACAGTGATCACAGGAAGTTCATGAAATAATTACAACTATCTGGCCATTTACAGACAAGAAGACAGGAGCTCGGCAAGCCTCAGAGCTGCCCACTGGAGGGAGGAGGGTCAACGCTCAGGCCTACCTGGTCCCTCCTAATGCCTTGTCTTGCTTCAGAGAGCTGGGCTCTGTCACCTTGGCTAAGGGTGTGGCCGGGGCATGCCTGAAGGAAGGCAGTGACCTCAGTTTCTCAGAGGCAGGCGCCTGCCAGGCTCTGTCACATCTACAGTGAAGCTGTCTCTGCCTGTGTCCTGGGCCAGGCAGGGATGGGCCAGGTAGTGAGTCTCCACCCATCAGCTGTGTGCTGTGTTCTCTGAGCCCCTCCCACAGCCCCCGATCCCAGTATTGTTCATCTCTGCCCAAGATGTTCTTTCTGCCTGGGATGGCCACTTCTGCCTTTCATTCCCTGTCAAAGTCCTTTCCACCCATCAAGGTGAAGTTTAAATGCTGCCTCCTTCAGGGAGTCGACCCTGATTACCACCTCCACTTCCTTATCCAGGAGGAAGTTATGGTTCTTTCTTCTGACCTCCTGTAGTGTTCAGTCTCTCCCTCCCTTGTTGCAAAGATAGGAGCAAATTTTGGGTTTCTTGGGGTGTATTTGATCATTCATCCATTCATTCCACAACTATTATTGAGCACCTACTATGGGCCAGAGGCTGTAGGCAAGGTCTCTGCTTTCATAAAGTTTTCTTTCTGATAGAAAATTTAAAAAAATACCCAAATAAACAAGTGAAATATTTGCAGGTTGATAAGAGCTAATAAAAATAAAAGCTCGAGAGAGAGTTTTGGTGCGGGGTGTGTGTGCACCAGGTTCGACAGGTCAGTCAGGGACAGCCGCTGAGGAGGTGAAATCTGAGCTGAGGTATGAATGACGAGGACAAACCAGCCATGGGGAGAGCTGGAGGAAGGGCACGCCAGGTCACAAGGAGGGCAGATGCCAAGACCCCAAGGCAAGCAAAAAAGCTTGGTGTGCTTGAGAAACAAGAAAAAGACTGGTGTTGTGAAAATGAGTTATGTGTGTGTGTGTGTGCATGTGTGGTGGGGGGACACGGATAAGAAAGAGTCAGAGAAGAGGCAGGACCCAGGTCAGAGCTGGCTTTGGGCCATGGTGAGGCTCGGTGAGTTTCCTAGACATAGGAAGGCACTGGACGATGTCAAGCAGGTGAGGGGTGAGAACTGATGGATGTCCATTCATTCATTCATTCAGTGATGACTGTGCGTCTTTGTGACACACACAGAGCTAGGTGCTGAGAGCACGGGAGGACTAGAGATGCCACCCACCCTCTAGATGTGTTCGTGGGGTGGAAGTGTCTCCCCGACAGTCATTCCCTGTGCCGGGTCTGCTCTTCCTCTTTGCTGACTCAGGCAGCCGATCTGTCAGGTTTCTCTCGCCCTGTCATGGAGAGCGAGCTCCGTGAACCCCTGCTGTGTTACTGGGAGCATGTTAGAAATGCAGACTCCAGGGACCCACCCCAGGCCCGTGGAATCGGAATATGTATCCCTAGTCACTTTGTATTCCCATGAAAGTTGGAGAAGGACTGGCCTGGCAAAAATCAGGGTGTGGAGTAACAGACTTACTAACCAAACAGAGAAGACAGGCATGAGTCAGATGCCAGCTGTGCAATTAATAGCCGAGGTTAATAACCTCCTGCATGTCAAAACTTTGAGGTGCATACACATCACCGAGGAGTCTTGTTAAAATGCAAATCCTGATTCAGGAAGTTTGGAGCAGGACCCTGAGGTCTGAGGTTTGCGTTTCTAAGAAGCTTTAGAGTGATGTTGCCACTGCCGGCCCAAGGCCCAAGGAGTACAGAGCCTTGTGTGACACTCACCGTGTCAGCCCACTTGATTTTCATGATCGCCCCGTTCTGAGATGTTTGTTTGCATTACATGGATCGGGGAACACAATTTATAGAGCTTAAACTGGAGCTGTGGAACCTCAGCTTGTTTTTCTCGTCTGCGGACAGAGGCTGCGAATATCCCTGCCTGCATCAGAGGATTTCTTGGAAGAGTAAACAAAACGAAACATGTCATGTGCTCAGCATAATGCTTGGCACACAGCAGGGGCTCGATATCTGGAAACTTTTAAAAATGTCCTGGAACTTGAGTCCAGCTTTTCTGACTCCAAAGTGGGGGTTCTTTCCCCCAGGTTGCTCGGGGGGAGGGCAGCAGAGCCGTGAGCCAAGCTGGAGAGGCCGGCAGGACCAGACCAGATGCCTCTCCGCATCCCCCACAGACTTTCACAGCAACTCTGTGAAGTCCTTTCCATGCTTGGGTGATAATGCCCGGGGGCAATAATCGGGGCAATGGGGACAGGGCTTTGTCATGTCTGCAGTCCCAGAACAGCGTCTGGGCCAATCTGGGACAAGGAGGGAGAGTGTGGGAACAGAGTCTCAGCGAGGCAGCCCGTCTCAGGCGGTCTCTGCTGAATCCGCACCCTCAATGCACGGTTCCCCAACTAACTCTGGTAGGAACTGGCCTGTGCCCCAGTTTGAAAATGGCTTTGGAAGAAGCCCTGCCTCTGGTTGAGAGAAGCACAATAAATCACCATCTCTCCCAGGTGGAGGCAGTGCTAGACCGGAGATGTTCTGGAAAGGAACATGCGTGGTTGATCAAGACCTAATACATTTCAAAATAGAATCTGGAACGAAGCACAAATGACCTAAGAGGAAGGACAGAGGCGTGGCCTCCCCAGGAAATCAAACAGGAGGGCAGACAATGAGCACTGGCAACGAGGGGACCTGAAGGCTGAGCGTGATCACTGGAACGCAGTCGGCCCAGCCAGGATGCGCGCACCCAGCAGCGAGGGTCTGAGTCACCCCGACTGAAACATTAGCCACGCTCAGCCGTGTCTGCCCGCCTAGTCAAACCGTTTGCTCAAATCCTGTTCTATTTCAGGAAACGCCAGCTGCATCATAGGAAGTCCTGCAACTTTCCACATTAGGAGTGAGAGTCGCTTCTCTCCGCTTTGGGCGCTCACTCGGCACCTGGAGGGCTCGGGGGTTGTTATGCTGCTCCCATAATGAGGCTTCCTTCGTCCCTCAGGCAGGGGAAAGCTGAACTCGAGACTGGTCACCATAAGTCATGGATATCAGTCCCTCAGAGGTGTCTTAATATATTCCAGTGCCAGCTTCAAAGCAAGGAGGAAAACGTGGCCAGGTCCCATGACTGCCATATCCTCCTTTCCCTCCCTCCTGTCCTGGGAGAGGAGCTGGGAGAGCCCCGCCCCCCCTTCCTGGTGAGGCAGCACGGGTGCCGGATGCACCCCGTTGCAGGCTGGCGGCGTGTGCGTGCTCCGCCGTCCCATGACTTCCCTGGGTCCACCGCTGGAACCTGCCCTTGGAGGTGGATGGGGCAGGCAACTCACAGGGGACCTTCTCGGTGGAGAGAGGATTTTTCACTTTGCCTCTCCAAGGCCTGATTTAAACCATTACGGTCACTATGTGGCAAAGGCTGCTGAGGCCAGAAGGCCCACACCTGAGAGTTTTATAGGACAGAGTCTTCACCGGGCAGGGCTGCGTGTTTCCCCCCTGAATTCCTTATCAAAGCAGGCTGTCTAAGGACGCTACTTAAACTCTCGGGCCCTGGCTGGTGTGGCTCAGTGAACTGAGTGTCGGCCTATGAACTGCAAGGTCACTGGTTCAATTCCCAGTCAGGGCACATGCCTGGGTTGTGGGCCAGGTACCCAGTTGGGGGTGTGAGAGAGGCAACCAGTTGACATTTCTCTTACACACTGATGTAACTCTTCTTCTCTTTCTCCCTCCTCTTCTCTCTAAAAAAATGAACAAATGAAATCTTTTTAAAAACCTCTTGGATGTTCAGAAGTCTATAAACTTTCTGGGTTTATGTGGGACCTTCGTAGATATTTCTATTGCAAGAACCTCTATAACACATGGCAAATGAGCGGTTGGAGAAAACAGAAGAAAAAATGAAACATTTCTAAGCATGCTAACGAGAGGGATCGCCACATCTGCCAGTTTGAAATGGATTTTGGTTTCTTCTCATCCCAGATAAAGTGGTTCAGGACTGGTCTTCAATCACGGTGACCAGCAAATATAAGTGTGGCAATCTGCAGTCCCCTGTTCACAGGACAGATGTTGGGGCTCGGGATGGGCTCTGCCATTGGCTTGCTGTGTGACCTTGGGCAAGTCGCTACCTGTCTCTGGGCCCCAGCTTTCTCTGGAAAATGAGAGGGCAACATCAGATCACCATTTTTCTTTAATCCCGTGACTCAGTATCACAACACTAAAAACAATTAAATCACACTGCGGAAAACTGTGCGCAGTATAATCCTCCTGAATAGGGAAGGCGAACTTCTCAGAGCAGCGCTAATACACCTTCAGTGCCTCTGGTCACCCCCAATCTTACTTCTTCACAAAGCGAGAACAGACTTCAGGCTCAGTCCTCCCTAAACTGCGCACATCCACCTCCAGGAGAATTTAAACCCATTGTTTCCTTGTCATTGTATTGATTTTTAAAGTTACCTTTTTTACGACAAGTCATCCTGGTTTGCCATGCCTGGTAGTGATGCAGTGTTTTCTCTTAAAATAAATGTGTTTCTGTGGCTGAGAACATTTTAAGACACGTATGAAGGTGGCATTGGCAGGTGGCACAAACTGCGAGGTGGGTGCCTTCGGTTTGGAAAACCCCGGGCTGGCCGACCCCTGCGTGCTCTCCAGCTCTGGGGCCGTGGCCGGAAGCCCCAGAGCTCGCCCTGCTGGTCTCCATGGCCTTACAGGTGAACTTTGTGTGCGGCGGCGGCTGTGGGTGGCTTTTGGCCACTGACTCTGAAACGTCTGCGTAGCGCGCGGCCAATGGTTGAAAAACAAACATGTGGCTTAGGAGGAACATACGGGGCTGTGGCAGCCTTTTCGATTTGGGAGCAAAAGTGGGGGGAGCCTTGCATTGCAGACCCGGGGGAGTAGGGAGCAGGCACAGACGGGCAAACACACACACACAGAAGCACACTATGTTTTACTTGGTAACTCAATTTGAATTTTTGTGATAACATTAAAATTTGCAGAGCATATGTATATATTTTTTAAAATAATTTGGCTCTTGACATGTTAGCTACTCCCTGGAAAAAGACAAAGTTTAGTGAATGAATGAATGAATACATTTACCTTCTACTTTCAGTTTTCCTTGTTTCCAAATTTCATTGGCTTTCTGCTTGGAGTATTTTTAAAATGACTGGCTGTTTGGTTCAAATTCTATTTCAAAAAAGCTCTGGCGCGGGCTGCAGACCTGGTGTGTTTGCCAGGTTGGGGTTTGGGCATGCCACCAAGCTGCTTTGGCTGGGTGACAGTTTCAACACAGGCAAACAGCTGGTCCCGCCGGGAGAGTCACTGGTGGGCGGATTCCACAGAAACAATGTCCTGGGCCTGCAGGGGCATTGGAGGGGCCGGGTGGTGTCCTCACGTCCAGGGGAGACCCCTGGATTCAGGGGAGTCGTTGCTGAGCCTTACCCACTTCTACCCCCCATTTTCTTCTCTCCCAGGGACTGTCGTTGGCTCTGACTTCCAGCAGCCACCTGGAACTGCTTCCTCTGGACCGGAGTGAGCGGAGCAGAAAGACAGAGAGGGACGTCCTCCTCGGCCTGCCTCCTATCTCTGGTGGAGCCTCGCCCTTCCACGGGGAAGGGCAGGGGGTCTGAGACCACCTTTCAGGTGGGGCCATCCCTGCCCTTGAGTCCAGTTCCAGCCCCTTGCTTTCATTGGTTAGCCTTTCCTGAGGGCAGAAGCACTGCGGGGAAGGAAAATAGAAGCAGAACTGTGGCTGTGTGCTGACAAACTTCCTAGTCGCTCAAGCAGCACCAGTAGTTATTACAAAATGAATAAAGTGCCACACTCTGCAGGCTGCTGTGGTGATGGACTGGAACGATGTGGAGAAAGCATCCCAACCGTGTCCCGCTCCCCGGTGGCACTCCATAAATAATAGCTAGGACTATTACTTAACTCCCCATGCTGTAAGTGGCTCCTAGCGGGTCTCAGTATATGTTTGTTGAATGAGCCAATGATGGAACTGGCCACCTTGGAGGAAGAAAGCTAGAGGTGGCCAAAATGAAGATGTGTGTTGCTGACTTACAGTCCTGGTATTCCCATCATACATCAAAACAGAAGTGGAAGTGAGCTCAGAGACAGCGCTCAGGGTCTGCACCCATCAGCCCAGCCGATGACCTTCAGGGAGGGCAGGGTGGCTTTGCCTGGCCAGACAGCTGCAGAATGATGTATTGCCTTTCTCTTTCTGTGTAACTGATTTACAGTTCGAATACGCCAATTAAGCCAGGTTTTACAGCGCCCTTTAATAGGGCAGTAGCGGGGAGCAGAGAAGTAGGTGGGCGTTCCCTATCTGGCAAAAGCTTTTAGAGTTTTTGAGGTCTGGCAAGAGCAACCAAGGAGTCTGCTCCTGACTTAGAATATTAAGGAGGAGATAAGGTCTCTAAGTCTGTCTTCTGCTAAGAGTTTCTGTTTCTCCTCTCCTGACCTAACAGTGTGACGCAGCTAAGCTGCCAGAGCCCCAAACTTTACTCAGACTGATTGGAGGAGACGGGACAGCAGATAGGACATTATCAGAATAATGAGGAGAACAGAGTCCATATGACAGTCTCTGTCTGGGCCATCTGGTTATCGTTGGACTCCAATGACACAAGACGGACTTGTGGTCAGTAAGTCTGCTGAAGGTCCCCAGCCAAATGGCCTCGACACTCGAGGTAGCTTAGGACCGCGATTCCCGAGGCGCAGAGGCCTCACCTAGAGGTAACTGTTGGACAGGCACACGGTGGAGGGGTCCTGCAGAGCCTGAGCTGCAGTGGAAGGCGCTGTTGTGTGTGGAGTGCTTTCTGTGTGCCAGGCAGCATGCTAGCTCTTTACGTGGGCCGTCCCTGCCGGTCCTCGGAGCACATGGCGGCACATGCTCACAGATGTCCCGTGCTGCTGGTCCCAGGCAGCATTCCCGCTTCCCAGGGGCGCCTGGTTTCCCTCTGGGAGTTGTCCCCCCTCAGCGTCTATGGTCTTGGTGTGATGGGAAATCAGATGTCGTCCTCTCTTACTACCATGCTTGACACTTTCTCCAAATCACCCTGGTGAGGCAAGGCAAAGTTCAGCTGGAATCTCTCGCTTCCAGGCCTTGGAGTCCTGAGCTTATCATCAGAGAGCAGAAATCCTCAGGGCTTGTGGGTCACAGCTCCCGTTCAGGGCCTGGTTGCCAGGTAACTTCCACTGTCTGCTCCGAGTTCATCCTTAACCTTCTCTTCTCTTCTCTTCTCTTCTCTTCTCTTCTCTTCTCTTCTCTTCTCTTCTCTTCTCTTCTCTTCTCTTCTCTTCTCTTCTCTTCTCTTTTCTCCTCTCCTCTCCTCTCTTCTCTTCTCTTCTCTTCTCTTCTCTTCTCTTCTCTTCTCTTCTCTTCTCTTCTCTTCTCTTCTCTTCTCTTCCCTTTTGTGAGCTGCCCCACACCTTTCAGTAAATTTCCTTTTAGCCAGAGCCTCGAGGCATCCTGAACTTCGGTCTGCCTGCCTCCAGAGCCCATGAACTTAACTATTATGCAACATCGAAACCTCTCTGTTTCCTCCTAGGCACGAGGTTCTAAGAGGCTTTGCTTCCGAGAGTCCAAGAATGTCCGATTCTAAAATGATCTGATTAATTCCTTCTCTGTTCTTTCAGAGCCAGTCAGGGTTCACACCTGCAAATCCAGACAGTGTGAGCTGTGTGCTGAGTCAACAGCAGGGTGTGTGCGGGCTTTCGGACTGGAGCTCAGCTGACAGACACATCCCTTTACTCACGCTGCCTCTCCCTGCGCATCGGAGGGCCTGCCCGCCCGGTCCCTTCACTAGTCTGTGGACCTGGGGTTTACCGTCCCCTAGGAGAGATGTGCAGACCCCACAGGAGAAAGCTGAAACTGGGCGACAAGAATTTTTGCCCTGCGGAGAATCCCCTGGGGTGCCCAAGGGGTGGTCTATCCACGAAGCGGCAGTGAGCAGGGCCTCACAGTAGCTTCGAGAAATGCTTTGCCATCTCCTTGAAATGTAGATTAGAGATGCCCCCCAGTATCACCACTAGGCAGGTAGAAACAGGTATTTATATTTAGTGGCTGAGGAGTTGTCCTCATTTCCTTGACCTTATTCTTCATTCAACAAAGCAGATCATTTGAATTGTGTGGACAAGCATTTCCCATATGAAACTCCGTAAAGCTATTTTTATTTGAACAAAAACTTAGTCCAGTCGCCCTTTGCCAAATAATATCTCTTCCTTCAAGCCAACCTGTCGGCTTCTTCATGTAGGACCTTCGATCTGGAGACAGTGGCCAGCACAGGAATTTTCCAACTTGTTTTTAAGCAATGGAATAATTTTTTTCCATTACAGCTTTATGTGGGACTATAATATACAAAACAGATAAGATGGGGCTGCTCTGTTGAGTCACCCCTGCCAGGGGTATCCCCCTCCACTGTCCTCCCTGGGTCCCCGGGGCAGCTCTGAGGAACCTCGGGCAGTGAGGAAGGATCGGGAACCTGCTGGCCCAGCAGCTAATTTGAACTGAATCTGATTCAATGGACATGGGGCTGAACAATGTCTGAGCTATAATGTTTGCTCTGTTTCTCTCTCTCTCTCTCTCAGTTTTGTCTCATCTCCCCAACCCTGCCAAGATATGGCTAAAGGGATTGAGAGGGTGGTTTACCGAGAGATGAGCAAAGACAAGTCAGTGTATCCTCAAAAGGTCAGATTGCAGGCAGCAGATGGAAGATGACGGAGAGCTCGGCTGGGCCGCAGAGTTGCTCCCGGCAAAGCACTTGGGATGCCTCAGATTTACAGGAACTGGTGGGAAGAGCAGAGAAGTCGCTGAAGAGGTGAGCGACTGGAAGACAGCCGATGATAGGGTGCCACGTGCTGAGCTGTCTGAGGCCTGGGGCATTAAGGTGGTGTCCAGGCTCCCTCAGAGCAGTTGCAGGCACGGTGGGGAGGGCCTTTTGTACCAGTAGGAAAGCTGGTCGAGTCCTTCAGCCGTGTGTCTCTCGTGCTTGCCACGGGACTAGGGGTTTCGACCTCCCTCTAAAGTACACACTCATGATAGGAGCCTCTGAGGTAGAGTTTGGGGTTGTGGGAGCCCGAAACCCGTCCAGTTGTTGTGTGTGGTTTGATGGTTTGCACAGGCCTTTTGTACCCGTGACCCCAGGGCTCCTCCGAGGCATGTCGGGAGGGTGTGTATGAGGAAGCTTCCACAGTGCCGGATGTCACAGAACACTGCTGATGCCACCGCCGTGTAGAGAAAGCAGGACATTCATGAGGTCAGAAAGGAACTACAGACGAGACAGGCTAATGGCTGCACTCGCTGTGTCTGACCTCCCACAGGTACCTGGCCACCGGGCAGGACGGTGGCAGCGATGCATTCCATCCCCAGTAGGTCAGACTGGCTTTGTGTTAAGTTTCCTGGATCATCACTCAGATGTGTCACGTGTACTTGGTTGTCATGGCATGTTGCTCAAAAAGGATGATCTTGCAGGCCAAAGGTCACAAACGGGCTGCCCACTAGCTGTGCTGGCCTCCGATGGGTTTTGTTGGGTCTGCATCGGGTTTAGATTGATTGTAACATTTAAAAATTGGAAACTATCTGCTTTTCTGGTTTTCTCAATAAAAATTGAAGGATATGACAACATTGGTTTTTGCAACTGCCCAATTCTCTGAGTCATGTGTTGACCACATTGCCACAGACTCGGCCCAGCCTGCTTGCTGTCTCTGCATTACCTGGATGGCCCCGTGTGCACTTGAGTTTGACACCGTTGGCATAGGCTGTTGTCTTACGTAACTTGCCATGTGGACTAGGGACTGGCAAACTGTGGCCTGTGGGCCAAATCTGGTCTTTTCCTGTTTGTATAAATAAAGTTTTATTGGCACACAGCCACCCTCATTTGTTGTCATATGGTCCGCAGCTGCTTCCGCACTGCTCAGAGAGCAGTGGCTGCTAGAGAGGCCCATCCCGAAACGTTCACTGTCTGGCCTTCTGTAGGAAAGGTTAGTTGATCCCTGATGTAGACCACGGCCAGAGGGCTGACTTTTCACTACAAAGTGGCCCATCCACGTGTTTTCTAAATAAAAGTTTTTCCTCCTAGAGGACTTCTACATCATTTTCTTTCTCTAGAGACTTTATTTATAACATACCAAACTGAGAAGGGAAGTTGGTGACCAACTGTTCCCTGGGTCTGGGCTATTATGAGGCTGTCAAATGTCAGTTCTAGCGGCTAAGTCTATTGGGCAGTTGGCTTCTCTTTGTTTTCCCCTTGTCTGCCTTGTCCACGGGGAAATACCTAGAATTACTGGTATGCTGCTTTTCTGCAGACTCTACCTCTAACCCACAGGGACTAGAACTGCTGTTGTTATTGTCATTTATGAGAACAATATCTTCTGTATGTGTCGTGGAAGTGGCTAACTCTCTCACAGTATTCCTGTAACTTTTCTCACATTTTCTTCTCAAGACTATCCTGTAAAGCAGGTTGGTTGCCCACTGAACAGCTCTTCTTCTTCCCATCTTTCTTGTTGTGGGGCCCAGCTCTAAGTAGTGATTGAAAATGCTAGAAGCTTGCTTTTCTAGCCTTCTATAAGGGCTGGGGTGATCATATGGTCTTATTCTGGCTACTGAAAGATAAGGGAAGTCTTCTGGGAGGTATCTAGGAAATATTTTCCTCCCTTATAAGAAAGTAATACTCTCAAGATTGATTCCTGTTTTGTTTCTGTGTGTGGCTTTCCTTTTGTTTCTGTGTGTGGCTTTGTGAGGATGTGATGGTTGGAGCTGTTGCAGTCATCTTGGGACATGAGGTAAGGCATCCATGATATACAGAGGTTACTGGGAGGAGGGCTGAGAAAATCCTGAGGTCCTGGAAACATCTGTGAGCCTGAAACCATTGACCTTCAGATGGTTCTTGTTATGGGAGTTGCTAATTAAACTTCCTCATTAAAGCCACTTTGGGTCAAGTATTCTGTTATTTTATAGCCAAAAGCATCTTAATTCCAATTATATAATTTTTAATAGGTAACAAAAATGTATACAGTGTTTACTATGTGTTAGGCACTGTTCTGAATGCTTTCCAAATAGTAACTCATTTAGTCTTCATAATGACTCTAGAAAATAGGTATTATTATTCCAATTTTACAGGGGTAAATGAGGGGTACTCTCATTCAATAAATGAGAAAACCTCACGAGTTCCTTTCACACACCTGGTAAGAGGCAGAGCTGGGATTTAACCCTGGGCAGTCTGGATCCAGAGGGCCATGGGCTTAGTCACTGTACTGTGCTCCCTCTCTAGAAGAGAGGAAATGGTTTGCTCCATGTCACATGATGCACGTTATCTCGCCACATGTAGTGCCACCCGGAGCCTGGGATGGGCACTGGAACAGTCTGTACACAGTCCATCCATCTCCCCTCCAGGCAGTGAGCTCTCTATCACTCCATCTTCACTCTCCTTGAGCTGGTCACAGTCCTGTACCTTAGGTCACCTGTACCTTAGCGGGTGCTCAGTCCTAGGACTAGATCTCAAGCCTCTCCACTGCTCACCTGCTGGCTTCCTTCTTTCCTCCTGGCTGCATGCATTAAACCATCGCTGGCCTGGGTGAGCTCGGGAGGAGGGTGAGGCGGCTCTGGTACCCTGCACCCTGTGTCTCACTGAGGGACATGGCGTAGTGGCCACAAGTCTGAGGTCTGAAGTCAGGCAGAGTTAAACTTAATTATGGCTCTGCAACTTCTAGCTGTGTTATCACGGGAAAACCCCTTCCCCTCTCTGAGCCTCAGCATCCTCTTCTATACAATGGAGTAATAATGACCTACACATGGGGTAATTTCACGCATTAAATTGATAGGCATATAAAATGCTTAACAAAGTACCCATCACCAAGTAATTGCCTCGTAAATGGTAAATACTGTTATTAGTGAGGAGGCTTTTTTATTCTTATGGTGTCTTCTTTTGTGTGAGGCTGTCTGTGGGCTAAAATGTCTTGGGGACCCTCTATTCTGTATGAAATGGACCTGAAATCCTGGGGGTAAGGGAGGGGACTCTGGTGACGGAGGAGCCAGGAGAGCAGGATGCCAATCCAGCTTTTCAATCTCAGCAGCTCCTTTTCTGTCTGGGCTCCTGCTTCCCCACCCATCAATTGCATGTATTGGCTGAGATGACCCCCAAGCTTCCCCAGCTCGGACAGGCCACGCCGTGGGAGACACCCAACACACAGGCCTCTGTTCTCTCTGGGGCTCGGCACAGCCTGGGAGCAGTGACCATCCCTGTGGGCTCCGATGCAGTTTCCTCCCTAGTCAACCAAGGCCGCCCATGGGTTTCTATCCCATCAGCCACCAGGCGCACGGTCAATAATTCTGAGCTGCATGAATGAATGAAGTCCACAGAGTGAGAGCCCCTGAGAACCTGGGAAGCTGGGCAGGTTTGGTTCCTTGTAGTATAAATATTTAGAATATGACCTTGATTGTACCGTTTGGCAAGGGGAATCACTTACTCATGTTTGCGGCCTTGGACCTAACCAGACTGTGAGCCAGCACCAGAATGAACTGCCCTGAGCTGCCAGCCTCAGCGCCGAAGGGAGACGGACTTTCCATTGACCCATGAGCCACGTCTGGGTTTTTAAAAAGAATTTTACAAACATTCCAATTTCTAGCAAACCTGTAAAACCACATGTATCCTTGCATTTTCTTCTAAAGCCCTGAACGGGAACAAAATTAGACTCCAAATAATCCTTGTTTATAATATTGCACAATATGCACAAATAATAATATTAGCTAACACTTGCAGGGCTCTTTGTGCTGAGTGCATTATCTCATTTACGCCTCAGCCACACTTATGAAGTTGGTACTATTTTTATTCCTGTCTTACAAGTGAGGGAAGTTCGACAGCTAAGTAGTTTTTGCCAGAGTCACTTGACCATTAGGAGGCTGTTGGGTTCCTCAGCACCAACGACATCTACCGTGCACGCTGACGGGGCAGTCTCCGGGACGAGCACCTTGCACGCATGGACTCGGCTAACCCCCGCGACAGTACCATGTGGAAGGCGCCATTATGCACTCTCTTTTGGAGATGAGGAAACAGCTTCTGAGAGATGATGTCACCTGCCTACAGTGTGGGGTGATGGAGCCCAGCTGTCCCCATAGAATGGCAGAGCTCTGGAAACCCTCAAGGGCCACAAAGGCCAGGGAACTTCGCCAAGGTCACACAGGGACTCTGAACTGAGACTGGGCTTCACTGAAGACCTTTTCCATTCACTGCTTGCAGGGGGTGCTGTAGGGCTGATCCGCCATGTCCCTTGCCCTAGTGACAGGAAAGAGCTCTGTGGGTTACAGTACATGCTTGGGAGTCACAGACTCCAGCTCCAAAACTGACTTGCCGGGCGACCTTGGGAAAAACACTTCTTCTTGAGTCTGTTTCCTCTTCTGCAAAATGGGGCGGTAAGCACAGCAGCCTCCTGGGGTAGCTCGAGGAACGAATGAGAGAGCACACTTTAAGTGACTGGCACAGTGACGGCCGCACAGTTAACACAGAGTAGCTGTTACTGTTATTGAAAGGATCCACCAGCTGAAAGAGGCCTGAGAACCATGCTCATCGCTCTGTGCAGGGAAGCCCTGAGGTCTGCTTCACTGTGATGACTTGTATGGTGGGAAGGATGCCCAGGGGCTAAAGAATGTCAGACTCTACCACAGACACACATGCACTTGGGACACATGCATGCACCTGCACAGATGGCCACGACACACTAGTGGCATACAGATGTACACACATGTGCATGCACACACAATATATGAGGCATATACAGACACTCATGTGCACACATGCATACATGCAACGCACGATACTTCTGTGGCTATACCCACTCATGCTTGTTTGCACACACCCACACGTATGTGCTCACACACCCACATTGCATGTGCACACTCCCTCCCCTTCTTTGCCTACCCAACCCCTGCTTGTCCTTCAGCTCTAATCCCAAAGGTCACAGCCTCAGGGCAGCAGCCCTGACCTCCTACGTGACTCCAGGTCACTCAGGCCGAGCTCTCCTGGCACCTTGCACATCTCCTCCTCTGCTTACTTCTCATTTGTCATTGAATAATCACATCATAAGTTACTTGATTTTGTATTCCCTGCTAGAATGTTAGCTCTGCAGAGGGCAGGGACAGAGCCCGACTATTCTCTATGGACCCAGAACACCTAACATGGCCTGGCACATAGTAGGCCTTTGATAGACTCATGCCCCTGATTGACCAGAACCAGCAGGCCCCCTTTTCATGCATGCTGGGGAATAAGCTGATTCACAGTGGGGCTACTTTGCACAGGATTTTTGGCTGTGGGGTCTGTGATGGTTTGGAGGCTCACCCTGAGAGATCCAAGCCTCAGAATGCTGTGGAAGTGGGCAGGAAACTCTCGCCAGGAAAAACAAGTATTGGGGGTGGATTGAATGTAAATAAGTCTAACATGCAGACAGCCCCTTATTGCTTCTCGCTCCACTTTCCCCCGGGGAGGCTAGAGGACACCAGCAGCTGCCACAAGTAATAAGGTTGACGAGTCATTTCTGGGTCTGGGACGGGACTGTTTTCTTTCTCTCGGTCCAGATAATGGCAGTAACAAGCTCCTCTAGACATAAAGAGGACAGAGGATGATGGACTGATGGAAATGAGGACCTCAGTGCAGGGCAGTGAAAAGCAGGTGATTTGGGTTAGAGTCCAGATGGTCCCCAGCTTACGATGGTTTTGCTCAACGAATTTTTGACTTCACGAAAATGTAAAAGCAATACACATTCAGTAGAAACCATACTTTGAATTTTGAAGTCTGATCTTTTCCTGGGCTAGCTGTATGCAGTACGATTCTCTCCCATGATGCTGGGCAGCGGCAGCCACGCGGTCACGGGGGTAAACAACCAATTCTCTACAGTGTACTGTGTTGCCAGCACTTTTTGCACATTGTGTTTTGTTTGTGCATCCCATCATGTCTACAGAACACCCAGCTGTGCCTCCTGCTTCTGGTGAGAACAAGAAGATGGCAATTACAGATGCTTCTTGACTTATGATGGGGTTATGTCTCAATAATATGCGTTCTGACCACGTTTAAGTTGGGCTAGGCTAAGCTACAGTGTGTGGTAGGTTAAATGTAGTAAGTGCATTTTGACTTTATCATGGGTTGATGCAAAGTTAACTCTATTGCAAGTTGAGGAGCAGCTGTGATTTGTTTTCCTTCATTTATTTATTTGAGGAACAGTGCTGGGCACCTCCTAGCTGCTGGCTCTGGGGATACAAGAGAAATGAGATCTCCATAGTCCATGATCTCTGAGTGCTCAGGTCTGCTGGAGGGATGGACAAGAACACGGGCCATCACAGCGCAGTGTGGTCAGTGCTCCATGGGGACGTGCAGAAGAGAAGCTCTTGGGGGGGTTTGGGGGATGCAGATGGCTTCTGGAGAGAAGACATCTAAGCTAAGTCCTGGAGAGTGAGCAGCCTTTGGGCAGGCTAGGAGAAGGGGACAGAGGGACCTGTTGTGGGCAGGCCCCAAGGGGAGAGAGGGCCACCAAGAGACATGGCAGGATTTGGTTCAGTTGCAGTTATGGGTCCGGATGCAGTGGCATGGAGGGCAGGGACTATGGGGGTGCATGGCTCATCCACGTGGTCCCCGAAGCCCCTGCCCCCAGGGTGATGGTAGATGGATCCCAGGACTGAAGTACTCACAGGCTGAGAGAGGACCGGTCCCTCACGGACCTGGAACTTTGTCTGCAGCTGGGTGGGGGCAGGGGTAGGCAGGCTGCTGCATCTCAGGGGCGGTGGGCTCCTCCGGACCAGAGTGTACGGGCTGAGGGAGAAGGAGCTGTGTCTCTTGCGGCTTCGTGGCTCGTCATCCTCTGGGACCGTGCTCTTTCCTGTCAAGTGCACAGGGAGGCCTCGGTGACCTTTCACACACTTCCTGAGCTCTCCTCGGGCAGGACGGGCTGTGTGCTGCCCTCTCCCCCACAGGCCGCTCTGTGCTTCTGCCTCCTGTCAGCCCGCACAGCCCTTTCGGTCCTGCGGTGCCCCCCCGGCCACCAGCCTCGTTTCCTCTGCCACTACCCAGAAGCTGCCACCACAAGCAGCTCATGTCCCATCTCTGGGCCTCGGTTTCCACATTAATGGGAAAGCGATGGGGGTGATAATACCATGCACTTCTCCAGTCTCTCCTTGTGCCCTTGTGCATGCCAGGCACCTGATCTTTTCTCTCTCCCTCAAGCTCACGGAGCTCTTTCTTGCCTGGAGGTCTTTGCCTCCTCCTTTCCTCCCTCACCCTCCTCACTTCTGCCTGGAGAATTCATCCTCTCCTTTCAAATCCAAGCTTAAGCATGGACAGAGGCCGTCCTGAAGTGGGTCCATATCCTCTGTTAACACTCGGTGCACTTCACCCAGTGTGGTGTGATCACTGAACGCCCCACCCACCCGCTGTAAGACGTGCTGCAGAGGCAGGCGATACAGCCGACATGCTCACTGCTGTCTCCTCACCTGGCACTGTCCTGGGCACATACTGGGCACTGAGTGATTAGTTGTCGAATGGCTAAATATCTAATGGATTTAATGCATTTCATATGTGAGTTATTAATCACACTCCAGCCAGGCCTATCAACTAAAGCTCAGTTTTTCAAACATCACGAACATATCCTGGGCACTAGAGGGCGATGTGAAACCACAAAGCTGGGCGGCCTCAGGGACCCCCGGGCCCCTTTTGGAGAAGTGGAAGTCTAATGTTGCGTCACTTTTATTCTCGGCATCCCCTAGCGTCATCGATTAAAATTTAAAAATGTATAGACCACTATGAGTGGGGAGGCTTGCCAGAGCCTGTTTGGTCCAATCCCGGACTTTGAGACCTGGGAGAGTCTCCTCTGCCTTCACTGGCTGCACGGCGGACTTATCCCAGCCGTTGGGCGACCCCTCCTTCTCAACATTGGTGTTTTCTATTATGTGGGACAGATCATTGTCACTTCTGCCAGTCCATCCATTCAGTAAATATTTATTGACCTTCTCCTACGTGCTGGCCACTGAGGTAGGTGCTAGAATAGCCCCTGTCTCACGGGGTCGCCTGTCTTGCTGGGAAGATGAACACCAGGAAGCGATGCACGATCACCCACCGTGCTCTGTGCGAAGGGGAAAGGTGGGGTTTGAGGGCCGGATATAACAGGACCCTGCTTCTTTCTCGAGCTCGCTCTCTGAGGTAGGGTCCTTTGGCAGAAACCCGGGGGCTGAGCAGCCACGGGCGGGCGGAGGGATCCGAAGGCCAGGCCTCTGCCCACGTGCCCCTGTGGGCTGCCAGGTGCTGCTGGGAAGGTTTTTTCTCCTTCCTGTTTTCTGTTCTCATATCCACGTAATTGGAGAAGCTCTTGGAGCTTGAGTGTTGATTAGGAAGGGCTCATATGTTAGCTATCTGGGGTGCTCTGTGCGGGTTTCGCTGTCACAGGAGGCAGGGGTCCAATTCTTGGGTGAAGAGGGGCATCTGCCCTGATGGCCTCCCACCCGGCAGTGGTCAGGCACCGGACCTCGGGGCTGCGGAGGCTCTGGGACAGCTGTGTTCAGGTCAGGAGGATGGCTGCCTCAAAACCTAGCACCTGCCTCCCCCTGTGTGGCTCAGCCTGCCTGCTTCCAAGCACCCGGAGCTGGCCAAGGATACAGATCCCTGGGCCGCCCCCACGTATATGGTGGGATTGGAGGAAGACCCCCGAATCAGCATGACCTGAGCCCTCCCGGTGATTCTTATGCACATTAAGGTCTGGAAATTATTACCCTTGACATTGCTGTAGAAAAGACTTATGAATCAGGCTTCCAAGTGGCCTTGATTAATGTTCTATTGTGTATATTCCAAAAAAGTTGTGGCAAAACTCTATTTTTGTGACTCAAATTGTATCCTCAATGCAAAGCTAAAGAGTCAACCATGTAGGATACGAATTTTCACTCTTTTGGAGTTCTTTCATATGTGTTAATCTTCCTAAGTGACAGTCACGCCTATTGATGTTTCACAGACTAATTTTATTAGTTAATTAGAAACACCTGAATTCAGCTTTGTGGAAGATTGGCTGTCTTAATTTCTAAAAGGTGGGGGTGGGGGAGGTGGGGAAGATTTGTGGCAGGAGGCACAAAGAATTAAAGTTCGAAGCCTAGAGTTAAGCTCTTCCAGGTTAGAGCATTCATTTATTGTCAGATTTATAATCACTGCCCACCTGGGACAGGTGAGCCCTGACTCAGTGTCTTCTGAATGCAGCTAAGAACCTGATGCCCTCGAGTTTGCTGAGGAGGTGACAGTCCCATGGCTGCTGCCAGGACAGCCATCTGTGGCGGGTAGGGAACACTCTGATCCCCTCCTTCCGGACGGCAAAGGGGCTCAGGCTGAGATGTCTCACATCATGCACACGTCTTGGCTCTTGACAAGGAATATTTCGATCAGAGCCCTTATCTCCTTGACCTGTTGCTCTCGTCCTTGGCTTGCCCATCATTTTCCCTTTCGTGGGGCCAGTTGGAGTAGGTGCTAGGCTTCCAAGGGCAGCGGTCCTCAGAGTTGTGACAATGGAGCTGTCATATGTCCCAGGCTGGTCAGCCCTCCCTGGGGAAGAGACAGGCAGGTGGTGAGAGACAACACAACGTACATAAGCCCAAAGGCTGCAGGTTTGCTCACGCTGGTGGCTAATCAGCAGCCCAGGCTGTTGGATCACAGAGGACAATGAATTGGATTTGGGGGCCAAAGACCCCCCTATGATTTGCACTGATGCAGAGAGAGGGGATGGCATCTGGAGGGACTGGGAAGATGAAATAAAAATAGCATGGACTGGAGATTAGCCTTAGAGGAAGCCAGGACTTATGAAAGGGAGGAGGGAAGAAAAGGTGGGTTCAAATGCTAGACAGAGGCGTTGATTTTAATCATAATCCCTCACATAGGTTTGTTGACACATTCACTTCAAGGATATTTCACACGTGTACATGAGGATTGTCCACAGACTCTCTTTGGATCCCCACACTGCAGTAAGACAGGCTGGTCATTTCCACATCACCAATGAGGAGACAGAGGCCCAGCAACAGCTACGTAGTGGCATGGCCCAGAGAAAGCCTGGGTCTCCCAACTCTGCGCCCGTGCCGCTCTGTTAGTAAGTTTCCTAAGGTTAGCCTTATTCAAATGACACTTTATGCAGGGAACAATTGTGTCATACAGATGAGGCTGCCCCAGCCTTTTGGATGCTCTCTCCTGAGGTGGAACTCTGGAACTCTGTTTGGAAGCCACCAGGTTTACTGGTGTTTGTGGCATAGGTCACCCAGAGCCACTGTCCCTCCTGGAAGGGGAGGGGTGCTGACTCGCTGCAACATGATGATGATGAAGGCTGCACTCAGGGTCATTTAATCTGGTGATGCATGCAGGGAAGATCAGAAAGGAAAAGAAAGGATGGGGGACGATGTCACGCCCGTAGGTTCATGATGTAGTCTTTCCTGCAAGTCAGCCAGGCAACTGCTCGGCTCTCTGCCTGCTGAGCAGCTCGGCACCGAGGAATAGACAAGAGTTGCACAGAAACTGGGCTATTCACCCAGATTTTATTAAGTGCAGGCTCACTCAGAGTAGAACATCAGCATACATTAATAGCCTACTCACACTCTAACAATCTAAGAGAATAATAACACATGCACACACACACATAGCAATCAACAGGGGATAATGAACCCGAGTCCCAGAGTCTTGGTCTGCAGGTCCGGGAGACAGCAGTTGGCAAGGGAGTTGTCAGAGTCCTGCAAGGAAGGATCTCTGGAGCCAGGTGGACAGTAGGTCAGGCGACGTGCTCAGTCCAGCAGGGCAGAGCCTCCGGCAGCCGATGCCAAGGGAGATCATCGTGGTGTGGAGCAGCACTTGTGTGTGGGGCTCGCTGTCTCAGCAGTGGTCTGGAACCTGCCTCAGTTGTACCTTTGAAAGTGGTGTACTCCACCCTTCTGGGTCTTTTCAATAAGTGTCTTGGCACCTTGGTGCCACGTAGGGGGTGTGCCCAGGAGCTTATGGTTGGTACATGGCTGTTCTGCTTGACATCCCTGCTGGCAAGTGTGCAGTTTGCCCAGGACCCTGTCTATGGGTGGTCCCGCTCTGCAGACATGGCTGTTCCAATCACATGTGGGGATTTTAGGAGTGTCTCCTTGCCAGATGGGTGTCTGTTCTTACCACGTGGGCAGATATCTTAAGTGTGACTTAGGTAATTCCCTCTTGAACCAAAGTGTCATGGTTGGTAGCCATTTTGGTTGACATGAGTGACTCCACTTTGTTTTATATACTTTATGCTATCTTGATGGGACCAATGCCGTTTTATGGGTCCTGTTCTCCACAGACGACTCAAAAGGAAGTTGATGGTTGCAAAAGAGATGTCATGGGCTGCGGTGTCTTATTGGGAATCGTATTTGGTTGATCATGGGACAAGCAACAGAGTCTATGGGGGGAGTGGGTGGTCAGCTTGGGCCTGGAGGAGTAGTGACCATGACACCTGGCTCAGCCACCCTGCCCCCTGTGGGCGGGAGCATGGCCCTGGAGTCAGACAGACTCAAGTTCAGGTCTCTGCTGCTTTGCAGGTGTGTCCTTGGATGAGACACGTAATCTCACTGACCCTTAATTTCTTCATCTGTAAAGTGGGGATAATAATGATTGTGAAGATGAAATGAAACCATGCTTGAAAAGCATGGAACACAATAGTAACCACTAAATGAGTACCAGCTGTGGCCATCATGATTCTATCCAGTGACAAGAATGGAGGGAATTATATTGAAAAAAATGGCCATGCCCCCGTCTCTCCCAATTGACAGGTTTTTCCTTGATTTCAACTCTCGGGGCTCCCATCCTGCCTTTCTCCCCCAAATTCCCTGTAACACTTTCTTTTTCAAGGTTCCATTCAGTGAAGAAAAATTAACGTCATTCTGAGGATAAAGAGACCGAGTCTTGGAGATGTGAAGTGGCAGTGTTAATAAGGTGACAGGGCTGATACACGGACCGGTGTCGGCGCCATTGCTCAAGCCCCGGTGGTGCAGCCCATCGGCTCAGCCCCTGCCTCTGAGGGGGAGCGCAGAGTGGCCGACGGCCGCAGAAAGGCTCTGTTAACGGCCACGGGGGCGAGCGGAGGGGACCCGCCTGACCTCGGGCCCCCAGAGGTCTAAGCCCGAAGTGTGGGAAACTGATTGTGTGCTACTTTTTTTTCTCTTTTCTTTTTAATAGAAATAGAAAACCGAGGCTCAGAAATACTAAATGACTTGCTCTATGTCACAGAACGAGTTGGTGACCAAGTTTAGTCATATGAAAATGTATTTCATTTCCCCTAAATCCTAAGATAGCAGGAAAAGTGATACATCATGTTCGAGTTCCAGGCGACATTTGACAAATGATTCTCAGTGCTGCTGGTGGCCAGCTTCTCTGATTAGAATCTTGCTGATGCTTCCCCTGGTTTTTCTGAAGGCAATTTCTCTTTCTAGTCTTCATCTGTCTCCCAGATGCTCTGCCGTGCTGAGAAGGCCTTGGCTTCAGAATGAGGGTTTGCAACTGAGTCACTTGGCTCTCCTGGTGCCTGAATCCTTAGGTTAAGTCCTGACTATGAGCTGGGCTTACCTGGTGATGAGGAGGGACAGACCCTGGATTTCAAGTCCAGACAGGGTTGGAGCTGGCCTCTACTTTGGTGTGTGGCCACGAGTTTAACCCCTTCCTCCCGGGCTGCCAACCGACCTCATGGGGTTGTTAGGAAGAGAAAATGAGACCAAGCACTCAGAGCTGAGATGACTCTGCCATCTCATGGGCTGTTACGGCATGTCAGAGGCTCCGACGCGCGTGATTGGTGACCGTGAGCCATGCTGGCCAACCCCAGAGTGCTACCCAGGGCTGACCCTGCCCTGACGTGGAGCCCACGCCCTGCTCACATTTACTCAATGGACGCCCGGCTCTTTCTGAGAATGAAAAACTGCTGCCCATAAAATAATAGCACATACGGGATTTTACATTGATTTTTGCAAGAATCCTCAGTGATTATTATCGTTACTATTTTGGTGAGGAGGGAACTAAAGCTGAGACCCACGAAAGAGATCTGCCCCCAGTCACCCGGCTGGTGGGTGAGCAGTGGCCTTGGGACCCTTGCACAGGGTTTCTGGCTCCTAGACAGGGGCGCCTCCTCCACTGCCAGCCTCCCCTGTCACCACCTGCACTGAGCTGCGGAAGTGGCAAAGGGAGGACCCTGACTGGCAGGGGTTTTCTCCATTCCTTCCTGTACTTGTCACGAAGGTGTCGAGGGGCCCTCGTTTTGTGGGTGGGAGGGAGAAGAGGATGGGCGGAGCTAGGGTTAATCGCTAGTTAATTTCTAACCAAATTAGGAAAATCAGCTCTTTTCATACAAGTAGAGACGCTTTGGGCAATTATAGGCTGTATTCTTCACTAGGAGCTGAATTTCTAAAAGAATTCAAGCGGTTTTCGTTCTTTCCTCTAATATAGACCTTCCCAGCTTTCAGCTGCTTATCCAATTATTGTCATTATTCTGTCCCTGTAGTAGCCAGACTTCTCCAGAGAAACAGAACCAATGGGATGTGATATATATAGAGAGTGTATATGGAGAAAAAGAGAGAGAGAGTTATTTTAAGGAATTGGCCCATGTGATTATGCCTGTTGCCAATTCCAAAATCTGCAGGGCAGGCCGGCAGGATGAGGATCCAGGTCAGAGTTGACATTGCAGCCTGAGCCCCAAGGCCATCTGGAGGCAGAACGCCCTCTCCCTTAGGGGAGGTCAGTCTCGTTCTATTCAGGCCTGCAACTGATTGCCTGAGGCCCACCCACCCCGGAGGGTAATCTGCTTTCCTCAGTCCCCTGAAACACCGGTTAACCTAATCTGCAAAATAGCCTTCACAGCAATACCCAGATGTGTCTAACCAACTACCTGGGTACTGTGGCCTAGCCAGGTTGGCACGTAACATTAACTGGCACAGCATAGAAACATGCACTATGTAGAATAATACAGCTCATGTTTACTGTTTCTTATGGGCCAGGCGACGTAAGGTCCTTGAATTATTCCTAATGCTGATTATAGTGCAGTATTTGACACATAGATAGAAATACATGATAGTTTCAAATTTAGAAGACAATTTAGAGTAGAGGTAATGGAGGAAGGTTTTGGCATCAGGCAGGCCCGAGTTCAAGTTCTAGTGCTGCCAATATCTGACTTGGGCAAATTACTTAATCTTTCCAACTCTCTTTCCTCATCTGTAAGACAGAATTAGAAACAGTGCTTAGCTCATCAGCGTAGCAGGAGCTTCATAACTATCTACTGACAACATGAATGCTGAAGGAACCTCCAGGGCTGTTATGAGAACTGAAGGAGATAGTTTACCTGAAGCCCCTCACACAGTCCCTGGCACATAGTGAGAACACGGTGAATTTAGCTGCCTTAACCTATGACTATTTTTCCCTCTTGCCATCTGCACACAGAGTCACAGCTGGCAGCTGTGGGGAACCATCTAACAAGACCTGGTAGGATGTGGCTTCTGGGGAGATCTTGCCCCTCGAGGACAAGACAAGACAGAAATGGCTTGCCTGGCCCAGAGGCTGGTTTCTCTTCCTTCCTGGGCATCATCCCCCAGTGGCCAGTCCTCTGCTGGTCCCAGAGCTCCTTTCTCAAACTCTGGCCATGACTGGCCTTGGCAGGGAACGGTCTCTAAGGAGCCAGGTAATGTGGTCTGGAGCCGGGCAAGCTCCCCACGTCTCTGCCGGCCCACCCTGCCCCTCGTTTGCAGCCCTGCCATCACTCCCGTCACACAGAGCGTGGCCGCCTGCCTCTTGATGGACAGTAGCTGTCCCCTCCTCCTGGGGGCTCAGACCTCCCCACAAACACGCTGCCGATTGGACTAGTCATTCTCATTTGTTCTAAAACAAATTGCACTATTTACACTTGGTATATCAGGACATCAGGATTACCACCAACCAGCACTGTGTGAATTAATTCATCCTCAATAAGATACGGTCAGATACTAAAGGATGGATCCAAGCTTTGACATTTACCAGCTGTGTGACTTTGGTCAAGTTTCTTAAGCTCTCTTATGCCTCAGTTTCTTCATCTAGAAAATGGGGATGATATTAAAATCTACTCAAAAGGCTTATTATGACATTTGAATGAGTTAATGTATGTAAAGCATGTCAACAAAAGCCTGGTACCTAGTAAGTGCCCAATAAATAATGGCTATTACTATTATTATCATTACTACCACTACTTCTTCCTCTGTATTATGTGAAGGGCTCTACTGGGCACTGGGGAAACAGCAGTGAACACAACACAGTCTGTCTCTGCCTTTGTGACTTTTATATACTTGTGAGCGAGCAGAAAAGTCATTAACAGGTAAAAATATAAAACCCCCACACATGTGATGGTAAACTGTGGTGAGTGTCCTGAAGAAGTCCAATAGGATGCTTTGACAGAGACACACGTGGTAAGCTGGGGAATTACTCAGAGGGACAGGTCATAAAAGTGTCACTGAGCTAATATTTAGGCTGACCTCTGAGGATGAGAAGGGGAAGGAAGGAAGGAAGGGAGGGAAGAATGGAGGAAGGATAAGAATAAGGAAGAGCACATATGAAAACCTTGAAACAGAGAGAACGTGGCTTGTTCATGAGGACGGCCAGGGTGGAAAGAAGGGAATATGGCAGCCAACCCTTACAAGGCCTCACGGGACATCAGATGCTCCTCTGGGCACTTTATGTTCGTCTGCTCCTCCAGGCCCTGTGCCTGCCCTTGGAGGAGACGCTGTCCCCGCCCAGATCGGCCCGGTCATGACCATTCACACATCTCCCTTAGCTTCTTGCTGCCATAGCATGAAGCACAACCTCTTAGCTTGATATCTGAGATGCTTCTAGATAGAGTTCCAACACAATTTTCCAGTTTCACTTCCTTTTTTCAATGTGCCATTCACCTCAAAAGCAATTTTCATTTATGTAACATATGAATATTGTTTCCTCGTGAAAACCTCAAACAATGCAGGTAAATTTAAAGTTCTTTTTTTTTCATGGTGCCCCCTTCCCCATCTGGATCTCAGGTGCATCCGTGGAGGTAATACTACACTAAGTTTGCTATGATCCTTCCATACATCTCTAGAATCTATGATTTACGGCTACATCTGAAGAGTGTATATAAAACTATAGGAAATAGATAGAATCATGTTGTATTTATTTGATAAACACACATCTTAGTGGTTACCAGAGGAGAAGTGGGTTGGGGGGGCTAAGTGGGTGGATGGAGTCAATGGTACGGCGAAGGATGGTAACCAGACTGTGGTGGCGATCGCTGTGCAGTGCCTACGGATGTCAAATTAGAATGCTATGCACCTGAAACCTATAATAAAAGAATATAAAATATTGAATAGAAATAAAAATAATCACACATCACTTCCTCCACAACCCACAGGTCAGAAACATAATGAGGCTCCTCCCTGCTCAAGGGAGTGTGTGTGGCGGGGGTGGGGTGGGGTGGGGTGCGGGGCTTCCGTCTTCCCATGTGCCTGGAAAGAGATTCGGGCTGAAAAGGGTGAGCCCTACAAGTTTCTACCACAGACAGTGATAAAAAAATGTCCTTTGAAAAATAAATGTCTTGAAGGAAAAAGTAGAGTCATTGAAAGAAAAAAATGAATGCAAAGAATGCTCCAGACGGCATATGCTAATGGCAAAAATCGAGAAGGTGGAACGAGAACGGACCCCCCAGCCTGAAAGGTCCAGCACCCTGTGCTGCACTGGGACTGTCAGACTGGGTGATGAGGGCTCGACTGCATCTTCCTGCAGAGATCTCTAAGCCCGCTGCTGCCAGGGGCGCCCATCCAGGTTCTCCAGGAGGTCCCTCCTGGAGGGATGCTGGCCCCATGTCCCCTTCCCTTTCTGCCCAGAAACCTCAGTTACCCATTTCTCTTCCTGAAGTCCCCCGTTCCCAGTTGTCCACATTAAGACTTCCCCACCCCCGCCAAATGCCTGGAGACCTTGGCCCCAGGTAATGGGCTCTTGCTTGTCACCAGCAGCCTCCACACCTGGCTGACTCCTTCCCACTCAACTCTCCCACGGCTCCAGAAAATATGATATGAAACCACGCTCTGGACTGAAGAGTCTCCTGTGTTGTTTTGGCAGGATTCTGTTTCAAGAAGTTTGGGAATGTGGCCAGAATCTGGTGCAGCTGTTGGGGGAGAGGAGAGAGAAAGAGAGAGAGAGAGAGAGAGAGAGAGAGAGAGAGAGAGAGAGAGAGAAGGAGAATGGGGGAGGTGAATCCCTGTCTCTCCCTCTCAATACTTCATATTGCTTCTCATCCCTCATATGTTGAAATAAATGGTGACTTTAACCTATGTCTGTCAAACAGCCCAAACAAGGTAGCTCTGCAGGGACTGATGGTGTGAGGATCAGTGTATGGGTGTTCTATTCCTCTGTTGGCTCCAGACCCGCTGAGCTGCCATCAGTCTGAGCAGGGACTGCTGGAGGGGGAGGGGCTCTGCTTGCTGGGGTTGGGGGGTCAAGGAGGGCAATGGGTGGGGGTAGATAGGCGAGAGCTGAGACTCTGGCCGTGGGCTGGTTCCCTGTTATGTTCCAGTGACAAGCACTTCTGCCACTTATTCCTGTGCTCCTTCCCCTGCTTCATTAAAAGCTGTTTATGAGTACAGAGCTGCAGCTCAGAGAGTGTCAGGGGTAGAATAGCCTCAGAAATCACTTTCAGCCCAACCCCTCCACAAACAGGTACATGGCACTTTTGCCACTATTGCTGCTGCTGTAATGCAGCACCACAAACTTAGTGGCTTATTCAACAACACAAATTTATCATCTTACAGCTCTGTAGCTTAGAAGTCCAACACGGGCCTCGCTGGACTAAAATCAAGATGCCAGCAGGCTGCATTTCTCTCCAGAGGCTGGTTTGCATTCCTTGGCTCCTGGCCCCGTTTTCCATCTTCCAAGTTAGCAAAGCAGGTTGAGTCCTTCTCCTGTGGCATCACTCTGACCTCCTCGCCTCTCTTTTCCACTTTTAAGGAGAACAAGACCACTCAACGAGGTGCCAACCTGCTCACCCCAGATAGGCATGAAATCTGAAGACAACTGCCTCTTGGTCTGCTGGCCAAGTCTCAAAACCTGTGTGGAGGTGAGATTGGACGCACCCAAGTGAAATCGGGCTTCAAACCAGCCAGACAGGAAAAGGAAAGGCTCCTTCAGTTGTTTTGGGGAGAAGAGGAAGACCAAGGGCAATATTATCTTTCATCAGCCACTCCCTGTGGGTGAATGAGCTTTCCACAGAGTACGGTCTTCTCTTAGAGGGGCAGGTAGGGGAGCTGCCTCATTCTTCACTAAAAAACCTAGTGATAATCGGCTATCACATCAGTGAGAACTGGGCCCACCTGAGATCAAATCAAACTGACACTCAGGGCCATGACATTGAGGACTCTGTCCTGTCTCTGTATGTGGGACTTCAGATTTATGCTGTAAGAGCTTCTCCAAGTTAGTAAGGAGTCCTGGTTTCTGTGCTGTGGGCTGGGGACATATTCAAGATTATGAGCCAGTTCCTATTTCCAAGGGTCATGCTCTTAACCCCCATGGACATGGCTAAGACAATTCAGTGTAACAGGACAGGGCTCTGAGCCCAGTAGAGAAGAGAGAAAAAGCCAGTGGGTGTCAGAGTTCAATGCCAATTTCTAACTGGGAAAGAAATGAGACACAGAAGGAAAAGATGGGAAGAAGGTCAGGGCTCAGCTGAGAGTCCTGGCATTGCAGGTTGGGAGAAGACTTTGGGGAGAGTTTCCCAGATATTAAAAGAACAGCTTAAGATAACCAGAAGCCATCTTTCTCCCCTTTTTAGAAAAGACGGGCAATATAACATTTATCTCCTCCCAGTCCTTGGGGACTTTAGCTCTCTTATAGTTCCCCCAGATAAGGGCTGGTGGCTCCACAAATGCACGTGCAAGCCCTAGAAGTACCCTAAAGTCAAACACCAGGCTGCTCCCTCTGGTGAATTTTGGCCAGGCGGTGGCCGCCTCCCGCCCCGGGCCTGTGTCCGCCTCTGCCAGTAGAGCCTTTCGGGAACCAGTGTGGGAGCAAACTCCCATGACTCATGGCCGGGGAAGCAGTCAGGGGGAAGGGAGGCAGGGCACATGAGGGCAAGGGAAGGGAAAGAGGGGAAGAAGGAACGTTTGAATGGAAGGGAAGAGGGGAAATGGTTAGAATAGGGAAGAAGGAAGCAAGAGAGGGGAGGAGGGAGGAAAAAATATGGGGAATAGTAACAATAATCAATACTTTCTGAGTATTGACAATTTTCTTCAATTGTTTGAAGTCCTTAAAATGCAATCACCTTTAATCCTGAAAACAACCCTATGGGGTAGTTTCTTCTGTCAGGTTCCTTTAATGGACAAAGAAGAAAATAGGAGGCACAGAGATCTTAACCTATCTTAGATTATCCTATCTTATGCATTCTTATCTTAAGGATAGGAAAGGTTAACCTATCTTATCCTATCTTTAGGACCTACAGATAGGAAATGGTGGATTCAGATGTACAGGGCTTAAGGGCTGGTAGGGTGATTGGGATGAAGGAGGCGAGGACAGTGGGAAGGACAGAGGTGAGGTCCTCCCAGGGAGTGGGGATAGACACGAGGGTCCTGGAAGCTGGAAGTTGGAAGCTGGCCCACAGTGGTCGTCTATAAGCAGAGGCAAGAGCCCTGCCTGCTCTCCTGGGGTCTTAGGATCAGCCCAAGGAGGCTCTTGGCCTGGATAGGCTTCCATGACAGGTTGCACCGGAGATTCCCAGGAGACAGGTGAGTCTAAGAGAAATGCATCATTAGATATGGATCTTTCCTTCTTAAAGCTAAATACACAGGAGCCACAAAAATAATCTCATTTCATCGTGCTTGGGGGCAAGGAAAACATAAAAACAAAGAAAGGAAATTATTGACATAAACACAAATGGCTTCTCTGTGCGTCAACGTCCACAGACTTTCACATGTTGTGTCCAGCACCATCCCCGTGTTGCGATAAAAAGCATTCGGGGAGAGGAAGTTCAATTAGTAAAAATCTAGGATCCAAACTCGGGTCTTTTCCAGACATCGAGCTCTTTCCTGTGCACCATATTCAGAGTCATGCTCAGGTTCCCTTAAATGCAATTAATTTTTTTCAAATGAACTTCCCAGAATGAAAAGTTCTGCGGAACAAGCCCCTGACCTATTTGTTGCTCACAAAGAGAAGATTAATGCTGGGTCAGTTTAAAATCATAGTGCCTATGTCATTTGTCCCTTGATAATTGTTCATAGAAGAGCTTATTTAGAACAAGCAAACAAACGAATGAAATTGGTTCCCCAAAAAGTAAAGTGTGTCCCTGTCCTCCTAGGAGCAAGCTAATAGAAGAGAACAGGAATGTTCTTGGAAAACCCTTGGATAAATACTTCGGTACATACTGTTCCCTTTGCCCCACCTCACCTGAGGCTACACCCTTGTCCCTCTCTTGAATGGAACTTGCTGAAGGCTTATCTTGTTCTCTACACTGTGGTTGCCTTCCCTTCCCCCATGCCATTGCCCACACCCTCACGTCCTGTGTTCCTTCCTTTCTATGCAATTCCTGTGGCCCTTCCTATCCGTACCCCTTAGAAAGCAAGCTCCACAAGGGGTAGAAGTGACTTTTTCTTCCTCATTGCCGCTCCTCGGCAGGCTGCCTGGTTCATAGTAGTTGCACAATAAATATTTGTTGGATGAATGTCTGCCTGGGTCACCAGCCGCTAAACACAGACTGGCTGGCATCGTTAATGTGAGTTCTTTCTTCCCATTACTTGTCTCTTCTATTTATATTCCTAGCACCAACCCTGGCACACAGAATGGGAGCTCTGTAAACGCTTGTCAAAAGAGTCAAGGAGTGAAAGAAATATTGAAATACTCTCATAATACACAGCTTCCAATAGAAACAGAATTTTTCCATCTTGTGAAGTTACATCGTATCTCTTCTTACTTCCACGAAGGTGGCGGCAGTGGGGTGGTGGGTGGGGGAACAATCTGCAGTCCCTGTACACAGGCACATTCGCCCGGTGCATCTCATGATTACCGATTCCTACGGCTTCTGGTTGATAGAGACCATAACAATCAACTGGCAGTAGTAATAACACAGATGCCTAACCGTCGCTGAGCACTTACTGTGGTCCCGGCACTATGCCAAGGGCTCTGTGAATTCATTTAATTCCCACCACCAACCCTGTGAGAAGAACTAATCATTGTCCCCATTCAAAAATGGAGGAAACTGAGGCACAAACAGTTACGTAAGCAGGGCTTTATGATGTCTGTGGGTGTGAGCTAGGACTTTCAGCTGCCCTGGGGGTGAGGGAAAGGGGTAAGACTATGTGATGTCCAGGAAGTCTATTTGGCAAGAAGAGCCTGAAAAAAATATATAATATATAATATATATATATAATATATATTCTCCCACTTATATCCAGAGCAATTATTTTGTTAAATATTTTATATATTGGGCTTCTGCAAAAGATTTCTTAGAGGAATATAGTTTTGTCTAGCTAGAAAAATGCTTATACATTTTTTTAAAAATACATTAAAAACATTAAAAACATTAAAACAAAAAAACATTAAAAATGTTTTAATGTCATGAATAAGAAGACCAAGATTTGGGGGATATGAAATTGCCATTGTGATTAGTGGCCAGGCCAAGGCTAAAAATCTCAGCTCCAAACAGTCCCAGAATCTCTTTCCTACCATGTCACCTGACGCCAAGTGTCTCCAAAATGACACTTGCGTTTGGTAGATGCATTGACCAAGACTTCTTTGCCCAGAACGTTTGTCTCCAGAGGTACATCCTGAGCAAAACTGAATAAACCAAAGTAAATTATGAGGTAAATTGAGAAATATTTGTCTCGCAGGGTTGCTAGAGAGGAAAACAGGAAGGACAGAGCAAGACAAGGCAGGAAGTGGAAAGAAAACTTGGGGAACGGGGCGAAGACCAGGGTGTGTGTGGAGGCGGGTGGAGGCGAGGATCTGCCCACACAGGCAGGCTTCTGGCCCTGGAACAGAAATGACAACGGCAATAACAGTAACATTATTTTTTGAATGCTTAATATGGGACATGCTCACAAAGCTAAATGCCTTATATTCATCATCACCTTTAATACTGAGGCCAGTCAACTCTCCATTTCCTGGGGGAGGAAAGAGAAGCTTACAGAGCCGGGAAGCAGCTGAAACTCCACTGAGGCCTGGGTGGCCCCAAAATGCATGCTCTGAACTGCTCAGCGATGCTGGTGCTTCAAAGCCCCAGGAACACGGGGACCCAGACGGCCTTCCAGCAGCATCTCTTCTTAAACCTAGACTAGGTTTGGCTTAGCTCTAGGGTCCCTGTCCCCAAATCAGGGGCACTGTGGAGGGCTTGCATTAGACCTACCTTTACAGCCTGCTGAACTGGTCTAGGGCGATTCAACCACCTGCTACTCAGATGCTGGAGATTCTTTGACCTGAGGACTAAGGTAAAATGCTGACTCTCGGGTGTGTGGGTGGGGGGCATTTTAGTCAGTAACCAAGCAGGAAACAATGGTCAATAGTAATCCCTGCATTTGTGTAACCCTTTGAGGTTTTCAAAGTACTTCCCCTCTGTGTGTTTGCACGGTCATCAGCGCAGATGTCAGAAGCCCTATTTGACAGAGATAAAAGCTCGGATCAGAGCGAAGGAAACATTTGTGGAAGGTTCCACACATCTCAGAGGTGGCTGACCCTGGATTCAACCCCTTGTCTTCTTGGGTCATTTCATCTACGCAAAGCACTAGAACGTCGAAGGGGCTGGAAAGGATTAGAAGCCTGAGGGTGGGAGAGAAGCCGGTGGAGGGGTCCAGAGCGCTCCGGAAACCCAGGCCGCAGGCTCTGCAGAGGGCACAGTGCTGGCTGGCCCTGCCTCTCCCAGGCTGGGTGGGGGCCCAGAGGAACTGTGCCCGGAGGTATTTTTGTCTTGTTGCTTCCACCCAGGCAGCTCCACTTGCGGTGATTTATGATGATTTGGGTTTGTTTTGTAAACATAGCCCAGACCAGGGAGGGAGTTACATTCCCAGGGTCTTCCTTCATGGGTGGGATTGCTCTAAAATTATCTTGCTGGTACTACGCTGTAAGAGTTCTGAAGTTGTTAGGCCTAGAACAGGAGCAGGGTGAGAGGCCTCAGAAGTGACCCAGCCTACCTGCCTCATTTTATAGCTGGTGAAACTGAGGGAACCAGTGGTCTGCGGCGTGCAACGAGCCAGGCCGACTGCCCGGGCTAGAACGCTTCCATACCCTCCAGACCCACATCGTGGAAGAACTGTAGCTCTGGGGAGAGACTGTGACACAGCAGACACAGTCTGTGTCTTCATAGAGCTTAGGCCCTATCAAAGGAGATCGCTTTTAAATGAATAATGAAAAGTGTGCAGTGAAGGATTAGAGGTACTTTCAGGGTTTAGAATAACAGGTGCAACCTGGCTGAGGGTTGAGTGACAGCTGCCTCAAGGGCCTGAGGTTTCGAGGGAGGAGGAGAGCTGGTCCGTGGAGCAGTAGGAGACAGCTCGTCTGGGCAGAGGGACCAGCATGTACTGGAGACAGGCAAGAGAACAGGTTTGAGACTGAACACTGGCCTGTGTGGGGGCCGGGGGGCAGGAGATGGGTCTGGGGAATGGGGCAGGACATCTGTCGGGCCCTGTGGGAGTTTAGTGCGTGTTCAGACACAGCATGGAAACATGAGTTTCAAGGAGAGGAACAGGGAAGGGGTGAGGTTTGCGTTGCTTGGAAGTCAGGCCTCTCAGCTGCATTGGAAGGAATGGCCTGGGGAGTGCTCGATACGGAGACTGGCTTCATACCCTGTGCAAAGTGGCCTCCGCATCTCAGCGTCCTCCATCAGCCTATTCAGAGCTGGGATAGGGGATTCCAGCTGTGATTTCTTTTAGGGCACGTGCTAAGAACAAAGCTGGTCACAGGACACATGCTCTATAAAATGCTTGTGACCTAAATTGGTACAAAAGCCAGACAAAATGGTGTCCTTGCTGGTGTCTGAGGGACAGAGTGGAACAGGCAAGTCCTGGAGGAAATGAATGGATGAAGGCAGGATGCCAAGGGGCCGGGTACAACCCGGTGGACTTTGGTGGCTGGCTTGGCCAAGGTCTCTTGACTCAGACGGGGGCAAAGCTGTGTTTGCCAACCTTCAGCCAGAGAAAGAGGTGAGTGTCTTCAAGCATCTGTGAATGCAGGGAGCTCCAGCACTATGAAAACTCTGCCCCACACAGTTTCTGCATGCCAAGCAGGAACATCAGAATCTGGAATTTTCCAGCCCTGATTTCTCACACTGCTTCCTTTTACAGAGAGGTATACAGTTCACAAGGCCGTTTAATGTGCTCTTTCTTTTTCTGGTCTCTTTGTCTTCCTATGCACCTCCCTGACTGTCTGTCTTTCCCTTTTTGCCTTCAAAGGAAGGATGTTGCAGTCAGAAGAGTAGGTGCACAAGAAGCTCACTCATTTGTTCAGTGTTTATCTAGTAGCTTCTGTGGGCCAGGCCCTGGGCTTGGCACTGGGGTCATAATGCCAATCCCTAAAATACCCCTTTCAAGTCCTGATCAGGGATCCATGTCCCTGTGTCCCAAGTGCACCATGTGGGACAAATGGCTCTTCCCAGGAAGGGTCTGGAAAATGGTCCCTGATCTGGAGCTGGATTCAGATGCTGTCTAAGCAACGCTGTGAAGGATGCAAGCTGCATTTTTTGCCATATTTTCCTCTTGCAGTTTCCTTGTTCAGTTCCATTCAAACGATCAGTCACATTGTGCCTGTTCTCCCGTGGCAGGACCTGAGGAGGTTCTACACCAGACACCGAGGTAAACTGTGGGCCTTGGCCAGTCTGACAAAGCCAGCAGGACGGGGACTGAAACGGTGATGGGACCAGACCTGCCCCAAGAGGAATGTCTGCAGGAGTCAGTCTCTGGGGGGTGGTAGAAGACTCAGTGCTTCTCCTAATTTCTGAAGGCTATCACAGAAAAGGGGGTCACGTGTCATTTTGGGGTCCCCAGGAGGCAGAACCAGGGCCCATGGTAGAAATCACCATCAGGCATATTTGGGCTCATTAAGAGGAACGGAACTTTCTATTATCTTCCGGTGTCCAGCAATAGACAAGGCTGTCTGATAAGCAAAGCAAGCTCCAGCTCCAGCAATGCTCAGGCAAGGCTGCGTAAACACCCACCGGGCGCTGTAAAGGGAATTCCTGCTTTGGGTGGGAGGTTTAATGGGATGACCTTTAGGCTTCCAAGGAGCTGGGAGTTGCAAGGCATCTAAGTTTTCATGATCAGGGTCAGACCACCTTCCTTTGGATGCTTGCCCACTTCCTCCCTCTGGGGAATCACCCTGCAGCTTCATTTCTTCCTGAACCCAGCTCTGAAACCTTCCCACCGTTTTGGCAACCTACCAGCCCTGGACCCAACACGTCAGGCCACTGGGGCATGCGCAGTACTGTTTCCAGTCTGTGTTCTCACTGGACAATTTAGTTTTGTTATCGCATAGTTTAAAAATCTTCCCTCTTTCGGTATTCGTGTTTTCTTTCTTAAATTTCTCTTTCACACGCATTTCATATCGTCAGCATCTGTTACTATACTCTTAAGCTTGGTATTTGGAAAAATCCATCAATGGTAGAGTCAGGATTCAAATCCCAGCACCCCAACTTACTATAATATTGTCCCAGTCAAACCCCTTAATCTCGGCATGAGATTCATGTCTTAATATCTGTAAAATAAGGTAATAATACATCTAGCTCACAGGAATGCTGTAAGACTAAATAGATAATAACACGCAAAGAACTTAGAACAAAAATCAGCTGAGTAGGTTTGAAGATCTAATGGCTTTATTAAGTGATTCGTGAGTACAGCCCCATCCCATGGAGTAACTAGAAGGGCTCTCCATGGGCTGTCCGGAGTGGAAGGTTTTATAGACAGGAGGGTGGGGCATGGGAGCTATTAACCAAAAAAAAGGGATTCTTTTTAGGCCAGGTCATCTTCTTTTAGGGGGAAGGCAGGGGTTTTATCCTACACATTATCTCACCCGTACTGATCCAAACTGATGGATTTAAAATTCCGTTCCTGGGAAAGGCTGACTCTGCAATCAAGCCAGTTAATTAGGTTAATAAGTTTTGGTTTGGACCTGGCTTAGCCAAAGTGACTCAATTTTGGCCTGTCGTTTCTTTATTTTCTTTCCTTTTTTCCCTTTGTTTTCTTTCTTTCTTTTTTAACAGTTCACAATCCTTCATTTACTTTTTATGTATTGATTTTAGAACTACTTCTCGCACCCTTTGGGAATCAGAATCACATCAGTATTGAAAAGGTTCTAGTATTGAAAGGTATCAGTATTGAAAGGTTACCTAATCCAACTCAGTTTTTTTACTGCTAAGGAAAATTGAGCCTCAGAGGGATGAAGCTACATGCTTATCTAGTAACAGAGCCAGGAGGAGGATACAGAGGTGTCTGTGCTCTTGACTGATATCCTTTCATGCATCATAATTTTGCTAATGAGAATTAATTAAGGGTTATCATAATTTTCTGGTATGTTGCTTTGAAAATAACAAATCACAAACATGTAATTAAATAAATAAACATCAAAACCCTTTCCATAAAATTTGCTATTTAAATAATTGGAAAGTGGAAAATTGGATTGTGCGTGTGTGTGTGCGCGCGCGTGTGCGCGCGCGCGCGCACACACACACACACACACACACACACACACACACACACAAGGCCTCATGCTAAACCTGACAAGCTCAGGGGACGCCAGCATGCCTACAGACCCAGGGACTGAAAGTGACCACATAGGACGGTCTGAACAGAAAAACTCCTCACTAAAAGCGGCTCATGGCAGGGAGTCACGTTCTAGGCGCGTGGCTTCCCTGGCAAAGGTCAATCTTCACCATAAGTGAGTCTGTCTTTTGTCTTTTTGTATCTAAGATAACACACCTCTGAAATATCAGAGTCATCTTTTGCAGAGCCCTCGGGGCAGAGCAGCAGGCACGGGATCGCTGACCACCGAGCCCCTCTTTGTCATCTGGTTTCGCCCGCAGAACCAAGGCAGGAGCTGTGAATGTTTACCATCCAGTATCACTGATGTAAAAGAAGACGGTGTGGCTTGATTTTGCCTTTCTATCCAATCCCAGAATTCCCCTGCTTTGCTTTGTCCCTACCCCTTCGTCTACTGCCAACAGATTTCAGGTAACCCTCCTTGGTTCTCCTCCTTAATTCACTGTATAAAATAAGTGGGAACACTGCTGTTTTCCGGACCAGTCTGTTGAGATTTTGCTTCCCAGGACTTCATTAGTTCGGCTCAAATAAATTCATAAAAATTCTCTGCAGATTTGGACATTTCTTACGTTAATAGGATTTCTACGCTATTCTCTGTTTCTGTGTTTCAGAAGGCGTCAGACACCGGCTTCAGGGGCCCAGCAGCCTTGCGCAGCCCCCCATGCCTCTGAGAAGCAAGGGCCAGCCTGAGATACTCTCCCGTGAATGCCATTTCTTAACAGCCCCCTAGATTACTTCTTGGAATACCACTTGTAGGACTGGGGCTCCCAGCCTATGCTGTTGAAAATATCTGTGGATGTGCTACTAAACTTCTTTCATGGGCATGTAACACTTCTCTTTGCTTCAGCTGACTAGAACACAACATTCTTTACTGTAATGATGCCTGGTGGGGAGACCTCTGAGCCAGGCGAACGGCATGATGTCTTGCAGAGTGGAGTCAGCTGGCTGCAAAGAGGTATGGGGGGATGCCAAGGCATTTCAAGGAAGACTTTTCTGGGATAGGTGGGGCTTGGTTTTGGGAATATATAAGAAAGCATTATCAGGGCAGAGCCAAGTTCAAGTCCACCTTCAGCTCAGGACGAAGGGTCACTGAGTGAACCATGCAGTTCTGACTGTCCCATGGAGAGACCGTGTTAAAGCCAGACCTGCCCATGCATATTGCCCATATTGCTGATTTCGAGTGTGCTGCCCCAAATTCCAGAATTTGAAAGTGTACTGTGAACAAAAAAGCCTGAGAGCCATTGTCCTAAGTGTGCTGTGGAACACAGCGTTCCCGGTGACATAATTATGTGCAATACTGAGTTGGACAAAGTTCAACCTGACCCCTCACTGTAGGATTTCTCAGTGCCTTTAATGCACTAAGGAATATGGCGACTTCCCAGAGCAGGTTAGAATGCCACCTTTAGTCATCTTTCTTGGTCACAGAGAAAAATATTCTTAAGAACATATGTGGGGGCTAGTGTTTCTGGGGAAACACGTTGGCGGGTCATCTTCCAGGACGACTTCACCTTCTCTCTGAGCAATGTTTAAAGGGTTAATTCAAAGACGGACCCCTTCATCGTCCCTGGTACCCAACCCAGAAACTCACCCGGACACCTCACTCTACTTAAGGCACTTTCTGAATGTATTTGAGAAGGTTCAAAGGATCACTCACTCCCCTCGGGGTGGAGATGAGGCCACTTCTCAAATCAAAAAGGAAAGCTGGTACCTGATCTACTCTACTCTAGGTTTAGAGCATCTTTTGGGGACATGCCTCCTTAGCTAGACACTCTTGTAAACCTCGTTTGCTGGTGAGGTTGTTTCCAAAGTGTAGCTGCCAGCCTGCCCCGCACAGGATGTACAGTGTGTTGGAACTAATCCTACCCAGCTCACTGTGCACTGCACAGAGCCTTCATGTTTTGGCCTGAACACTATAGCCTGGAGCTAAACCCTTGGCCAGCATGTCGTTCGCCTGAGCAAGCTTGGAATGTCTCTCCAGCTTTCTGGACTCATTTTTTCACATCAGGAAATGAGGCAGTAAGACTAGGTGAAACAAACACTCACACACATTCAGTGAATCTACCCCCAGCTAGGTGCCTCGCTTTGGCAATGCAACATAGGGTGGTTTGGGGGTTGGTTGGGTTTTTTTTTTTTTGGTAGATGTATGCCATCTACCAAATAAATTATAATACAGTATGCTGTCTGCAAGGAGTGCCCCAGAGACAGGGAGGAGGGAGGGATGTATTCTGTCTAGATGATCTTTACGATTCTTTCCGGGGCTGACATTTTTTATATTGTGCCTCCAGGGTCTTTTCTTCTTGTTCTGGTTGGCCCAGAGGCTTCTGATCCTCAGAATAGCTGTTGGGGGCTAGATGCCTGTCGGCTGCTCTGTCTCTCACTAAACTTGATCTGGTACAGATTTTGACCTAGTGCAGCCCAGCAGGTCTATCCTGCCCCACTCCTCCAAGTAGGAGTGGACACTCCTCCTGAGCACGAGTCTACCTTCGACATGGAGCAGAAATTGTGAGCCTGTCACTCACCCCTCGGAGCCTGCAAGTATGAGAGAACGAGGATGGGTCCCTGCATGGACACCTCAGGGTTCTAGAGGAAGTGACTGCGTTCCTCACCCAGTCTCCCAAACCCTCCCGACGGGCTGCAGGGAGGGCACCCATTCTGCTTTGGCACCTACCCCTCTCTGCCTCCTGAGATTTAGAGACTCACTGTCTCCTTCCCTGGTCTTATTTTTAGTCTCCTCCTCTTTTCCTTCCTCTTCTTTCCTTTCACACTCCAAGGGCCATTTGCTGAGGATGATTTCAGAAATAATGCAATCACTAATACTAATGAGTTGCTGGTCACAGTCTTAGAAAAATCAGGACACGTGGTTTGCTAATCCCCAGCTGACCCAGGGTGAAAGGGAAACCTTTGGCTCTGAGAGCCTTCAGGCACTACTACAATACTCTAGAAAGCCTTGACCATTCTCCCTCCCTTAACAACAACAAAAAAATCCTATTCCACTAGGGACAAAATACCCGGAAGCAGCATTGTTAGTAGCTGTGGCCACAGGCCACCCACCCTCTGCCCTTCCTCACCTTCACATCCCCAGGGAGGCTAGAGAAAACAAAGAGTGGGGGCCCAGAGAGCCAAGGGTGGGCTGGCACCAGGAAGCCGGGAAACCTGGAATGTGGACTTCAGGAATGGGAGGGCCACCTGGCTCTGCCGGCTGGGGGCTTCTTAGCAGGGAGTGATGAGGAGGAGGAACTCCTTGCTTACCCTCTGAGTATCCTCAGAAATTGGGTCCTCTAATTTCCAGCCTCCAACCTGAGCTCGTGCTGCCCTACTCCACCCTACCTCCCAAACTTCACTGGTAAGTCTGAGGCCATCTGACATTTTCTTAGAACTTTTAAGGGTGTCAACCATCATTTTTCTCCCTGTTTCCCTCCCTCCTTTCCTTTCTTTTTTCCTTCCTTCCTTTCTCCCCCCTTTTCTTCCTTCCTCCCTTCCATTTTTCCTTCCCTCCCTCCCTTTCTCCTCCCCTCTCCTTCCCTTCCCCACTAAACGTATCCCTTTTACTGGATTGATACTATCCTTCACTTGTCCCTCCCTGGACCTTCCTTCAGGGCTTCTGCAACACCCCCAGCTTCTTTTCTCTGGCTCCTTCTCCTCCATCTGACATACAGGCAAAGAAACGCAGCCACTTGCTGACCCCACTTGTCACCTCACTCCTTTGTTAACCTCCTCATGCCACCACTCGGCCCCGAGCCCACTTTTTCATGAATAACCAATGATCTACCAATAGCTTCTTTTCTTTTTTTATCCTATTCCATTCCTTTGGGGCATTAGAATTTAATAAAATTTTTATTATACAAATGATACCCCCAAATAATACTTCTTATTCTAGAGTTGAAAGTGAAACATCACCAACCCCACCCCACGCCATTCCCCAGAGGCAACCGCTATACATAATTTGGTAAAAGTTCCTCTGTACTGTATGTAGCTCATGAATTTACAAATTTTAATTTTTTTTATTATTTTATTAGAGTTATCCCAGTTTTTTCCCCCTTTGCCGTACTCCGCCCAGCCCACTCCCCGATCCCACAGTTGTTCTTCACACTGTTGTCCATGTGAATTTACAAATTTGGGATCATTTCAACACACCCTTCTGCAATTGATATTTTCCGTTCACACTATGGTACAGATGTCTTTCCTTGTAAGTATACCTAGATACACATCATTTTAAGTGTATGGCTATAGCATAACTTATGTAGCCAATCTTCTTTTGATGGACATGGCGGTGGTTTCTACTTATTTCTCAGTTTATTGAATTATTGGTGTACTCATTCAGGCAAACATTTCATTCCCATCACAAACAAGGCTGCCATGAACTCCTTGTATGTCCGTCTTTGCAAACTTACGCTCAGAGTATTGGTTACTGCTCATCACTCTTTCTCAACACTTTGTGCACCTCCAGCTCCTTGGTTCTCTTTGCCTTGGCAAACTTTTCATTCCCCTGAGCATCCAATGCACGTTCACCTCTTCTTGCTTCCATCCAAAGTCTCTCCTGAAATAATCACTTCTGACTCGCCCTTCCTGCCCAAGTCTCATGTAGAACCATCCCCGGTGCCCTAGACTGGTCTTTTCTAATGGCTTCTGCTTATGCAGCACTTAACAATGCACTGGCCCATGTGCTGGAGCAGACATATATCACTCCATCATGGAATAGTGGGGGGAGGTATGGACTCTACTGTTGTCGGCATTTTAAGGTGATAAAAACAGAAACTTAGAAAGTTAAGGGACTTGTCCAGAGCACCCAAGTCATTAAATGGAGGACGAGCCAAGATTCAGTCTCAGGCCTGTTGTACCGTATAACCCATGAACTTACACAACTATCACATCACTGCGGCTTGGGCTCTGGGGCTCACGGGACCTCGCACATGTACCTGCTACGGCACCTACCAGACGAAATCGTGGCATTTATCACAGGTCTGTGTCCTTCCACTACACTCGGGGCAGACCCTGGGTCTTTTCTTTCTGCATGTCCCATGTTGAGTACAGAACCTGTCACATCACAGGTGCTGACATGGATTTGAATGAATGAATGCTGTGTTCACTAAATGAAGAATCCCAGCCCTCCTGGAACCAGGTCAAAGCCAAACTTCAGCCCTTGATAACTCATGTTGAGCTTGAAGTCTGCATCCTGCTAATTGATGAAAAGAAAATACCCTCTTCCCAGGGCTCTAATTAACTAAATTATGAGAAGCTCTTTGGATTGGCAGGCCATAGCACATAATGATTTAAGAAATAGGCTCTGAAGTAAGATGGCCTATGCTCTGATTCCAGCTCTGCCACTTATTAGGCAAGTTCTTCAACTTCCATAATCCTCAGTTACCCAACCAGTAAAATGGAGCAAATGACAGTTACTTGCTAATTGGAATATCATGAGGATTAAGTGAGGAAATTCATATGAAATGCGTGGCGCAGTGCCCGCACTCAGAAGGCACACCATGAGTGTCAGTGGCACCGTGGTCATTAGGTCCAGTGTGAGCCCCTCAAAGTGAAATAGATCAAGCATGCGTTTCCCTTACCATCCCCCAAAACTTTGAATAGGCTGATGTTTTTTTCTTAACTTTCAATTTCCACAAAAATTCTCTTTCTTGACCTTACTCACTAGAGAGACATTTATTGAGCACCTTGTGTTTACCAGATCCTGCCTGGTTGATCCCCGACCTGCGGGGGCGTCTATAGTACGGATGTAAGCACTGCCCAGCCTAGCAGCCCAGGGGAGGGTCAAATGCCCCTGCTTTTTCCACTAGAGAACTTTACTTGATTCTCTGGAAAATACACTTGTTTTTCCTTTCACACTATTTTCTCATGAAAATCTCAAGGTTTTGTACTGTGCCAAGGTAGTTTCTAGGCTGATTCATACAGGTGCCTGTGCTGTCTTTGTTCTCTGAGACGAAAAAAGTCTTCCTATATTAGCAGCTCCTGAAAGTGACTTCAGGACCACCGTTTGTTTCGTGGCTCTGTACACCGCTCCTACCCACCTCTAAGCATTGATTGTTCAGGGGGCTCGTTGCTTTGCTTGTGTTTTGTTTTGTCTTTCCAAGTACTGTATTTGGGAAGGACCCCACCCTTGATAACAGAAACCAAAATAAATGAAGAAGAGTGTTCCTCAACCTCAAACTCAAATCCCAACAACAGCCAATGACCCAGTATAAGCTTTCTAGACTTAATCTGTAGATCATTCAATTCCAGAACCGTATGTCCTCAGACAGTCATGCCTACTGTTAGTTATCTGAAAAGGAGGAAATTCTTTAGTAATGCCACTCATCTCTGAAACTTGGGGTTGTCTTTCCTTGCATCTAACTTACACGCCTCCTATTGCAAACTAAGATGTCCCTTCTCCAGGTGACACACCTGTTCAGGAAATCTAGCTTCAGGGATACAGGGAGACAGACATGAAGGGGGAAAGGCTCGCTCCTCTGGTGATGAGTGTCTGCGGTAGGTGTGGCTTCATGTTATGCAAACACCTGGCTTCCTGCCCTCAGATACCAGGCTGTCAGGGGATAGGCCTTCCTCATTGCCAAGTGCTCCTAGCTGCTTATTCGCTCGGGGTCTGCCGGGTGCATCCTTGCTCCTTGCTGCCCTGGTGTCCTGGGTTTTCTGTCAGATGCTCTGTCATCTGAACTGCTCAAGCCACTGTGCTCAGGTCAAAGAAGACTGCAGGCCAAATAGCCAGAACTCTCACCTGGAGCCCATGGTGTAACCTTGGACAAGCCCCTTCTCTCTGGGCCTCCATTTCCTCAACTGAGACGTAAAGAATTTCTTCTGAGCATTTCTGAGCTGCCATTCCAGCATCCGTTGCCCAGCCAGGCCCATGACCTAGTTGTGCAGGACAGTGAGAATAGAGCCGTTGTTTGGAATTCATGGGTGGGGTGGGTGGGGCACCTCCTAATAATGAACTTGCTGGGGATTGGAGCAACCTGTTTGTCCAAACCTCTGGTATGGCTGAATGAGGCCTGCCACACCTTCGGCGTTGCTGCGAGGACATATGAAATGCGCTTATCAGAGACCATCAGGCTCATAAACCTGACATTTCACCATCCAACACCATCCAGGCACCAAAAAGGATAAAAATTGCACAAGAGGTGGAGCCCACATGATGACTGAGCACGTCGTATCTCAACTCTTCCTCTTAGGAGCTCCTGGCGGAGGGTACACCCTGCTCTACCATTTCAAAGGACTTCTTAATACACTTTTCTCCCTGAGTGATTTTGTCCTCAAAAGGAACCATGTGGGAGGGTCCGTGGGGATTTTGAAAGCTTAATGCTGAGCAAGTTCTGTGCCCTAATGATTCTGAAAGCCAGTCATGCAATTAGGGGCTTGGTGGATGGAGTCGGGGACTGGGAGTCAGGAGACTGGGGTTCCAGCCCTGGCTTTGCCACTACCTGGCTGTGCAGTCTGGAGCAAGTTGCTCCATCTCTCTGGGCCTCAGTGTGCTCATGATGCACCTCTCTGTGGTCTCTTTCCGCCGTGGCACATGACGGCTCTCAGCTCCAAAGACAGAAATGTTCCATCTTGGGTGTAGAATGGGGCCGGGTCCACCCCAATTGCTTTCTACCCCATTTCTTCCCTGGTGTAGAGACGTTCCTGTGGTTGGAGGTTTAACCCCCTTCCCAAGGTCCTCCTCTTGGAAGGTATCCAGGAAAGCAAGTGAGTGACATGGGAGTGTCAGGCGTGGAAGGAGCACCCCCAACTGTTGCGATAATGTCTCTTTCTCCAGTTGTCTGGTGGGAGGTATGTGGCATGTTTGGGCTCCAGCATTTCATAAAGGTTAAGAGCCCTGGCTTCAGACTTTGCCTGTCTTCTTTCATGCCCCAACCTTGACAATGTTTCAGTTCATTATTCAGCAAATTTTAAATAGTGCCTATTTTTTGCCAGGCACAGTGCTTATACTAAGATATCTTGCACACATGGTTGCTTTTAGTCCCTCGTGGCCCTGTCAAACAGGGACTAACTTTATCCCCACTTTGCAGATGAGAAAACTGATGGGACTTACCCACGGTCGTTCAGCTAGAAAGTGGCAAACCTGGTCTACGGACTCCAAAGCCTGGCTCTCAGCCCCTACAATCTGCTGTCACCCAAATTTTATTTCATTGAATCCTCATTTAAACCCTTGTTTGCTTCATTTCAAAGCTTCCACTTCAGTGCTTCAGAAGAGTCAGGGCAACTTCATGGATTAATAAGCATGTCCACTTCTGAAGGAGAATGGAGCTGACGGACACTGGATGGTGGGGTGGGAAAAGCCCTGCGGTGTGTCCGACTCCAACAACTCAGCTTCTAGAGCTGCCTGACCCGCATCAGTACGTCTGATCCACTCTGAACCTTGCCAGCCTTGCTTTCCTTGCAAGGATATCTTAAGAACCAGTTGAGAGCATGGCTATGAGAGGACCGAATACATTAAAAAGTGGTGAGAGTAGCCTCACCCTTATCGTGGTCCTACAGCTCTGTGTCACTCACCAAAGTGACCTGGAAGTAGCACATTGCCTTCAAGAATCTTCAGATGCGCCATCTAATGGTGTGAACCTGGGGGTCCCATGATGAAGCAGTAGGAGTCAGGTTTTGCTCTCAAACACCCCACACTCCTTCCTGCCTGACTCATTCAGAAGTGCCACATTCTAGGATGTGTGGCGTTCTGACAGTTGGCACTGTGACATGCAGTCGACTCAGAAATGCGGCATTCCTGAACAGATTCAGGCATGAGAAGAAGAAAACACAACTTTTGTAAACAGACAGCCTGGGGTTTAGGAGAGGTGCACTTCTTTGGGAAGTCTGTGGAGGTGTAGCTACCCATCTGTCCCTGGGTCTGGTGGTCCCTCTGGGAGAGTGCATGGTCCGGCTGCAGAACCCGGCAGCCCGGGGCCTCGCACTGTCGGACTGATTCTAGTCAGGTTGGGTAGGGGAATTGCTTGCCTACTTAACTACTCGACCCTCCAGGGACTGAGAGGATATGACACCCAAAGGGGCCATCTTCAGTCCCCTTCATCACTGAGTTTTTCCATTTGTGCGTTAATCTCTCTCCTTTCACCCAGCTGTGTGCTAAGAATGGCCCTGGGAGAGGATTTCATTTCTTTTGAGATTCTGTGTATAGGTGGGGACCCAAGGGGGAGAGAGAAGCAGACCCACGGGTCCAGACCTAGGACAAGAACATTTCTTTACTTACAGTGCAGAGGCTCCCAGAGGTCAAGTCAGAGGAGTTCTGGAGACACTGCCTGCCTCTGTAGGGCAGAGGGACTACGGGGTACACAGTGGCTCTTGCAGAGGTCTCCTCGCTTTGACCCCTCTCCCGTCATGCGGACAGGGGTGTGGAGCCGGCAACATCCCTGATGCCTGACATTAGCAGTCACACGGCTGCTGGATGATCCCCTGCTGAAGGTGGCGTCAGGTAAGCAGGTATAGTCATGGAAGTGAAGAAGGCTACCGGCCAGAGGATGCTGACAGCAGTCGCCGTGGAGGGAAAGGCCTGCAGAGCAAGTGAGAGACCTGGGCTGCACGCCCGGCACCCTCTCTGGGACTATTTTATGAAAGAGGGTTAGGCAATAATTTCGAAAGTCCCTTCCAACTAGGCTGACCAACCATCCTAGTTTGCCCGGGACTGTCCTGGTTGTACTACTAAACATTTCACGACCAGGAATCCCAGCTTCCAACTAAAATTTCTGCATCTTGATTGTTCTTGTGACTTTCCTCTGAGCTGCCAAAGCCTCGTCTCTGGATTAGAAAATCACTAGGATAGATCCTTTTCTTAAAAGCACGTGGGCAGAGACGATACTCAAAACACGGAACACCCTCCGTGGCAAGGCGTCCACCCAGCAGACTAGACTGGGTCAGAAGCTACAGGCTGTCCTGGCCGGCTGCTCCCTCGCCCAGAGCTGGGCAACCCACACCAAAACTGAGCTTCTGTCTCCAGGGCTGTGATAATTCCACTTCACTCTGCAGTCTCACCAGTGACTTCAGGACCTGCAGATCTGAAGGATTAATGACCCAGCTTCTCTTTTGATTCCTGTTCTCCCACTAAAGGTGGTAACTTCCCAGTTCACCGGTCTGATCGGACTTAGTCTAGCTTCTAGCATGCAGCCTTTAAAGGTGAGAGTGCTGTGGGCGTTGCTGACTAAACCCAGAGAAGTTCTACCCTGCTGGGTGGCCAATTGTTTTTTCATTCAGAGAGGAGCCCTCACAGTGTTTGGGATTGAGGAAGCTGGAAGTTTTGAATCATGGCTACTATTCCTGTAGCAGAGGGAGTGTATCACATGACCTCTGATTCTACTCACTCCACACCTGTTGAGCCCATCACATGGGGCCTCCATCAGGCTCAGTGCTAAAGGGCAGCGAAAAAGGAGTTGGGTACAACCCCTAAGGTGATGCTACAGCGTGGTGGGCAGACCACCATACGAGCCGCTGCCCTGAGTGTGCTCCTGTTCTCTGAACCCTTTGAGTGCCAGGGCAGCACACCGGAGGGGAATTTATTCTGTGGGGGAAGGCATCTGTGCTGGGCCTGGAAGGGGAGGAGGAGCTACAGGTGATTATGAGTGGGAGGAAGCCGGCGTGCCAGGCACAGAAAATGGCACGCAGAAGCCTGAGCTTTGTCCCACCTCCTCTGGCATTGTGGGTGGTGCGGTGGGCGGCAGTGGGTCAAAGATTGCTGGGCCAGAGGCCAAGGTGGGCAGAGCCAGCCCTCAGGACACCACCAGCCCAGGCTGCCCAGGCATACCCAGGAGCCCACATCCTATTTCTCAGAGCAAACAGGGATCCCAGATACCAGCTTTCCTCCCTTTTCTTCTCATTTCTCGGAATACCCACCTCCTCTGTGTCAAAGCACCCACTCTGACCCTGTCTTCACCGCCCCCAAGCTCCTCTCCAGTCTGCCACCAGTCACTGTGCATCCCTTTCTAGCCCTCTGGCCACCACTCTCACTTCCAGTTCCTCAGCTGCCATGACAGTTCAAATCCCGGTCATCTCCCACCTGCTTGGGGGCAACAGCCGCCTCGTGCATCCCATGATTCAGGCCTCTCTGTCCCTCACCGTCCTGCGTGTGCTGCCCAGAGAGATCTTTCCACAACAGCGCTTGGTTGACCTCGTGTCCCTTTTCTGAAACCTTCGTGAGCACATTTCCGCAGACCTCACCATCCACTGTGTGCAAACAAGGCCACATCCATCATCTTTGGCTCCTGCCTCTCTGCTCACGTGGGGCCTCAGTCTCTCCCCAGGCGGTTCTGGGAGCCCCGGGGGCAGTGTCGGGCATCTGCACCAGCCCGCGCAGGTTTGCTAGGTCTGCGGTCAGGCCAGCACAGACACGGGGAGGGGTTTAAAGACTTTCATGGTGACCTGGCATACTGTGACCTCTAGAATATGTAATTTTTTTATTTTAATAAAACAAACAGGCAACAATGACAACAAAAACAGCTAGTCCTTCACCACAGTTAAGTTGAGAAGTGCTGGCCTAGGGTGTCTGTCTCATCCACAAAGAAGTCTGGCCCCTCCCGCATCCCCTCATCGGCTCCCTGTTACCCACTGGCAGCTCTGGGGTTGCTTTTCCAATTGATCAATCAATCAATCAAGGACTCAGATCAACTGATCTGATTTTTCAAATCGGTCCCGACTACTTCCCTTTCCAGTGTGCTCACGGAAGACGCAGCTTGTTTCAGAACAAGAACCTGCCGTTCAGGACATCTGCGCTTTGAACGTTAAATTGGGATTCCTATTTCAAATCACCACTCGTCTTCTTTCTCTTAAGCACTTTTTCTGGTTAGCTTGGTAATTAAAAAAAAAACCTGTAAAATCAATGTTATTAAAATGTAAGTTACACACAATGCAGTGCACTCGTTTTTGGTGTACAGTTCGATGAATTTTGACAAGGCATACACCTCTTAGATCACCGCCCCGATTAAGGCGTCAAACACTTCCCTCTAGAAAGGTGCCCTGTGCTCCCTTACCGTTCCTCCCCACTTCTGCCGGCAGCCCCAGCAGAACCGACTGCTTCTTCTTGCTGTAGGTTGGTATGGCTTCTTCTAGAATTCCACACAAATAAGTTCATCCAGAATGTATCCTTGATGTCTCGCTACTTTTCCTCACCATACATGTGTGGGGTTTGTCTGTGATGTTGTACGTATTGCAGGCCAATCCTTTTACTTGCTGAGAAGCACAGCGTTGTACGTACCACAGCCTGATGATCCCCTCTCCTGCTGATGGACGTCTGGGCTCTTCCCTGTGTTTGGCCACTTAGATGAAGTTGTCTGAATATTCTTGTACCAGTTTTGGGTGTTTTTTTTTTTTTTTTTACAAATGTCTTTATTTCCCTTGGGCAAATAGCTAGTCCTTAAATTATTGGGTCCCATGGTGAAGACTATGTTTGTGAGAAACTGACGTCAATCCACAGGACTTGTCTCTTTCAATGGGCATGATGTGCTTTCTAACTGGGCCCCCGTTCCAGCTGCTCTGGAGGATGTCCCTTGGGCCCGGCTCCGGGGACTTACTAACTCATGTTTCAGGTGGAGTTCGTAACACAAATAATGTTATGAGCTGTTGTGAGTTGTTTTGCAAGTAACCTGTGGTAAAAAAAATTAGAAAGATTGATATTTGTAAAATTTTTGCTTTGAAGGTGTGTATGTGTAGCATGTGTATGGGCACATCGGTCATATTTAGGAGAACGTCATGCCCTACAGTTTTTACAGGCCACACCTGCAGAAAGAAACCCTCTAGGGACCTTCAGAGAACCTTGTCAAGCACTTTCCCATCCCTCTCAGGAAGCTTGGATTGTGTTTTCATAAAACCCACATGCCTCTGGGTCTTACTTTCCCCTCATAGGATTTAGAAAGTGGGTCAATAAGTGATGACTGTCTAGGCAAGTGTTTGGGGGACACTGACCATGTCTCAGATTCCCTGTGGGGTCCATCTCTGGTTTAGAAGTGGAACTGAGGATTGGTCAGGAGCTGTGCGCAGGGTGTGAATGTGCACCCCCACCTTGCAGTAGAGCAACAGGGTCTCAGCTGCTCCATGAGCCTTTCTCCGCATTAACCTGATGATATGTTAATGAAAGTGAGTGTCTCACATGCCTACTGAGATGTGAGAGTTTGATCTGACCTATGAGAAATGTTTCTTGGCTACTAGCTGCATGAAGCATCGACCACACTGGCCCTAGCAAGATAAGCAAAACAGTAACACTGACAACACCCAACCAAACCACAAACAAATAAAAGACCACCCACATCTACCAAGGAAAGCCCCACACAACTTTGAGAAGATGTGCTCTACCAGAAAAACAGAGTCAAGGAGAACCTAGCGATACCGCCGCCCAGACGACAACACTGAGCTCAAGTTGAAGAGATGCCTGCCCAAGGCCACGTGACTGGGACTGTTGCTGAGCAGGGTTCAGCGTCTGGAACTCCTGATGATTAAGCTGTGCCCTTTTAATTTGCCCCATCTGTCTCAGTACAGGATATTTTTAGATTGTACTTATTCGATAAAGGACTGTGTTCCTCTGACCCTGTCTTACAAGCCTGGGAGCCAAATGTTTTATAAGACACATAAATTAAATTGTTGATTCTATGTGCCCCTTAATTGGTTCCACAGGACCATTTGGAGGCTCAGCTCAGACAGGGGTGGAAGCCCCATCAAACAACTGGGAAGTGTAGTGAAGTAGAAAACGTGACCCCTACCATAGTCCCCGTTCCCCTGGGCTTGGTTTTGGGGGTAGCCAGGGACCACTCTCAAAGCTGTCATAGAATTTGGGAATGTTTGAGCCAAAGGCCAATTGGAGAACACCCCCATGTCATACATGGGGAAACTGAGGCCCGGAGAGGGACAGGGATACCAACAGGGTTGCATTATAGATGACGGTAGTTCTCTGCAGGGGCAGATGTAGACTTGGCCTCGTGTTTCCCAGAAGAGTGTACTTCCATCTACCAACCCACACAGGCTGCCTAAAGGTCTAGCCTGCCATGGGCAGCTTATTCTAAACTTGTTTTGGCCACAATGGGACCCAGCCAAGAAAAATGGCACAAGGGAGGAGGGATGGGGAGGACATGCTGTGGTTGGAGTCACTGGCTGTGCCTTTAAGACATGAGGTCCCTCTTTGGGAAGGAGAGTGAGTAGACATAGCCCAGAGGACTAAAGTCCTTTTACCCGGGATTTGGCTTCAGGCCTGTCTCCTCCCCAGGTCTCACCCTTGTTGCTGAAGAGTAAAGTTTGCATTTTCTCAGAATGTTCTTGTAAGTTACCAGCAAGTTGCAGGCTGGCTGCAGACAGCAGACTCACAGTGAGGCTGGCAGCCAGCACCGTGGGACAGGGCTCCGGGTCTCTTTTATCCTCGCTGCCGGGGGTGCCTAGCTGACATTGGTGTCCCCAAGTGCAGAAGGACAGAAAGGAAAGCTGGAAGGGCCATTCGGGGACTAGCCCAGCACTCCTCCTTTACAGACAGAGAAATGAGCCCAAGAAAGGGGGGTGACTTTCTTGTCACCAGTAATCCCAGGTCTAGGAGTTGTCCTGGGCCTCTGGACTCTGAATCCTGTGCTCAAATCAAGAAATAACACATACATGCCTCCTGTGTGACAGGTATGGGGCCAGGAGCTTCACCATTCATTCATAGTTACTAAGCCCCTAGAACGCACCAGGCAGTATCAGCCTCTCTGCCTCCAATGAACAGCACAGGCAATGAATGGCTCCTACCTCCGCATGGCTGCAGACAGACAAGCGACTGGGCAGGTGCAATCCAGGGTGACACCTGCTATTGTAGTAGAGGTTAGAGGGCCATTAAGACCATTCTGGATGGAAGATCGAATGTGTAAAGCCAGTGAGGATCTGGAGGGAATTTGGTGTGGCTGAGATACAGAGTGTAGGAGTAGACAGGGACGAGGACCAAAAGGCAGGCAGGACCGGATCACAAACAGCTGCGTGAACCGCGGGTTTTGACTCTTGAAAACAGAACCCTGGGGGAGGCGTTGGAAGGTGGAGTCTCAGAGAAAGAAGAATGAGCTGCCATACACTGTGGGGCTGCCCAGCCCCCAAGGGACTGTAGGCCAGGGCCTCTGACTGCTCATTGAGAAGGTTATAAAGAGGATTTGGCTGCTGGGTTTAAAGGACCTAGATGAGCTCCGGGCAGGGCAGCGATATCAGCCATAGGCGGAAGTGAACCCTTGAGCCTCTTCTCTCGCTCAGTGGCTTTAATTCATGTCCTCGAAATCCCAAGGTTGTTTGGACATTTGAGAACCACAGCTCAAGTGAACTTGAAGGTCTCCTCACCAGGGCTCCAAAGTCATATTTGGAGAGTAGAGGAGAAAGCTGGGATTTAGAGCACCTTATGAAACTGGGACAGATTTTCTCGCCCACCACCCCTACACCCCCTCGCAGCCCGGAGCGGAGGGACACCCCGCCAGAGCTTGGACATTGAGGGAATGTCACAGAGCAGTGAGTGTCTCTTCTGTCATTGCTTTATTTATAGATTTCAGTTCTGTGGTGAAATTCTCCAGCACGTCATCTACTTTCTTGAACACATTAATCACAGCTATTGGACAATCTGTCTGATAATTTTGATATTTGCATCACTTGTGAATTGGTTTCTAGTGTCCTTTTTCCCTTGGTTTTGTTTCTTGGTATGCAAAGTGTATTCAGTGCGTGGAACATTACCGATGCACGTGTTATTCCAGCAGGTGGTTAGCTGCATTCAATCCAGTTAGGGGCTCAGCCAAGTCCAGGCTGCATTGCAGCCCCTGTTAGGTTTGCTGGCCCTCTCCCTCACCTCCGTCCCTAGGACAGGCCCTCCAAGGGTTCTGAGTGAGACCCTGAGGTGTTTATCAGGACCTTGTGTGTCTTGCCTCCTACTGGACATCGATTTTTGTTTCCCTAGCACGGTGAGACTACTAAAATCACTGCTGAGCTTTTCAAACACCTTCGCCTTGGTCTTTTAGCCTCTTGCTCTGATAGCGTGAGACTCAGCAAATGCCCAATTTGCGACACAGAAGAGGCTTCTCTGCTCTCTAGAACCTTGATCCCTCAACTCCGAGTACCTCTGTTTGATGACTTCAGACAGATTAATTGTTTTACCTTGCATTTTATCCAGTTCTCTAGTTGTTCTTGTGAATGCTACAAGCTTTTTATCGTAGACAGAAGCAGAGCAATGGACCATTAAATCCTCAAGTTTAGGTGCAGCTGCTCCAGCTGGAAGGTTGCCATGGCTTTCAGGCAGCCTGCACAGTGGCTTCACCTTTGGGCTTTGTTGGCTGCTGGTTGTGCTTCCAGGTCCCCAGAGCTTTGCTGCATCACCGTTCCTCAATTTTCTTTGTCCGGTGCTCAGTTTAAAAACCCTATTCCCCTGTCCTGAAACTTGGATTCCCAGAGGTGGGGCAGTCAGGGGAGAGGGAGAAGGCAGGAAGCTGCCAGTAGGTTCTTTTCTTTTTATACGTCTTTAAAATTTCTTTTTTTAATTTATTTTAATCATTATTCAAGTACAGTTTCTATCCTTTACTCCCATTCCAGCCAACCCACCCATGGGAGGGCCCCTTCTCCCTCCCATTTCCAACCCCCCTAGTTTTTGTCCATGTGTCTGTCCTTTATATTTGTTCCTGTTAACCCTTCCCATTCTCCCCTGAAGTTCCCCTGAAATTCCCTCCCCTCTCCCCTCTGATCACTGTCAGCCTGTCCTCTATTTCAGTGTCTTTGGCTATATTTTGCTTGTTTCTTTGTTTTGTTGTTTAGGTCCCTGTTAAAGGCGAGGGTGGGTTCTCCATGGAGCACCGTGATGCTCCACGTGGGACATCATGACATGTGTGGGATGTTTTTTCTTTTGTTGCCACAATGATTGGAAAAGCCTGCTAGGGCCAGGACTGATTGGAACTGTCCTGCCCAAAGTATTGTTTTCCCCTTAAGAAAAGATAAGCCCCTTTTACTCACACTCTGGATTCCACCCACTCCTCTCTTTTCTAAGGAATTTTTTCCAAAATCATTCCCTCTCCCTTCCTACCTTCATGTTCTGTCCTCAATGAGATCAATTCTACAGATAAAAACAAGCTCAAGGGTCTCCAGTTAAAAACAATACAAGTCAGACACAAGAATTTTCTTCACTTTTCATCCTCTTCTAGCTAACCACCTAACTTCTCTGCTCCCTTCTACAGAAAATCTCGATCCACGTTCACTCTGGGACTTGTTGCAATCGCAGCCTGGGCTCCGTGGAAGACAAAACACTTCCTAATTCTATTCCCAGCAGCAGGATGAGGTATCCTCCTCGCCGAGGTTCTTGGCTGGCTGTAACCCGGGCACCAGAAATAAATCAGGCTGCACTTGAATGCCTGGGAAAAGGCTGCTGCAGCCCTAGCCAGAACACATGCCTCCGGAGAAGAGGGAAGGAGAGGAGAAAACCCGGTGTCAGCTCAGCTGCTCCAGGACAGGACGCCCCTGGCACTCCAACAGCGTCCGCATCAGGTCTGACCCTGGCGGGATCCTCTGTGCGTGCCAGCAGACAGACACAAAGCTTGAGTTTCATCTTTAATTCTGTCACAGAGTGACCTTGGCCAAGTCATTGTGTCATCATTCCTGGGGACTCTGGGATTCGCTGACCTCCTCTCTCCCTGCTAAGAATTTCCTGGGCGGAGTGGAGTGGTGTCACATGCCAACAGGCAGTGGGGGGATGGGAAAGCTGGAAACAATGTGCGAGACACAGATACTGGGTGGGAAGGTGAGGCTTGCCTGGTGGTCCCCTTGAGGGACTGGGACCCCGGGGAGGAGTCCTGAGATATGAAGCGAGTAGACCAGAACGTGAAGAGCGATGCCCAGGACCAGTGTCCGGGCTGCTGGAAGCAGTTTGTCAGAGCCACTGCCAGCGCTCTGGGGCTGGTTTTGCTGCCTTCTTTGGGGATCCTTTACCCGCCCTGCCTTCTCCCGGTTGTCGAGCTAAGTAAACAATTTGGTGAGGTCGCACCACGAGAAGGCAAGGCACTCTGGTTTACTACGCTTTTTATTTGAGGCTCGCTCTAAACACAGATGCATTCACTGCTAATGATTTTGGGTGCCTTCCCATGATGGGGTGGTGGCAGGGTCGTGGTGGCGAAGGATTATGCTGTTTATAAGAATGGCTTCCCATTGGTTGTGTGAGGTGTACACCATCCTTCAGAAATGCAGTATCCCCTATGCATCATGTTTCATTCGCCTCTGGCTGGGGAGGCCATTGTAGGGCTTGGACTAACATTAAAACCACTTGTCACTGAACTGAGATGACACTGTTGTGCAGCCTTCCTAATAAATGCCAAAGTCTGTGTTGGGACCCAGACCTGACCTTCAACTCCACCCTCCTTATTCCAGGAGCCCCTTCAGTTGGGACTGAATCCCGGCTCTGCCCCTGTGACCTTGGGCTCGCTTTTTCACTTTCTTTTCCTCGTCTGTCAACCGAGGATTATAGTGCCCATCTCATAGAGTTATTATGAGTATTAGATGAGATAATGCATGAAAATGCTTAACACAGCGCCTGGCACAGAACAAGCACTCAATACGTGCTAAGTGCTGCTACTACCATGACTGGTAACTGGGAAAGAAGAATAGGAAAAACAGGGAGATGGGAACTGAGCACGGACCTGTGACCCAGCCAGGGATTTGTCGCCACACTATAAAATATGCTCTCTGCCCCTCGCCTGGCAGACCGCACCGTCTTCCTCGCACAAGTGCTGGGGCGTGGAGCCCTGTTCCCTGCCACAGTGTTTCCAAATTGACAGAACATGTGCTCTGTCAGTGAAATAATTTTAAATACCCCCTACAGGATATGTGTATTTCCCTATTTGTAAATTGCATACATGCACCAAGGTATTATCAAGTACACTATAAAACATAAAAAATAAAACTTTAAAAAACCTGAATAAAAAATACCAAAAAAAGCTCTAATATTCCCCTGCACCTTATTTTTAGACTTCTGTGCTGGTCTGTGGGTGGGTCTGGGGGCTTGAGAGAGGCCGTTCTATCAGTCCAGCTTCTTGTTGCCAGGATCAAATGAAGTAGCCTTATAAAGCAATTATAAAGTTTTTAGTTATGTTTGTCACTATAGGTGGTTAACTCATGTATGCACATAAACAGTAAGAAGAAGGTCTCTTATAGGTTATAGTTCAATGATAATGATGGAGCTCCACTTTGAAAGGTCTAGTCATCAAAACTCTACAGGGAATCTACCACACATCAAATTCCATGGGAAGAATTGAGGATGGAGATGAATAAGACATAGCCCAAGCCCCCAGCATCTGGGCTTTTAACAGGTGAATACATACAGCACCGTGTGACCCGCACAGTGAAGGAAGTTAACATCCGAATGAGAAGACGGAGCAGGGACTCTCGGGGAGGCTTCCCAGAGGTGATTGCCTGGGGACGGTTTAAAGGAGTGTTGAACAGACAGAAGAAAGGGTGCATGGGCTAAAGGTGAGGTGTGGAGCAGCCTCCTCATCCAGTGCCCTGTATGCTCTCTGGCACGTTCAACAACGGCAGATGTGATTGGACTGTGGGGGGAGCAAGGAAGCCAAAGATGGTATTGGACAGCTGGACAAGTGCCAGGTCTCAGACCTTGTGCCCCTTAATGGACTTTGGAATGAAACCCAAGACAGGAGGACCTATAGGCAGGGGATTTGCAGGCCAGAAGGACCCTTTGGATGGCCCTGCGCATGGAGAGTAGTAGGCATGAAGCTGGGAGGTTAGGGGCTCCTGGGACTCCAGGAGAGAGGGGAGGGGGCTGACTCTGCAGGAGGGACAGTGGGGCTGAAGAAGGTGCCAAGAAACGAATGTCAGAATCCCATCTTGGAATCGGCATGGCCCTCTTGGCTTCTCCAGTCTATCAACTCCACAGGAGGCTGAGGGGAGCTCCTCACTCCTGAGGGGCAGTGAGATTGGAGAAGAGAGTTTCTAAGCGCCAGGTCTGACGACCCCAACATCTCAGACTTTTTCCAGGCAAAAGTTTCCTAAGTTCACTGAAACAATTCCTAAAAGGCAGCCTCCAATCCCAGCAGGAACCCTAACCATTCAGACCACCAAGCCTGCTGCCCTCAACTAGCACAAAGGACTGACTCTTACACGGTGACGTTTTATTGAATTCGTCTTGCTCATCTGCAACAGGCAACAGCCCAAAGCCCACTGCCGTGACAGACCGCCACCTTCCCTTATCTCTCCGCTTGATTTCTTATTCCTGCTGATCCTCAGGCCACCTTTTACTCCTCCCGACCGTCACTATTGCCCAGCCAGTTTCTCCTTGATGTTTCCAATCAATCCAGCCCACATCCTGGTTCGTGAAGCAGCACTGACAGCTTTAATGTTCTATTTTGACCATGTTGGAAGGAAGCAGGGGGAGAGCTGGTGGGACGGTGTTTACAAAGTCTGCAGTAGTGTGCACAGTAATGTCCCGGCCTTTACCTTCACTCACCACTCACTCCTGACTCACCCAGAGCAACTTCCAGTCCTGCAGCTCCATGTACGGTAAGTGTATCATTTAAAAGTATATCATTTAAAAATAGTTTTATATTATACTGTTTCTATTATGTTTGTTTAGATATACAAATACCACTGTGTAATAATCACCCGGAGTACTCAGTGCAGTACCGTGCTGCACAGCCTTGGAGCCCAGGAGGAACAGGCTATGCCATGTAGCCGGAGTGTGTCGCAGGCTGCACCATTTAGTTTTGTGAAAGGGCATGCTATAATGTTCACACAGGGACAGAACCATTACTTAATGACTCATTTCTCAGAACATACCCCCTGGTTAAGCAATGCATGACTGTACTCCAAACTCCAGTATCTTGAAAACAATAACGATCATTTGTTTACATCAAGAATTTACAGTTTGGGCAGGGCTCAGCAGGGAAGGCTCATCTTTTCTCCTTGCAACATCAGCTGAAGTGGCTTGATGAGGTGATGGAGAATCTACTTCCAAGATGGCTCACTCCTATGGTTGGCAAGTTAATGCTGGTTCTTGGCCACAAGCTCACCTGGGGCTAAGGGTGAGGGACCTCAGTTCCTGCCCATATGGCCTATCCTCATGGGCCTTTCCACAGTCTGCTTGGGCTTCCCCACCACGTGGGGGCTGGGTTCCAAAAGACAGGAAGTAGAAGCCATCACTTCTTGAGACCTGAGCCCAGAATCTGACACAGCATCACAGAACCTAGATTTAAGGTGAGTGACCTAGAGCTCCTCTCAATGGGAAGAGTGTGAAAGAATTTTTGGGTCGAGTTTTAAAATGCCACATCCTAATTATAAAAATTGATAAAGCAAACTGAAGTCTTTCCGTGATTTAGTCCTTGTTAACCAATCCACTATCTCATGTCATGGTAATATCGCTCTGTGCACAGTAACCTGCTTTTGGTCCCTCCAGTGTACTGTGCTCGCACTCACCTCGGCGCTGTCGCACCTGCTATTTGCACCCACCTGGGATGCTTGCCCTGACTTTACCCCAATCCTACTTCCAGGTCTCAGCATAAAATTCTCTCCCAACACTCGTCTAGGTTAAGCTCTCCTGTTTTAAACTCTCATTCAATTCCCGGGTCACTTGGTGCATCTTAAGTATGTTTGGAAAAAAGAAGTGATTAAACAAATGAGAAAAACAGCCACTGTCTCTTTGTTCTGAAATGCCTTTCCCGCCTCCATGTGTTCATGATTCACCTTCGCCCCACCCAATGTCTAGTCTCTGGAAGGCCATTAACTCCTTGCAGCATTTCAGCTCTTCTGACAATTCCTCCAGGAAGGTGATAAAATCCACCCAGGATAAACACGCAGCTGTCAGGACCCGCTGGCTCCACAGCTTGAATGGAAAGGCTGTGTGCTTGTTTTCAGGGAGCCTTTGTTGAACGGTCACCGTGTTCCCATCAGCATCAGCCCTCTCTATTTTGAAGCTCCTGGAAGGCAGGCACAGTATCTCTCTGGCTCACTTTTCTCTACGTTCGTAGAAAACAGGAAACAGATGGCTTGAGGACCAGCAAGGTGACGTAGAATTTTAACAGGCAGAGCGTATACAGAATGAGCAAAGACTGAGAGGGGTGGGTGTGCTCCCTGCTGTCTGGTGGGCTGGACTTGGCTCTTATCATGCCATAGCCTAGGATCAGTTTCTGTCAGGAACGGAGACAGGTCTTATGATGGAAAACACTCTGGACAGCAAGCCAGAGTCTGGGTTTACCACCACCAGGGGCTGTCACTTAGCCTTCCTGAGAATTGTCCCCTTACTCATAAGCACATTTAGACAAGAGGGTAACTAGTAGCTATTTCAGCTATAGTGATTCTGACAGTGATTAGCTCCTCCAGCTCTGTAGGCAGACAGATCAGGGTTCAAGTTCAGGTTTGCCCTTTTGCTCTGTGTGACCTAGGCTAAGTAACTTCACCTCTTTGGGTCTCATTTTTGTCATCTATAATCTGGAAATAATAATTCTTTCATAATGGAGCTGTTTGAGAATTCAAATGATAAACTATTTAAAGTATTTAGTTTGTGAAGCACCTAGTTAATCATTTAAACAAACAAAGAGTTATTGAGAACCTCTTACAGAAGGATGCAATGCAGTGAAGTGGTTATAATCTTGACTGTGGAGTCAGGTAATATATGAGTTTAAATACTGGTTTTTATAATTTACTAGTTGTGTGACCCTGGGCAGGTCACTTATCCTTTTTGAACTTTAGTGTTCTCATGTCTAGAATGAGGAATGAGTTCTCATCTCATGTCGTGATTGTTATTGTATAAGATAAGATATTGTATATAAAATGTTCATCATGTGCCTAGTATATCATATATACTTAATAAATAAAAGCTGTCTATTTGAAATTATTATTGCAAATAATCACTCTCTGTCAAGGAAGGACCTACAGTTCAATTTGGCCGCATGCAGGAAAGCATGCAGAGGATGATGGGAGATGTGTAGCAAAGAGAGGCTGGGATCATGTGTGGTGGTTTTCGTATAGCCAGAAGTCTTTGAATTTTATTTCACTGGTAATGACAAGCCCACTGAAGAAGTGCAAGCTTTCAAAAAGACTAATTTCAATGTAGAACATAGAGGACATCAAAGAGAAGATACACTAGAAATGGAGAGACTTATTATTTATTTCCTCATTCATTCAATCACTCATTTATTCATTCAGTCTGTCAATCACCTAACAATTATTGAGCTCTTGTGTGCAAGGCACTAGTTGGTGAGGATGCAGAGAAAGACAGAAAATTAATAATACTTAAAGTATAATAAGTGCTAGAGTAGAGAAGCCGCTAACTCAGATTTTTAGAGGGACCCAAACATTCTTCCAGAAGAAAGTAATATTTACTGTATTTTGCCATGCACAATGCACACTTTTTTGCCCAAATTTCTGAAGGAAAAATAACGGTGCCCATTATACACGGGTAGTACTAATTCTGTATCTATATAAATGTTTTTGATGCTTTTATTTATACTTATGCATTAAAAGTATAACTCTAGAAAGCAATAATGATATCCGTATGCAAAATAACACCTAGAAATACAATAATCAATTTTGTTTCTAAATATAAATGTAAATAAATAAAATAATTGAATTAAAGAATTAAAAACAAAAGGTTTTTTTTTCTGAAAGTTTGGACCAAAAACGTGGGTGTGCATTATACACAGCAAAATACAGGTAAATGGAAACCTAAAGTATAAAAGGAGGAGTGTTCTAGGGAGAACTATCAAGTGCAAAGGATGCATAGGCTGGGGAGCACAGTATGAACGGAGGGCTTGAAAAACGTTGAACCTTTAAGAAAAAGATGAGAATCAGACCATGGGCAACGACCATAGTGATAGGGAAGAAGTCATTAATGAGTGTGTCATTGTGGAAATCAAAGCTAGAGAATTTGATGACAAACCGGGCATGTGGGAGACTTAAGAGGAGTCAAGGTGACTTTAATGTGACATCTCTTCCCCTGTGAGTGACCCTTACTTTAGTTTGCCTTTTACTTCTCAAGAGCATGTACTGGTTTTTGCTGTGTCAACTTGACTTAGTTGGGAACTTCATATGGTTCCCTTTATGGTTCCAGGCCAGAGGTGAACAAAATAGGAACTGGTACGAGGTTTGGAAGGCAGAAGTGACGCAGCAGCCGTGATTCCTCTCCAAAGGTCATTGTGGTCAGATGAGGAGATGAGCACAGAGCTACCTGGTAGGTTTCAGCTCATTTAGCTCTTCCCCGTCACATCCAGCAGCTCTGGGCTGCCACCTCATCCCTGGACCCCCGGAGGCAGCAGCCCTGGAGAGGTCATGGTGTCGCACGGACCTCTTCACGCACCATCCCTTTGTGAGCGCACTTTGGCGGCTGCAGGTGCTTCACACGTCAGATTTACTGTGACTGACTCCTAGACTTTCACTTCCCCGGCTTCTCCCAGAATTGTGCTAGGTTAAATTTTTATAATTTCCTTATTCCACAATCCTCATAATGAATCTACCCCCAACTGAACCCTCACTGATACAAGGCCCAGCCAAGGATGGACTGATATGGGTGTTTATTCCCTTTAAAGAGAGACATAGATTATATTGTCTCATCTAGTCCAGAATGAAATAAAGAGACTCTGTTTTCCTCTTCCTTAACTCTGTAGACCAAAACATGAGAAATCATAAAGCAGATGACTAAGCAATAATATAAGACAGGGGGTGGGGTGGGGAGGAAGAATGTTCCAAGAAGAAGGGAACAAGACGTGCAAAAGATCCAGAGGTCACAACGCCTCGTGTCTACCTTGGGGTTGTTGTGAATAGTAAACGAAATAATGAGTATGAAGGCCTTCAGTAAATGGTACAAAGATGTGCAGATATGGAATCAAACTGGAAGGACCATCTATAAGAAAGACTTGGCATTCTGCTCTTCAGCTGTCCTCTGGGCTCTTCCGTTGAACCTCCACGCTCCAGCCGTCAGACAGCTAGAATTTCAAAGAACATAATTATGTGGTTAGTGCCAGCGGGGCCTAGAGTGTTTGGCTCAGGGAAGACCATTGTCTGCTCCTGAGCCAGTAGGAAAAAGGAACTGAGAGTACCTAAGGACCAGTTTGTTCCCCTTTCATGCCAGAACTTTTCTGAAATGGAAGTATCCTGGCAACCTCAGAATTACTTCACCTTTCCTGTTCTTGACCCTTTCAATGTAGTTGTTCTCCTCTCTTCCTGGGACAAGCCAGGGAGTAACACTCCTGAAGAATCTTGACTCCAACACTTAACTTGCTGTGTGAATGTGAACAAGTTACTTTAACTCTCTACGTCTCAGTTTCTGAATCTGCCAAATGGGGATCATGATGTACAGGCTTGTTATGAGGATTAAATGAGCTTCATGTGCCAAGTCTTTAAAACAATGCACAGCTTATAGTGAGTGATCAGTAAATGTTAGTTGATATTATGATGATAAAATAAGAATTTTATTATTACTATTACTAATCATAAGCCATAAACCATAAGTCAAAAGATCAATATAGTCTTGTTAGTGTCCAAGTCAAATACTGTGGTATTCTCCATAATCTTTATGTCTGGGATTTTATTCTTAGAAAAATCAAGTGACTCAGACGTTCAATGGTTCCTAACTAGTAGGAGTATTTCTCGTCAATTGTATGTAGTACATGTAAGGAGAAATTGGTCTAGTTCACCGTTCAAGTCATGATAATCATTGAGTGGAAGAAACAAGTATTTAGCCTGGGTTCTCCACCAGCTACCACTCCACCTTTCTCCTTGCCTTTAAAGCCATGTAACGTGTCTCCATGGGCTACCTCCACTTCCTCACCTTCTCCTCACTTGCTGATCAGCTACCCTCCTCCTCTTTCTTTTCTTCCTCTTCCTCCTCCTCCCTTTCTTCCTCCTCCTCCTCCTTTCATTTACCTTTTTAAGTAGGAAAAGATAACACTTTTTGAAAAATAATAAAAATATGTTTGTTATATATTGTGGATAATTAAAGGAGAAAATAATGAATAAAGGAAATGAGAGTAAGAAAATGAAGTAAAACTATAAAAGGAAAGAAAAAAAGGAAGGAAATGAGAAGAGATTAAACAAACAAACAAAAACCCTGGTAAATCAAAATACACATTTGGGACCATTTTAATACATCCTTGTGGTTTGAATTTTATCTGACAAACTTTCAAGAAATTTGAAGAAGCTATTGTGATTCCATAAGATTAGTTTTTATTTTTGTTTTTCTCCAGGGCAAATTTACCTAGTTATTTTTATTGCTCTGTGGGACATAGTTGTCATAGTCTTTAATAGTCCAGTTACTCTTGGGGGCTGTAACAGTTCGTCAGCATCCCTGTTGGAGCGCAGTGCTCAGCGCTGGACAGGCGAGGCCGGAGTGTGCCTGCTGAGGGGGCTGACGAGCAGAGAGTGCACTGGGACTGTCACTTTCTGAGCTTGTCACCGGGAGCTTCCATTTTCTCTCTTTTGCTCGCTGCATGTCTCTCTCTCAAACATTTTTAGTCGTGATTCTAAAACTTCTTGGACTTAGATCTCTATACTTTCTTAAAAATATGATTGAGGACTACAAATAGGTTTTGTTTATATAGGTTACACCTGCTGGTATTTACCACATAAGAAATTAAAACATACCAGTTTAAAAATATTGATTTATTAATTCACTGAAAAGTAACAAAATAACCCCATTACATGTTAACACAACATATACTTATGAAAATTTTTCAAAAACAAAAATAATATCAAGAAAAATGACATTGCTTTATACCTTTGCATGTCTTTTTAACAACAAAAAAGCATGCCTTAGAAGACAACTTGCTTCTCATGTCTGATTTTGCATTTGATCTGTTGCAACACGCTGTTTTGTTGAAGCATGTAAATAAAAAGTCTGTCCTCACTCAGAGGCATAGCTGGGAAATGGAGGAATATTTTATTGGTCTTTGCAGATCGTTGTGAAGATTCTTCTTTGGTGTCATTATGAAACTTGACAAGTGGTAGTTTCTGAACAGTTAGTTACAATGTGGGTATCAATGAATTTTTCATATTTGATTCCATATTATCCATTGGCCTAATTTAAATGGATCTTTTACTATTCATGATTTTGTAGCATCACGCATTGGTCATTGGAGAAATGTTCATTCACTGACTCATGCTAATCTTCCAAATGTTAACACATTCCATTCTACAATATTAAAAAATCACATTCATTAATAGCACATCCAATCTTATTAGAAAAATATCTAAGTATCGGGAAGCTGACAAGCTCATGATAGCAGATACAAGTCTTCCAGAATTCCCTGGGCAGCTGGCGTTTCATCACAGGCAACATTGGCAGTGATTTCTCTTGAGGTAAGAAGCTCACTTCATTCATTTTTGAGAAAATGTCTGCAGAATGCCCACCTCCCGAAAACACTGTCAGTCAGTCAGACAGACAGACAGACAGACAGACAGACAGACAAAGGCAGCTGGCACTTACTGCAGATCCACAGGATGCGTTTTCTCCACACAGCTGTCACGCTGCGGAGCCTGCTGAAGTCCCTTACGCCTTAAGGTACTTCTCTACTGTCACCCGGAGTGTTAAAAAGAATACTCAAGGGTCAAGATGTAATAAAACGGACAATCTGCACTGCCTCACAAAACAGGGTTCAGTGAAACAGGCATTTTCTTTCTGCTGAAGAACACAGTGGTGGTTGTGAGGGCGGGCCACTGCTGGACTCAGGCTGAGGCACCAGACGTTTCACTGCCATCACTTCTGCACAGTTGGTGTGAATGTCAACACAGTGACGAAGGCAAAGCAGCGTTATCTTCACCATGGATTTGGTTTCCTGCATCCCTTGAAAGGGTCTCAGGCCTCCCAAAGGTCTATGGGCCACACCTGCAGAACCAACCGTGTTTTCGGCATTCATTAGCAATGTTGAGTCTCATGCTGATCTTAGCAGCAGTGGCTGGGCTATCATCAACAGGTTCTGGGGTCTTCAAAGACATCACACTAATAACAACAGGAACTAACACACCTTAGGTGCTGGTCAGGTGCTTTTCATATGTTATCTCCCAGCAACACTTGGAGTAGGTTCTAGGTCATCCCTACTTTCAGATGAGGAAACAGAAAACCAGAGAGGGGAGTTAACCGGCCAAAGATCACACAGCTGGAAAGTGGGAGAGCCCAGAGCTCATGCTCAGCACTGCTTTGCTGGGGAGGTTAACAGGATGGGCACCGGGAAGAACCTGCATATCAGAGAGACAGAAGGTCAGAGCAGTGGCTGAGAGTCTTGGACCCAAGGGTCTAAGCAGTGATTCAAGGCTTTCCTCCAAATCTATTTCCCATCTAACTCTCACAAAAACCCTCTGAGTTGGCTGGTCCAAGTTCTTTGTTCCATTTCACAGGTAAGGCAGTTGACGCTGCTTAGCAGAGGAGGAGGCCCCTGTAGACCCAGGGAACTCCACCTTCTCACCCAAGGACCTGGACTCAGGGCCCTCCAGGCAGCTTTTCCTCCTTGTGGTGCTCCACTGTCACATGCTGTAGGGGGCACTTGGCAAAACAGGCAGTGGCATCATCTATTTGAGATAGAGAGAGAGAGAGGGGTGGGGGGAGAGAGGGAGAGAGAGATGCTGCAGAGGGAAAGTGGCTCCAGGATCCACATGCTGGGCTGACCAGTGGTGACAGGCCCCTCACCGCGGGGCCTGTGACTGAGGCTCACAGTGACTGAGGCTCACAGTGCGTGATTCCCCATTCTGGGGATGCCATTCCAACCCAGCCGGAAGCAGTTTATCTGCCAACAGAAAAGGAGGCACGGAGGGGTCGGGGGAGAGAACAGGCCAGAAGAAAACTGAAGTCTTTGAGGCCGCCGACAAGTTCCACAGCAAACGTCCCCCAGTGCAGCTCAGATCTCTCTCTACAAAAAGAGAAACTGAGTCGTGCAGCAGGGAAGGAGCTTGCCACACGTCACGCAGATTGAAAAGTAAAAATGTTGGCCCCCGGATGCTTGATTCACAGCCCTTTCAGAAAAGAGACCATGTTTAGATAAATAAAAGCAAGCCTGCCCGGCAAGCAAATTTGCTTTGCAAGAAGTTCCAGCTCCAGGGACATGTGCCTGTTCTGTGAAATTCTTACGCACGGGCACAGAGACCCAGGGTGGAATTCCTTGGTTTCTGGGGACCCCTCTGCAGTGTGAGTGAGAGTGTCCCTTTTGCACACGCCTCTGGACGTTTACATGCCAAGCAGGTTTTATGTCCGTTCACTCTGAGACTCTTTCCCTTCCAATGCCTCGGTTTTCGCCTTTGTTCTTTTGTTTATATTCCCTAGACAATCGACAGTTCCTGAGAGTTACAGCCCTCTTGGATGCGGAAGAGGGGAAATTTCAGGACAGTTCCTGAACGTCCCAGCCTTCAAAGCCTCATGCAAGGCCAGCAAACAGCCTCCAAAATAAGGGGGAGATCCTTCCCGAGTCAAGCTGGCTCCAGATGGGAGGCCTGGGAGCTCTCAGCATCCTTCCTGGTCCCCCCTGCCCAGGGCAGTGCTCCCTACCTTCCTTATAGGGCTCCATACAGAGAAGGCATTTTAGGACCAAGGGGAAGAGCGCCTGGTCCCCCAGTGCTGTTTCTTCTTAGCAGGCTGAGCTCTGAATTTTAACAATTAGCAATGAATTCTTTAACTTAGGTTTTGTCCACCAGGGCACATGACAGCATTCTATTGTAGGACTACTTCTTCCTCTCCTCTTCCTTCTCCTTCTTTCTTCTTCTCTTTCTGTCCACAAATATTGGTTGAGAATAGGCTACATTCCAGGTCCTGTTTTAAGAGCTGCAGATTCAACAATGAAAGAAGCAAACTCCCCGCCCTGGTGAAGCTGAGGATCCTTTGGGGAGCTCAGATAATATGTCATGTGATGCCAGGCTGTGTGTGAAGCAAAGTGTAGGGGAGAGCCTAGAGGGTGGCAGAAGTGACCACCATTTAGACTGGGTAGTTGGAAGCAGGTTTAGTGTTAGGGCTAGGGTTTGGAGGAGAAGCCCGACGGAACCCAGAGGATGTGCCCCAAAGCCCCATCTGGGGGAAGACAGAAGGGTCACCTGTGACATGGGCTGGGTCTGCCTTCCACCCACAGACCACGTGGGACCCCAGCTTAATCCTGTTCCCAGGTGAAGTTCTCCACACTCTTCAAGACCCTTCTTAGGTTCCAATTAAACCTGTTTATCCCAGTACAGCTGGCTGTCATTTCAGCCTAAAGTTACCTTTAAATTTACTTTAAAGTATAAATTTATTTTAAACAAACAAAAAATCCTCCACATGGCCATTCTACAATCTGGGGTTAGTTAACGAAATCTTTGTTTCTTCTTCTGCCCCTCTTAAACCTCCTAAGGTTCAAGAGCTAGAGAGTTGGACGTGCCCTCTGAGGTCAGATGACCCAACCCACTCATTTTAGAAACGGAGAAAGTCAGGCCTAGGCATGGGAAGGGCCTTGTGCATGGCTGGTCACCGGGCTCATTAATCGCGGTGGAGTGGGGCCCACACCCAGGTGTCCCACTGATACGGTGCTTCAAGCCCAGCATGCCACACACCGCCTCTAACCCACATCTATTTTCTATCCTTGCAGAATAACAATAATAGCTCATGTTTCCCCAGCACTTGGGTTTCCTCTTGCAGTGTTGTTCTGTTCTTCTCTGAGGACATTTTCTGAGAAGGAAAAGTCTCTGTAGGTTTCTTTCTTTTTTTTCTTACTTCAAACTAAATATTATCTTTTGGCTCTGTGCTAAAGGCTTTACACCCAGGATTTCATTTAACCCTCTTAATCCCTTTGTGAGATATTGTTAGAATTGTTCTTATGAAAAGACCGGGAAGCTCAAGTTCAGAGAGGTGAACTTGCCCAAGGTCACCCAGCCAGAGAATGGTGGAGCTGTGGGACCCCAGGCAGTGGGACCCCAGAATCTGTGCCCTTCACTAGGCTAGCCTGCTCTTTATCTGTGGCACCTGTCGCCAGAGTGCTCCTGGGAGAACATTTGTCCTGGCTGTTTTTGTTACTTTCCTCACCTTCATCGTCATAGCAGGGGGGCTAGGGCAAGGAGCCCATTGTCCCCCAGCCTTTCTCTAAAAGGCTGCTGACACATAGGGTGACATGCTGAGCATTACCTGACTTTGACACCTGGGCTGCAGGTAACGCAATACAGATGGTTGGCTTGGCCCAAAGACCACAAGGTCTGAGCTGGCTGGCAGCTCTAGGGGATGAACGCTCTGTCCAACAGCAGCCCTGTGACTTGGCTGGGGACTGGCTATACCAATCAGACCTTATCTCTCGGAGGGCAGTGAGATGTTCGTTATCAGAGGAGGCAGTGACAGATGCCCACTGTCATGTTATGGATGTGAGAGCCAATCCAGTCGCCAAGAGTGGAAAACAGTCCAGTGACTGAACAGTATTCTGGCTTTCATGGGGTTTGGCTCTGCAGCTCAGATGGTGTCCTGTCTTCCTGACTTCTCCATGAATTCTTAAAATGACTGCTAGTAAATGTGTAACAGGAGTAGGTCTCTGTCCATGCTCCTAGAGAGGCAAATGGCCTCCTAAGACTGCGTCCCTTCAGGTGCAGCAGTGAGATCCGCTGATCACCCTGCAGCACAGTCTTTTTCACTGGCTTCCCCAGTCGACTTCGCAGTTGTCTGGTTCACTGGCGCTGAGATCAGTTGCCCAAAGAGAGGCCTCATCCGGGCAGATAGGTCCCTGAGGCCCACCTCTGACCTGCTGAATCCAAATGTCTGTGGGTGGTGCCTGAAGGAAGCATCTTATCCGAACTGGTTGGGTACTTTTCATCACTTTTACTTCCAGGTGATTTTTGTGGATCCTAAATGACCAGGGAGAGCTGACTAGGTTCTCCCTGGGTTCTACCAAATGTGGGGAGCATGCACTGTGTGGAGAGTGATGGGCCCTGTTCTGTTGGGGAGCCGGAGGTGGGAAGAGCTGAACCACAGCAGCCAACACATGTTGGTTTGTTCCAGGAACTGATTACACCTGAAATTGCAAAATGCCCACCATGAGTTGAATCTGCAGGATGTGGAAGTTTTTTTGTTTGTTTGTTTTTTGTTTTAAGCTTTTGAATTATGTGCCAACCTTAGTGATCAGAAGATTTCACACACACAAATCTGTGTTCTTACTTTTCTTGAAAATGTAGACAATCTAACAGTGTTGAGCCTTCCTTCTGTGTGGTGGTGATCGACTGTTGCTTGAGCTTAAGTGCCTCCGTTGACTTCAGAGCCCCCTTCAACCTTGAGTCACTGCAAATTTGAGGCTATGTCAGTGATTCAAGGAAAATGGGAGTGAGCACATTCCCTGGTGGATGTGAAGAATAGTCCTCCGTGTTTGACAGGTCAACATTGTGACTGTCTTGGAAATGATGCAACTCAAGATGGCTCTCTTTACTTGTGCCTGTTCCTTAGGGCCTTTGAGTTGGGACCTTGGACACTGACCCCCAGATCCCTCTGTGGGGCTATACCTGGAAGCTGAGCATCCACTGTAAAACCAGACAATATTAGACCCTGACTGGGAAGTGCAATATCCTCCTTGTACAGATGAAGAGGCGGTAGCCCTTCTGGAGGTCACCCAGGAAGTGGGACATGGCCAGGGTGTCAGCCCAGCCCTCACTCCGGAGCATCCAGCCTTCCCATTCTCCTTAGCTACACCGGGAACTGTTTCCTCCCATTTTTCTTCACACTTGGCAGTATCCTTTTCTCCCCTGGGTGTTAACTATGTGGTCCAAGTACAGTGCTGTTTTACAAGCATTTGATCTTACTGTCATCCCTATTTTACAAATGAGAAAGCTAAGGTTCACAAAGTCACTCTGCTTACCAGTAAAAGAGGAGGGATTTCATTCCAGGTCTAGGCACCATCAAAGCCTTCCCTGGCACTCTGTCTTGTAGTGACTAGCCCAGCTACCCTGCCAGGCAGGTATAGCTGTCCCCATTTTATAGATGGGGACAGCACGAGGGTAAGTGACTTGTTCAGGATCACAGAGCCAGTCATTGATACAGTCAGGACTGAAATCTAGGTTTGGCCCCAGGGCTTATAAACCTTGGTCTCTTTGCTGCTCTTCTGCCCACATGGACACATCTGAGACCTTCCAGAAGTTCACGTGCCTTGCTGGGTCTGTCATCACCCCATAGGACTTAGTAGCACATATACATTTGGGTGTCTGATGGGGGCTAGGCCCATTGTGCGGCACACTGCATGCATCTGTGTGGTTTGTGATCCTGCCACACCCTGTGCCAAACACGGTGGGTGCACCGCAGCCTACAACCTCAGGTGCAGTGACCCCACCCCCACCCACCAATGGGGAATTTCAGTCCACAGACAAGAAGGGACTTCTCCAGGGTCTCATGGTGAGTGTTAATTCTCCACAGACCAGAGCCAAAACTCTCCAGAGCCCAAACCAGGGCCTGGGTTTTTTCCTGCACTAGCTTTCCTTTTCGAACACACAGTGCTACAACAGTCCCTTCCTATTCTGATTTAATCATAAAATGTGGTAAGATGATGCCACGCCCTTCTGTTGTCTTTATCTAAGTTTGTGAAACACGGTGGCCGTGACTGTATGTCCTTATCTCATTTTGTGGACAATGTGGCTGTAACCTCTGATCACTCAGGATCCTAAAACTCGGCAGAAGGGCAGGACTCTCGCAGTGGTTTTCACACCATGCTCCAAAGAACCCTAAGGTTTCCTGTAGGCACTTAGGAGATTTTAAAAATAATGCCATCTTTGTCACCCAAGAATACAGATTTAAACTGCCTACAGAACATCTTGATCACTCATTTAAAAATATTTTTACATATTGGTGTTTAGAGCAAGATGTCATTTTAAAACAAGCGTCCTGCTGTTAAAAAACGATCTCAAATCTCTTCTTCTAAAATGTCATAGATTAAGGAGCTGCAGGATACATCTGCGCAGAGGTAGAAAGTGATCATGGATCAAAGTCAGGTATCCCAGCAGAGCGGAGGAAACCCAACCTTCACTTTGGGCTAAGCAAGAAGCTTGCTGAAAGGTGACCCTGCCTTCAGGACATCCCCACCCTCACCTGCTGGTGTTCCCTCGGTCCCTGCGGGTGTGCTCTGACCTGCCCTGTTTCTGCCATGCCGGCCTTGGGAAACCCAGCTAGCCCTTGCAGGAGGGTCTGAGCTTCCTGGCACCTCTCGTTGGTCAGACTGGCCTGTGGGATTCTCTACATCTCCACACTGTGTTGGAGAACACGGAGACCTGGCTGCCGGTCCTGGCCCTGGGGACCTGGCGCAAGGATTGTCTGGGAGGTAGGGATGTTGTGACGGTTTCTGGAAATGGAGCTGTGGCTGAAAGTTCCTTCTCTGTGAGTTCAGGGGATGAGAAAGGTCTGTTCACACAGGATCAAACTCTAGTGAGGCAAACAGATGAAGCAATTATACTCAGGTCTGTTCTCTCTGCATCTCTCCAGCTCAGGCAAATGAGTGTGCGCACGCACACAACAGAGGCTCGGACTCAGACCTGGGTTTAGCTGTAGTTCCGTGAAGTCTTTTGACTGGTCTGGTCAGAGACCTGGGTTCTCTGATTCTCCACTTCTCCTGCTTGTCTTTGTCTTTTTTCTACAGCAGGTAAATGTCCACGGGCTTCTCCCCTGCCTTCCCTAGCAGCTCACCAGCCCTGGACCCTTCCCCATACTCATCTCAACACCATAAGGCCAGACTCCATCAGATCCCTGAGTTCTCAGAAGTGCAGGGCTGGTGGGGGTCAGGCCTGCACTTCTAAAAAACTCTTTAAAAGGGTCCCCTGCAAGCCTGTCTTTGTACACGTGGCAGAGGTTGGGCCCGATATCTCAGGAGGAGGAAGTGGCACTTCTCTCTTCCAAAGGAGCACCCAGGATCTCTGCATCAAGCTGGAAACCGGTCTTAAATCAGGTTTCCCAAACAGCAACCCACTGCTACCCCACCCCTGCCTCCCACCTCCACGCATCACCCCACGTTTTGTTCGATTCATAAACTGTGGGATGCTGCAAAAATATTTTGTAATTTAAATTTTTTCTTTTCAATTACAGTTCACATTCAATATTATTTTGTACTGGTTTCACGTGTACAGCATAGTGATTAGACAAGCATATACTGTACAAAATGTTCCCCCCCAATATTTCCAGTACCCAACTGGCACTGTGCATGGTTATTACAACATTGTTGATATTCCTATGCTACTTTACATCTTCACCACTCTTTGCGACTACCACTTTGTACTTCTTAGTCCCTTCACCTTTTTTAGTGAATTCCTCAATGCCTCTCCCATCTGGCAACCATCAGTCTGTTCTCCGTGTTTATGAGTCTGTCTCTATGATGTTCATTAGCTCAGTTTGTGCACCAGATTCCACATAAAAGTAAAATCACATCGTATTTGTCTTTCTCTGACTGGTTTATTTCAGTTAGCGTAACCCTCTCAAGGTTCATCCATGTTATCACAACTGGTGAGATTTCATTCTTTTTGTGGCTGAGTAATATTCCATTGTATATATGTGCAGCTTTTTTTATCTACTCACCTATTGATGAGCACCTTTTTTTGCAATTTAGTCAACACTTTAAAATGGAAAATTTTAGCCCCCAAAGTCTGTACTTCTGGCTTTTGTTGAGAAGCTGCCAAGTCTGACAGCCTGGATCCCCATCCCCTGCACCGGTGTTCTGCCAAAGGTGAAGAGCCACTGCTTCTTGTAGCTGGAGAACTGGCTCAGTTCACTTCTCTTCTCAGTTGGGCCCTTGTAGGCGTTCGTATTTGCAGCCTCTGACTTACGTATACATAATCCAATACTATTGATAATTGTTTGTGTATCCAGAGGATTCTACCACCAGTAGGCACCGTGTTGAGGACTTCACATGTGCATGTTATTTAATTCTTAGATGAAAAAGTAGAGACTTGGATGGGGTGAGAGATTTGCCCAAGGTCACACACATAAGAGAAGCAGAGCTGGGATTAGAAGTAGATCTGCCCAATTCTACAAAGTATGCTGATTCCAAGGCCCAGGGGACTCTGAATGGAGATGGTTTGCAAGGAGGTCACTCTCAGACTTGCTCCAGTCCTTATCTACATTGGAGTTTCAGGCCAGTGAGACTTTGCCACTTGCGTGCCGCAAATATTCAGATTTTGCATTATTTTCTTTTCCAGGCCCCACCCCTTCTAGAAGCTCCTCTTCCTGACTTCTCTGTTCATGCTGCAATGGCACACTTGCTCTTTTTATTTTTATTTGTTAAATTACAGTTTACATCCTGGCTGGTGTGGGTCAGGGGATTGAGCGCCAGCCTGTGAACCAAAAGGTTGCCAGTTGGATTCCCAGTCGGGGCACATGCCTGGGTTGCAGGCCAGGTCCCCAGTAGGGGGCGTGCAAGAGGCAACCACACATTGATGTTTCTCTTTCTCCCTCCCTTCCCCTCTCTCTAAAAATAAATAAATAAAATCTTAAAAAATAAATTACAGTTTACATTCAGTATTATTCTGTATTAGTTTCAGGTGTACAGCATTGTGGTTAAGCAATCATCTATTATATCTATTGCCTGGCAATCAACCAGGTAGGCACTTAAACTTCATCTCTGACTCCCTTTCCTGGCTCATTGTTTTAACTCAACATCTGATGATCCACTCAACCCTATTTATGTTTCAGATTGTTGTTTTCTGTCTCCCTCCCACCTCAGATCCACTCTGCAAGACATCCTGGTGTCAATCTTATTAAAGCATTGGTCAGACCCCCTCCCTCCCCTCCTTCAAGGCCACCGCTCCCTCTCCACTGCCTGCTGGAGGCAGGCTACCCTTCTCCGACCTGGCCTTTGAGATGCCCCACCAACCCAGGGACACTTCTCCAGGTAAGCAGAGCTGTTCCCAATTTCCCAAATGTCCCCAGTGCCTTCCCTGTCTAAGTACTTGGCCCTTCTGTTTGGAATGTTCCACTGCTCAGCCTCCTTGTGGAATCTCACCCTATCTTTTGTGCTTCCAGCACAAAAGCCACCTCCAGGAAGGCTTCCCTGAACAAAATCCTCCCCCTCCCACACCATCCTCATTCCTGCTCCCCAGCCAGGTAGGCAAACCCTCACCATCTGACCACTATTTATGGAACATCTGTTATGCGCAGGCACTGTGGATACTCATTCATGCATCCTTCCACCATTTGGCAACTACTCCCGAAGTGCTTACTGTGTGGCTGGCACTGTCCCCATACAAGAGATACAACACTCACTGCCATGATATAATATCAGTGCTAGGAAGAAAATATAAAGCAGCTGAGTCCAAGTCACAGGAAGTGATAACAGGTTTGTGAGGAATGAACAGGGCCCCCTCGGATTCACGGCCAGGGGGACGCCTGCTCCAGAGATGCTCAGGCCTAGTTGGACCCACCCAGTAGCAAAAGTTTACGGGCAGCCTCTGGTCATTTTGTGGCTCCTCCTGCATCCTGACATCCTGGGTGCTGACTGACACGGTAGCTGCTGGGCCTCCTTGCTTAGCTCTCTCCAGGGGAGATGGATCTGCTTCCACGCCTGCAGGTGCAGGAGCTGATGAACGCGGGAGTAGTTGCCAAATGGATGAACCACAGAGGCTCTGACCTGGTGCCAGGTGTCCCACAGTCAGCAGAGGAAATGCAGAGCTGGACCACTGGGCAACATGGGGCAGTGCAGCCACTCACAACAGAGCCTGCTGAGAAGAAGGCCAGGGCACCGACTTTCCCTCCATAATGCCCTCTCAGAAGTCTGTTGGCGGGATTGCCAGCTTTAGCCCGGATTAGCTCAGGTGAGATGATCGTGCTGTGGAAATCTAGGCAAACTGGCTGCCTCCTCCCTGTAGAGTGTCCTCCCGATTCTCCTCTCTGAAGATCATGTCCATACTGATGAAGACCACCAGGAAGACTCACTGAGGCTCTCTGCTGAGTGGCTTGTGGTTTTTCTCATTTAATGCCAACACACAATTTTGAGCTCTGCTTTGTAAGTGAGGGCATTCCGGCTTAGAGGGTTTAAGAAATTTCCAGGAGGGTACATGGCACACGAGAATGTCAGAATTCAAACCCAATCAGACACCAGACTCCAGAGACTGAGTGTTTAACCAAATCACAGCGTAGCCTACTGTGCTGTTAAAATTACACCTGATCCCAAGGCCTCATTCAAATATTGCCTCTAACGTGAAGCTTTCCTTGACTGCACTTTCCATCGCTGTGTATGGCACACATCACTGCCCTGAGCAGTAATTTTCATTCATTCATTCATTCATTCACTCGCTCATTCATTCAACATTTATTGCATGCAAGCTGCTCTTTGATGAAGAACTCTGCACCTCCTCTTGGGAAACTCCCTGTCCAGTTACTACAGGGTTGGATCAAAACGACTATGTGAGATGTCTGATATGTTCATATTTCTGTCTGCTTGAAACAGTAGCCTCCATCGCTTCCAAGGAGAGAAAGAGAGAGTCAGTCTTTCCTGTAGTCAGACCGTCAAAGCTGCTTAACAATTGAAGCCAGACATATGGAAATTCAGCAAGCTGCAAAACAAGCAGATGCAGAAATAGCAGGGAGTTCCGTCAGGCAAAGCAGAGCTGGAGGGAGAGTGTTTTCGACTCCCGCCCCTCTCCCGAGGCAACCCATCCTGCAGAGCTACATCGCCTTCCAAGTCCTCTGAGGAGAGAGGAGCGATCTGCTGACCCTGTGCTCCCCGTGACTGCTGCTGGGGGCTTCCGCCGAGTGTTGATGGAGTCACCGCAGGCAAAGCCCTGTGCCTTCCTCCAGGGTGGTGCCGTTCCAGTACCTCCAAGACTCGCCTGCCCAGGATGTGTAGAGGAAGCCAGGATTAGGCTGTGCCCTGTGGATGGAATTCCCAGCCCAGGTCCAAGAGAAGCCCTCCCCACTCCCACCCCACTTGTCAGTGACTGCATGGTATTTCCTTAGACAGTTAGAAGACATTTCAAAAAGCAGAATGGAGTCACAGGGATATAAAGTCACGGTATAGAAAATCTGGTCAATAATATTGTAGTAACTGTGTACGGTGCCAGGTGGGCACTGGAAGTACCAGGGGGACGCTTTGGAAAGTATATGACGGTCTAACCACTATGTTGTACACCTGAAGCTAATGCAAAATAATATTGAATGTAAATTATAATTGAAAACTAAAAATTAAAAAAAGAGAGAATGGGAGGACATTTGCTGAAAAGAGTCCCAGGCAGGCTACTTAGAATCTTCATTCCCTTCACCCCGTCCCTTCCCCAAAAAGATACGATAGGTTTTTGGGAATCCAGCTGGAGGCAATGGTTCTCAGGGTTTTTTCATGGAACAAACAGACCTTTGAGAATCACTGCAAATTTACAAACTCTCTCCCCACAAAAATCCCCGCTCTTCCACACACAGCTTGGGATACAATTTCAGGGTATTTAAGGGCTTTCTGAAGTTCATGCACAGACCCAAAGTTTGATGTCCCCAAAGTGTTGTATGCAAACATGATGATTTTAGGTGGCACGTGGACAAATATTGGTGTACATTTTAATTCCATAGTATTTATTTTAATATGCACTAACATCATAACACATCAAATTTGTTATCATGTAGATGTTTTGGGATGCGGCTAAACTAAAAAATGATGGCTACAATTGAAGTCAGTTTTAAAGGGGCATTAAGTAAGCCATCAGTGAAAGGTTCAGGGGAGCTGTGGCTAGAGAAAGGCAGCGAAGCGCCAGCTGGTGGCTCAGCTGCCCTGTCCTCATTTGTGGCATCTACAAATTGATTCAAAAACCTCATTGCATAGCCCTGGCTGGTGTGGCTCAGTGGATTGAGTGCCTGCCTGTGAACCAAAGGGTTGCCGGTTTGATTCCCAATCAGGGCACCTGCCTGGGTTGTGGGCCAGGTCCCCAGTAGGGGGCATGTGAGAGGCAACCACACATTGATGTTTCTCTTTCTCTCTCCCTCCCTCTCTCTAAAAATAAATAAACAAATAAAGTCTTTTAAAAAAATCTCATCACAAATGAGGAAACGGAGGCCCAGAGAGTTAAGTGACCTACCTAAGCATTCCCGTAGCCCCAGCACAGCAGATTCCTTAGCCAGGGCTTTTTCTCTCTTTCTTTTTTTACGTATCATTTGTTGTCTTGCTTTGCACCTGTGCAGTTTTAATCTCAGAGAACAAAAAGAACAAAAAGGGGTTCACCTGGGTTCATTCTGGGGGGAAAGAGAAGCCAGGTAGAACGTTGTCATTTTATAAAGGTTTTTACAAGTTTTTTCCTTACTCTCTTCTCCCTGCTTATATTTTTAAATTAAAAAAAAAGCTTCAAGATGCTTGTCATTCCTCCCACATTGTTCCCAGTTTGCCTATATGGAGTCTCAGGAAATGATTTGATGTTCTCCCCTGAGGATATTCTACTTGGCTGGAGTGAAAGACGGAATCAACTTTGCATGTTATGAAGCTTCTTTTAATTCGGTTGACAGGGTGCTTGCTGGTCTGGTTGGCAGGTTGAAAACTGACGGTGTATAATCTGAGGACTTCAAGTTCCCTGCCTGGGTTAGCCCTACCAGGAGCATTGTTCTGGTTGTGAATACACTTAGCGTTACGAGGGAAATGGACCTTGGGGAGCTAGGCCAGAAAGAGGGTGACAGGACGGAGGAAATCACAGCTGGGATCAGAGGGGCAGCAACAGCTGAAGGAACTGGCGTTGGCCAGTGGCTTGCAGATGACTCCAGGGGCACTCCAAGGTCACCGTCTGCAGATCACTGAGGGCTGCTGGGGAACAGGGCAGGGCAGGGCAGGGCTGGCACGCCATGCTGCGGGCCTGCTGTGCTCCTGGCAGCAGGGTACGTGGCATGCGGAACAGAGTGGGCGGGCGGGCGGGCACCTGGGGAAGGTGAGGACAGGGAGGCAGCAGCTCCCGGTAACTGTTGTCATGCAGGAATGCAGGCCAGCAATCTGGATTTTTACATGACATCTGATTTCTAAATGATGGCAACACATTTTTAAAATATTTGAAAACATCACGTGGCCAAACAAAACACACCTGTGAGTCAGATCTGATCTGTTGACTACATTTTGTAACTTCTGCCTCTACAGTCATGAGTTATTTTGGGGTTCCTGGTTGTTAAACTAGTCTGGAGTCCAAGCCAGGGCTCCCCTTTTTCTGGGGGGTGGTTTCTGTGGCAAGGTCCCACGTTCAGGGTGAATTAGAACAGCATCTTCACCCCTCTTTAGAGCAAAGTGACATGTTCCAAGAGTTGGAGGACTCCTTCTAGGGGGGGAAAGGAGGGCCGGGCAATGCCAGGGAACCTGGCGGAGGTGACACTATTTCTGGAGCCATCACTGATGCAGAGGCAGAACATCTGAGTTGTCACATCACCTCCTGCAGTCCCCCAGTTGCATGTGCTGGAACAGGTAGCTTCTCTGGGTCTGTTTCTTCCTCTCTACAATGAGAGATGGGCTTGGATGGGGTTCTGTGATCTTATGACAATCGCTTCTCCCTACCTTCAACCTCACCCTCTACAGGACCTTCAGTCCCTAAGCCTGTGTCCCTTTTTGCAGCGGGTTCCCACCAACCCTAAGAAATCCTTCTGCAGACCCTGCCTGGGTCAAGTTGCGCCCCTCCTGTCACCTTAGGAATCTCTCTGCTCGTAAGGTCTTCCTGTTTTCTTTCCCCACCGACTCCTCCTCATCCACTCCCTGGGCAGGCTTCTCCCGACCCCAGGCCAGGTCTGTTCCCTGGTCCTGTCGGCTTCCCTCGGAGTACTATACTTGTGCTTCTCCTTTATCTGTGTGATTATCAGATGAGTATCTCACTGGGTCACACTGTGCTGACGGTGTCTTCCAACCCTGCTGATATTCAGTGATTCTGGGGTAACCAGCTCATAATGTCACAACACAGAGAGCAGTGGTTCTCCAGTTTTATTTCTGCCCCAAAGCACCCAAGAGATTGCAACGCATGCCCAGCATGAACTGGGCCTACTGGGTTCCGGAATCACTCACACAGAGGAGAAGGGCACAGACCTGATCTTGACTCTCTCCCCCTGCAGCCTGTCAGCAGCGTGGCTTTTTAGATAGGCCCCACCAAACCTCAGTTTTCTTGACTGTAGCCTGGAAACAACAGCCAAATCACTACACAACAGCCGTGCAATACATGGAAACGGAATCGCGGGTCAGAACGTCCTCATGCTATGAATCCTAGCTGGAGTTTAGGGTGTTTGCTGTCTTCACTGGTTGGCACTCTCTCTCCACCGAAGGACTAAGGGGGACGGGAGGCAGAGTCGGTGTTCTCAACCGGGGGCATTTTTCCTCCAGGGGATGTTTTGCAATGTCTGGAAACACTTCTGCGTGTCACAATGTGGGGCAGAGAGGTGTTACTGGCGTCTAGTGGGTAGAGGCTAGGAATGCTGTAAACAGCCTCCAATGTGTGGGGCAGCCCCCACAACAAAGAATTATCTGGTGTAAAATGTTAATAGTGGGCTACTCCGTGACCCAGGGGCACAGACTACAATGAAAGAAAGTAATTTTACACTGTGTGTGTGTGTGTGTGGTGTCTACACAGACTGCATTCTGCATACTGTATACTGTATGTGTATAATCTTGCATGTCCTGAAGTCCATGTGCGTAGAGTCAGCTGACAGCCGGCACAAAGACAAAGCTGTGGCACGGACTCCCAGCCACGAGCCAGACTGACTCACCCACCGGAGGCAGACTTACTGGAATGGGAAAGTGAGCGTTTGATCTACGCACGACTTTTCAGGAAAGTAAAGCTTCAGGGAAGCTGGGGTGTCCCTGGTGTCCTATATAGCGTGATCATGAAGCGTGACATAAATGTGTGCCCACACCTTCTTCCTGCCTAAGCTTTCCAGTACCAAGCAATTCCTGTCCCTCAGAAACTCTTTACGTTGGCTCACCTTCCCCTCTTTGGCATTAATTCCCTCATTAGTGAAATAAGTGCGGGGTGGAATGGCCTTGCAAGTGTTTTTATTTTTTTCCTGTTGGTACAGTGATGACGCTTAGTAACGCAAGGTGTGGAAATCAATCCCTTGTGGAGGGCCTATTTTCCCAGCCACTGTACGAGGCAGGAAACTACAGAAATTGGGGACAGCAGCTTGGGAACTAGAAAAATCAGGCAAAACTGGGTTGGAAATCCTAGCTTCTCTTACGTCTACATAACCCTTAGAAAGTTACTTAACTGGAAATAGGCACACTACTTATCCCAATAGGCTGATGCAAGATTGAATAAGATTTTGTGTGAATAGTCTGAAACAGAGTAAGCACTTGATAAATAGAAACTTCTGTTATCGTTATTATCATCACCGTTATTGTAGGTATTGGGTGTTGGTGCTAGGGATATGATTAAGAAATGTTTTTCTTTACTGGAAGAATTTAAAATCTATCCAGAGAACCAGATAAGTGATACAGAGGAAGTTGAAATGCAAAACAGAGGCATGGCCACTTCGCATTTAGGAAGGAGAAATTAATCCCAACTGGAGATCACAGAAGGCTGTGCTTGGTGGAGAAGGCAGGGTGAGGGGTGGGAGCATTTCAAGATCTGCTGGGAAATGCCCTCACCTAAAATGTTTTCTCTATTCTAAACCTTCACTTTCCTAAGTAATGATTCAATGGGATGAGCAAGTTCCCTCTGTCGTCCATAGTCAGCCTGAGGACGTGATGGATTCCACCAATACTTTGTTAGGCCTGAGCTTTCTTGGGGGAAGGAACTGGAAAAAAAGGAAAAGAAAATATTCTGTGTCTAAAAAGTGTATTTGGTGGCAGGACACGAGTGTACATAAGAAAAGAATAAGAAAGAGCAGGAAGATTCAGGCTGCCTTTTCCTTCTGTCTTTTATTAAAGTAGAATTGACATGCAATGTTGTTTTAGTTTCAGGTGTACAACATAGTGATCCCACATTTATATACCTTGTGATGTGATCACCATGATAAATCTAGTACTTACCTGCCAATGCACATAGTTATTATGATATTATTAACCATACAGGGTGGGGCAAAAGTGAGTATACAGTTGTGAGTACACAAAACACAGTTTATTCTTGTATTATTATTTACTAATGATTGGGTTATTTCCCATAGAAACAACTGCGAATCTACTTTTTCCCAGCCTGTATTTCCTTGGTGCACATTAAATCCCTGTGGCTTCCTTATTTTATAACTGAGAGTTTGTGTCTCCTATTACTCTTCACCTTTTCCATATGTCCTTCTACCCCGTCCTCCTCGGCAACCATTAGCTTGTTCTCTGTATCTATGAATCTGTTTCTGTTTTGTTTTGTTTATTTGTTCTGTTTTTTTTAATATTTCACATATAAGTAGAATCATATAGTTTTTGTCTTTCTTTGTCTGACTTACTTCATTTAACATAATATTCTCTAGGTTCATCTGTGTTATGGAAAATGGCAAGATTTCATTCCTTTTTATGACTGAGAGTCCATTGTGTATGTGCCACATCTTTATCCATTTGTCTATAACGAAAGCCTAGGCTGCTCCCATATTGTGGCTATTGTGAATAGTGCTGCAATGAACACAGGGGTATATGTGTCTTTTTAAAAAATCTTTAAAAATTTAAAAAATTTTTTCCATTAAAGAATATTCAATATTATTCTTTATTAGTTTCAGATGTATAGCAAAGTAGTTAGAAAATCAGGTACTTTACAGAGTGCCCACCCCGTGATGCTTTGGGTATCCACCTGGCACCATACACATTTATCACAATATTTCCCATGCTGTAATCTACATCTCTGTGGCTGTTCTGTAACTACAATTTTTTTAAAATATTTTATTTATTTACTTTTAGATAGAGGGAAAGGGAGGGAGGAAGAGGGAGAGAAACATCAATGTGCGGTTGCCTCTTGTGCACCCCCTTCTGGGGACATGGCTCACAACCCTGACTGGCAACCAAACGGGCGACCTTTGGTTCACAGGCTGGCACTCAGTTCACTGAGCCACACTAGCCAGGGCTGTAACTACGAATTTGTACTGCTTAATTCCCTCACTTTATATGCTCAGTACCCTAACACCCCTGTCTATTCTTTGTATCTATGATTCTGTTTCTATTTTGTTTATTAGATTATCTGTTTATTAGATTCCACATATAATTGAAAGTATATGGTATTTGTCTCTCTGTGTTGGACTTATTTCACTCGGCATAATACCTGCTAGATCCATCCATGCTGTAGCAAAAGGCAGGATTTCATTCTTTTTTACAGTTGAGTAGTTTTTGTTGTATAAATATACCACACAGCTTTTATACCCACTCATCTACTAATGGGCACTTGGGTTACTTCCATATTTGGTTATTATAGATAACACTGCAATGAATAAAATAATGCATATAGTCTTTTGAATTAGTGTTTTTGTTTTTTTCAGATATATTCCCAGAAGTGGAATTGCTGGATCATAAGGCAATTTCATTTTTAATTTTTTTGAGGAAACTTTACACGGTTTTTCCTAGTAGCTGCACCAGTCTGCATTCCCACCAACAGTGCAGGAGGGTTCCCCTTTCTCCATATCCTTGCCAACACTTGTTGTTTGTTGATTTATTGATAGCCATCAGACAGGTGTGAGGTAGGATTTTCATTTCTCTGATGATTAGTGACGTTTTTGTTTTCTTTGGTGGTGCCTCTTCTAGCCAGGAATGCAGAGAGAGAATTTAAAGAGCGAATGTCTTCTGCTTAACCCTTGGGTTACTCTGAGGCTTGTACATCTGCACACTTCCCACCACTCCCCAGGCTCTCAGGGAGCAAAGCGATTTTCAGAGGAAGAGAGGGGCAGCGAGGAGTGGGGTTTAGAAGCTAAGGCAATGAAGCAGGTCCTATGCTGTGGAACAGAACCACAGACATGATATCGCAGCCCAGCCTCCTCCTTGTAATGAAAGGGCCAGCTCGGGTCCCTTTCATTAGGGACAATATGTTCTAGATTTGGGCAGCCCCGGACTGCCGTCCTGGTCCTGGCTGATCTGTTGTGGTACTACCTACTTCACAGGTTGTGATGGGATTAAACAGGAAGCCTCAGGTGAAGGGACTATTGCAAAATGCACAGTGCTCCATGTGAAACAAAGATACTATTATTGTTGTTATTTCTAAAGATAAAGAGACTGAAGCATGGAGGAAAAGGTCTTCTCCGGGGCCCAGTGCAGTAAAAGAGTGGGCAGGCTGCAGGCACATCAGAGCCACCTGAAGGGCCCAGCTGGGACGCTGCTCCAGCCACCGGCGCCTGGGCTGGGGCTGAAAAACACTGCCAAAGACACATCCGGGACGCATTTCAGCGGCCCAGCCTGCGCTGCCGCCCAAGCACGCAGATTTGTTGTGGGAAGCCCTGGGGAGCTGGGAGGAAGAGCTTGGGAGAACATGGGGGAAATCAAACCCGCCAAGAGAAATGAAAAACACTTCAGCGGGTGTGAAGGGAAGAGGATGCGGAGGCACAATCCGTAGCTTCAATGTTTCCGTCATCTGGGGCAGAAAGGTGAAAGCGACCTTCTGCAGGGCCAGCCTGAGCCCGAGCCCGGGCGGCTTAGGCAAAATGCCTGCGGACTTCTCTGCCACAACGTTTGCTTAGACAGTGACCGTGACAATGTCGCTGCACTGCCGACGAGGTGCAGAATTTCCACAGCTCCGTTTCCAGGATGGTTCGTGGAAATCAGCTTGCCTGTACTTTCAAATTTCTTGACCTGTTGAGTCAAGAGGCAAAGATGCAGGGCAGCTTCCATGCGAATAGGCTGTGGTTTGCCGAGCAAAGTAATGGCTCCACCTGAAATCCCTGACTCCCCAGCAAGCCGTCTAGATGGGAACACGTACCGTCACTCACTGCTCAGTGATCGCTTTCATCTTTTACATATATGCCTTTCAGCCTCTAAGGTTTCCTTTTGAGAGCTGTGTTATTGTTTCCACTTTTAATATAAGGAATCTCAGGCCTGGAGAGTTTTAGACACAGCCAAGGTCACACAGCCGATAGTCACAAAGTTGGGATTCAGAGGCACGTCTATTGCTCTTCAAAGACCATATATAATTGTGGTAATTGCTTTTCTTGCCCCCTGAAAATGGTGTTGTCATACACCATGTCTGCCTTGTTTCCCTCAGGAGCCTGTCCCATGTCCCAGCTCTGGATGGGACACAGATGTGTGGTAGAGCTGGTATACACTATCTCGAAGGAGTCGGTCATGTGAATCTTTTTCACCTCCACGCTCAGTGATGTCATGTTGGGACCTTGACATTGGCCATGGTAGGAGTAAGTGGAAATAGGCACACTACAAACCGGGGGCTCCCCCTGCACGGGGGCCGGCCTCCTAGCTCACCACTGGGTGTTGTCTCTTCTCCATTGCCAGCTGGGAGAACAAGCATTTAGAAACTCACTGAGTCATTTGACCTTGTCATGACATCCAAGGGCATGAAAAATGCACTTGTCTCGTTGAGCTGGGTTAGAGTGCTTGGGTGTTGGTGAGCATCAGAACCACCCTGAATGCTAGCAGAAAAGACGAAGAGCCGGGTCTCCCAAAGCAGGACAGTCCAGTCCCCTGTGATTCTGATACCCACCACAGTTTGAGAACTGCTGGTCTGAACATCAGATTGGGAATAGGAATCCCCCCAACCTTCCTCACGATGATGAGTAATGTAGGCTTGAACCAACAAAATCTGATCTTTAAAAATTCGGTACTGTCTAAGCACCCCGCTGAGGTCCCGTCTCTGTGGCTTATAAACCGCAGATGATTCTGCCCTTGCCCCACAGCTATTGAGCTGATGATGCTGTGGTAATGATGTTATCGGCGGGGAAACTGTACAATGTGTGGCGTGGTGATGACAAAAATAGGAGGATGAACTCGCCTTTGGCTCTGTTTTCCTGGGAGGGCTGGGGAACACCCTCCTTTCCCCTTCTGCTCCTGAATCCTATTTTTGAACCTGGCGTATTTTGGCCAAGCGATTAAATGACCAGTGGGGCCAACAAATCTGTGCAACAGCCCTGCCCCTAGCATCTCAGCCGATCTGCCAACTCCCAGTGCTGACCACTAGCCTCCGGCCTGGGCTGCAGACACCCAGCAGCCCCCATCTCCCTTTCCAGAGTCACGTCTCAAAATTTGTCACTCAGCCTTTTATATAGTAACTGCCCCACCTCAGGAGGCCACTTGGGTTTAATTTTTAAATATCCGTTTCTCCTCTGTGTTTTAGAGGAGGGCCAACCAACCCTGGCCAGTGACCTCTCCTTATGAATAACAGATGAAGTCCCCGAGCCTGTGGGGCAGGGGTCAAAGTTCTAGTGTGCAACTGCGGTGAACTTGCCAGCGGAGGTGCCCTCTCTGGGACTCTACTTCCTCATCTGGTGTTTCCCTTTGGGGAGCTGTCGGCATTTTGTGTGGGATGGTTCTTTATTGTCCTGGGCATTGCAGGAAGTTTAACATTCCTGGCCACCAGCCACCAAATGCCAGTAGAGTTTGCTTTGTCACTGTAAGCATTCCAAACATCCCCACACATTTCCAAATGTCTCTGTGGGGCTGTTCTGCTCCGGGACATGTTCTGAAGGACCTCAGTTTCCTTTTCTGGTAAATGGACCAGACAGGTTCCCCAGAGCCGGAGGGACTTCATTTTGGGGGCAGCCACGAGAATTACCTGGGCTGGGAGGAGGGGCTGAATATGTCTCTGCCCAGCTCCCACCAAATTCTGCTTCGATTTATTTAATCTATAGCAGCTCCACAGAATGACTTATTTGGAGAAAACCTCCTGTGACCAAAAAAAAAGTGTGAAAACCACTGAACTGGACCAGAGGTTGCTGCATGACAGCCCAAGGGTCTAACGCTCTCTGTATACATGTTTTATTTGGCATGGAATTTTAAGATTTTTCTTTTAGATCTGGATTTTAGGCATCTCAAAATAAAAATAAAAACAAAAAACAGGAAAGCAGGAAGCTTTGGCAACACAGAGGCCAGAGTTTTACAAGCCAATGGTGGGTCACGTAGCTGAGTGCAGGCTGCCCACCGAGGGGCCTGCCCTGCCTCTCATCTCTCTACTCGTCTGGCCCCAGGGGCTTGTTGTTGTTCAATGTTTAGATTAGATCAGTGGTTCTAAATCTAGGATACATGGGGGAACTTTTAAAATTCCAGAACTAGGGCCCTAAGCCAGAATAATTTAATAACGGTCTCCGGGGTGGGGCTGAGGTAGGGGTACTTCCAAAATGTCCCCAGGTGATTTTACTGTGCAGGCAGTGTCGAGAACCAGGGAACCCAAGAGCATCTTGAGTTTGGGACACCAGTCCCCAAAAGCCCATATTCATGTGGGGGGGGGTGTTCCTGCTCTGGACCCTTCTTCCCTGAGGAACCTCAGCTTCTTTCTCTTCTTCTGGAAACTTGACTTCCCCCCTATCACTCCCATCTATCCACTTGCTCATCTGACGAGTTGGCAGTTTGCAGTTGTATCCACCTGGCCTCACACTGGGCTCGATGCTTTCTGGTTGGATCCAGTCAATGTTCTGTTCTTCCCAAGGACCCAGAGGGCGCCCAGCCCACTCCTGGGGCCCTACCCCACCCACAGGGAAACTCTGCCAGCCCCATTCTCACCAGCTCCAAAAGAAACCTGAAACACTAATTTGAAAGAATATATGCACCCTTTCATTGCAGTGTTATTTACCATAGCCAAGACTTGGAAGCAGCCCAAGTGCCTGCCAGTAGATGAGTGGATTAAAAAGCGGTGGTACACTTACACAAAGGAATACTACTTGGCCGTAAAAAAGAATGAAGTCTTACCTTTTGCAACAGTATGGATGGATCTAAAGGGTATTATGTATGCTAAGTCAGTCAAATATCATATAATCTCACTTATATGTGGAATCTAAAGGACAAAATAAACAAATAAACAAGTCAGAAACACTCATAGAGGCAGACTGACAGCTATCAGAGGGGAGGAGGTTGGAGGACTGGGTGAAAAAGTGAAGGGACTAGGTGAAGTAAAAAACAACTCATAGGCACAGACAACCTCAGGTGCTTACCAGAGGGGAAGGGGGGTGGGTAGGTAGAAGAGGGTAAAGGGGTGATAAATGGTGACAGAAGGAGAATTGACTTTGGGTGGTGAACACAATACAATATACAGATGATGTGTTGTAGAATTGTACATCTGAAACCTATACAATTCTATTAACCAACGCACTTCAATAAATTCAATGCAATTTTTTTTAAAAGAAGGACCTTAATCCCCCTCTCTCCCTTTGCTCCCCCAAGCCATCACAACTAAAAGAGTCTCCAGACATTGCCAGATGTCCCTTAGAAACAAATCACACCAATGGAATACCATTGCTGTAAAGTAATTCAAGTTCTTACTTTCTTGTAAGGCATAGCTAATGTTGGCTAATTAATCAATTCTTATGCCACCCACATATCTGTACACTCTCAACCTGTGTCCCCTGGAATGCTCATTTCTCTTTACAGTAAACTGGTGTCTAATCCCCCACCCCAACGTTCATTACCACATTATAACAGAACATCCATTCATTCAATTGTTCAGAAGCCTGGAAGTCTTCTTTGGGTCCTCTGACTCTCATTTTCTGTGTGCAAGAGACTAGCAAGCCTCACAGCCTCCATATTTAAACACATCCCAAATCCCTCCATCTTTCCAGCTCCATTGTTGCTAATTTTGTCTATTATTTTTTTGTCTGAACTATTTCAAGAGTCAAATCAGATCATGTCTTTTACCTGCTTATGAACCTTCAATGGCCTCGCATTCTTAAAACAAAACTCAGACTCCTTACTAAGGCCCATGAGGTCAGTCTGGTCCCAAACAACTTCTTCAGTCACTTCTCATAGGACTTTTCTCTTATTACTTTCTGGCCAGACGGGCTGCCTTTCCACTCCTTAAATATAACAAGTGCCTTCCTGCCTCCGGGCCTTTGCACATGCTATTCTTGCAGCCTATGTCTTTTTTACACCCTTGTTTCCACAGCTGGTTTCTTCTTAAGCTTTCGATCTCAAGTGATGCTTTTGCAAGTCACCTCCCTTCACCTCAAGTTATTCAACATCTATTAAACAAAATAAATAAAGCCATTACACTTTATTACCTTTCAAGCATTTATGACAAACGCATTATCTCACTTATTTTTAATTTCCTTGTCATCACTCATCTTGGCCCACTAGCATATTTGAGGGCAGATACCTCCTCTGTGCTATTCATTGCTGGACCTGGTGCAGTGCCTGGCACACAGCACAGGCACAATGAATTTCTACCAAAGGAATCAGTGAATGAATACCCATAAACTTCAGGTCCCAGACTGCTAAATGCACTCATGGAAAATGATTGCCAATCTCCCAGCACTGACATCTGAAGATGCCCAGACTCTGTAACAGCACAAAGTCAATGCAGATTGGGCCACTGGGAATTCTGAGTCACACAGGGGTCTATTACTGTCCTTGTGCCTCTGTTACCAAAATAGAGCTTCTTTTCTGGAGGATACTGATTTCTTAAATGTCAGCACTAGGAGGGAGCTTACAGACAATCAAAGCACAATCTCTTCATTTGACACCCTTTGTCATCCACTGACCAATGTCACTTGCCGCTAAGATACATTAAAAATTACAGTGTGGTAAACACACAATATAATATACAGATGCTGTACTATAGAACTGTACCCCTGAAACCCATATAATTTTATTAACCAATGTCACCCCAATAAATGCAATAGAAATTAAATACAATAAAATATTAATAGTAATAAAATAAAAATGTAGAAAAGTGATGGAAGACAGGAGTGATCTTGCTGAGAGCATCAAACCACCTTGTGCCTATGTTAAGAATACCGCCAGTCTCATGGGCCTGGTTGGCGTGGCCCGGTGCTTCGTCAGAAGCTGTGGTCACAGCCTGTACTTTCTGCTGGCAGAAAGGAAGCGGTTTTCACAGTAAGCCCTGAGGCTGGCAGAAAAACTGCTCTCAAAGAGTTTGTGATGATACTTCCTTACACCTAAGATCAAAAAAGAATTGAGTTATCTAGAAAAGTCTGCACCCTCTTAATGGAAAATAGATGTGGATCAGTGCTAAGCTTTTGTTCTCCATCAGCGGTGTGTAGAGGGAAAAGTATGTGAAACTGAGTTGTCAAGGATTAGGAGGAAGAAGAAATAAGAGACTAAAAGGCAAGAATGGAGGCATAAGAATAATTGGAAAAGCAGGTAGGAAAAGTTGAAATAAAAACTGTTATGTGAGACTAGTTTGAAATCCCAAGGCCCGAGGAAGAGCGGTCTGGTCCAGGAAGGAGGGAGGTTCCCCCAGCTTTACGTCTCCCTCTGCCCAGAGTCTCACCTGTGACAACGGGTGAGGCCCGTCCTCTCTCGGGTCCTTTGTAGAATGAAAAGAGTGGGCGGAGTAAATGATCTAGAAGTAATTTCTAGAGTTCTTTTTATTTGTCACTTTTTGATTCAAAACCACAGACAGATCCTCAAATGCAATCCTTTCAGGTATGTGGCAATTTATTCAAAATCAGTCAGTGGTGTTTGAAGGCTGAAGGGCCGAGGGACAGAATGAAATAAGGGGCACAATGCAGAGCTCCTTCCCCTAGGCCACTGGCAAGGCATTGCCAAATTCCTGATGGCACCTGAACGCCACCCCAATAATAAAAACCCTTACATTCGCACTCGTGCCTTTTGAAACTTATAAAGTGCTTTCACATATTTTATTTCATGTAAGTCTCAATAAATGTGAGAGGTATTATTCTTCTCAAATTACCAACCAGGAAACTAAGACACCGAGGGACAAGTGATCTGCCCAAGGTCACCCAGGGTGCCAGTCAGCCCCTGTTTGTCCTCTGAGCCTTTCCTCATTTTCCACCTGTTCTTAGCAGCACAGGGAGCAGCGTGCCCCAGGCTCCCTGCCCTGCTGCTCCAAGTTGGGCTGGTAGGAGTCTGTGATAGTGAGATAGGCAAGAAGGGAATAGGGAAACTGAGACAGACAGCTCAACAGAATGGCCACGGAATTTACAACCAGATACAGAAGGTCCCCTCCCTAGAGATAACATCTAGGCCCCAGTTGTATTTCAGCTGCAGGCCTGGAAAAGCAGCAGAACCAGGTGACTCCAGGACCAGCTATAATGACGAAAGAACCCTCTGGCCTGGAGCCAACCAATCATCAGAGACCATGACACACGCCGCCACCCCCCCCTCCCCAGGACACAACTGGAAAGCTAATGAATACCTATAGAAACCCTCCCCTGAGACCTCTCCTAAGATTCCCACCTGCCAGAGAGAGGTAATGGCCCCGAGACGAAAAGTGCTTGCTCTCCCTCTTGGGAGTAGCCAGTGTCATTCCTTTTCTTCCTTTATCCCCTCACTTCTTTCCCCACAGGTACCCTAAGGGACCCTGAGACTTGCAGTCGGGGGAGCAATGGGCAGCAGCAGCAGCAGCAGCTCGTCCCAGGCTAATCCCCTGACTCTGTCCCCAAAGCCCCCTTTTCTCTGACTTTCCAGTGAGCTAAGGCAGGCCAGCCTAGGCTCTCCTGTTGCTTCTTCTGTGCTAAGCCCGTCCTTGTTTCACAGTCCCCAGCTTTAATAAACAGACTCTCATAGTTACCTGGACTCGTGTCATGAAATCTTTCCTACACGAAGTCGAGAACCCACACCATCTGCTGGCCCCAGGCAGACCCACTCAGGGCCACGCCCCTGTCCCTCCGGTAACAATAGAAAACTGAGGGAGAGGAGGAGGGAAGCCGGCTCAGTCTTCTCTGTTTCTAGGGTCACCTCCATCAGTGACTTCCTGTGCTGTGCCTCCAACTCCTGCCAAATAAATGCCCTGGTTTCTGGGATCTCGTAACACCACCTTCTCCTATGTCCCTCCAGTGGTTTCTTCCTGCTGTTGCTAATCTCTGGTGCCTCACCATCCCGTTTAACTTCTCAGTCCTTCTATCAGCTGAGCATCCAATGCCTTATATCACATTAACATGTTGAAAGCCCTGGGGCGGTTTCTGTTTTCCTGGTCAGGCGGACTGCATCCCTGGCTGGGGAATTCTCTGCGGAAGGAGCTACGATCAGGAGCTGAGACAGAGCTGTGTATGCGTGTATGCATGTGCGCACGCGCATCTCACTATCACATGGCGAGAGCCTTCGCACCTGGGAATGCAGCAGCTCTATCTTTGGATCCGGAGACCCCGCCCAGCATGGTGCCTGGCTTGCAGGAAGCTCCAGTAAATGTTTGCTGACCTAATATATTTGTTTGTTAAAACAAGCCAGGCCAGAGTGGCTGTTTACTCTCTGAGTTTATTGCCAAGTATTTATTCGATATAAGAACTACAAGTCCTTCTAGGATTTAAAATGTAGAAATGAGCCATGCACTGCACTCTACAAAGCCACACAGGGAACAGCATTCTCAGCGGTTTCTGGAGGGTCTTTCTGACTGAACCACAATGGTCATTTTAGATGAGACGATATTAGTTGAAACTTGGGAAAATGAACAATTACCAAAGTCAGGAAGAAAGCAAAAACTGGTTGGCAGACAGGGAAAACCATTCACTTAAATTGTCTGTCTTTACATGCGGATGCAGGCAGGGTTCAACAGAGTGCGACGATGGACTGGGGTGGGAAGGCTGGGTGCTGGTGCCAGCTCTGCCACCCACCGTGTGGCCTTGGGCAAGTCATTTCTTACTGGAGCTTGGTTTCCTTGTTGGTAAAATGAAGAGGTAAGGTGAAATGCTCTTTTGCTGAAATATCCAATAGCTACTTCATGTTTAGAGGATCAAGCCCAATTTTATTAGATAAAAGAGGATCTCAGAGAAGAGAAGAGAAGAGCCCTCCCTCCCCAGCCAGCAGGGCCAGCTGCTCAGCCACTCCTTCGCCTTTACAACCCTGTTTTCTCTATTCATAATCCTCTTTTCTGCTCTCTTTACCCTACTTCATGGCTCAGCTTAAATTTCCCTCCTTTTTCTGCAGCGGTCTCATGTTCCCCCTCCTGTTGGGATAAAAAAAATTCCTTGTCTTGGAGAGGCAGTCTGGGGTGCTGGTTAAGACAGTGAACTTTGGAACACCCTGAATGAGTGTTTCTAAACTCTGGGCCTGCAGTTTACTGTTGCGTGACATGGGGAAAGTTACCGTATTTTGCCATGCATAATGATGCATACTTTTCTGCCCAAATTTTTGAGGGAAAAGTAAGGATGCACATTCTACATGGGTAGTACTAATTCAGTATCTGTATAAATGGTTTTAATTCATTTATTTAGGCTTATGCATTAAAAGCATAACTCTAGAAAGCAATAACAATATCCGGATGCAAAATAATACCCTGAAATATGATAATCAGTTTTGTTTCTAAATATAAATAAATTAAAGATTGAAGTAAAAAATTGAAACCAAAGATTCTTTTTTGAAAGTTGAGGCCAAAAATGTGGGTGCATATTACCCATGGCAAAATACAGTATACACTGGCAATGCCTCAGTTTCTTCATCTGCAAAGTGTTGACCGTGATAGTGTCTATATGAAGTTTCTTATGTCAAAAGACTTACAGTGATTCCCATTTTCCTGGTTGGACATAGACTAAACTATCTGGCGAGGGAATAATAGATGTATGAGAACCGTAAACAGGCCAGAAATGGACTGAGGCATTATAGCAGACATATGTAGGTGTGTCTCTTTCCTTATGAAACAGCCAGTGTCTTTCCACTGTCGTCTAAACTTACCTATTTCTGGATATCTAGCATCACACAGTGATTGACACGGCAGGCACTAGTAAATGTTTGCTGGCATTTAATTCTGGCAAAGATTAAATTAAATAATGCATTCTGTGCCTAGAAGAGCACATGGCACATTCAGATGCTTGGTGATGCAGCTGTCGCAATCATTAACGATTATCTGGGTTCCGCTGGCTTTTACTTTCCTGTATTATAGCAGCTATTATATTGTTTTACCATTCCATTGTCACGTGTCCATCTTTTTATTAAACTGTGAGCTAGTGAAGCGTAGGTAACTGTTGTCAACTGAAATGTATTCCTTCCAAATTAATTTGTTGAAGCCTGGAGCCCCAGAACCTCAGAATGGGGCTGTATTTGGAGCCAGGGCCTTTGAAGAGGTCAGTAAGTTAAAATGAGGCCTTTAGGGTGGACCCTAATCCAATCTGACTGGTGTCCCTCTGAGAAGAAGAGAGTAGGACACACAGAGAGACACCAATGATGTGGGTGCACAGAGGAGGGACCACGTGACGTGGTGGAAGGAGAGGGGCCTCAGAGAGAACCAACCTGGCACCTTGGTCTTGGATTTCCAGCTTCCAGAGCTGGGAGAAAATAAATATCCATTATTTTTTTCATGGCAGCCCTGCCAATCTAATACAGAGACTTGTGTTTTATTCATTTATTCATTCAAGAAATATTCATGGAACATGTATTATGCACCAGGCACTGACTGGTGAAATAGGGCACAGAGGGCTGAGAAAACAAAGACAGAAAAGACTCCCACTGTATAGTCTGGTGGGAGAGATCGACATTCGAAAGGTCACGTGAGTAGTGTGGAAAGAGTGAGAAAGCAGAGGTCGGTGTGCTCTGCGGGAGCCCAGTGCTGCGTCGGGGGTGGGGATGATAACAGAGGGATGTTTCTTTGGAGGTGTTGTTTTATCCTCAGCACAACTGCCGTGCCGTACCCACAGCCCATCCTCTGTAAATGTGGGCTGGCTTTTAGTGGTGGCTCTGACCTCTCAATTCTCTCTGTGGAATAACAGATTTCTTAGCACTCAAGGAAGAATAGCCCAAGGGCAGATGCTACGAAGTGCAGGCTTCATGGAGCTCACAAAACTGGGGCAGTGGGAAGACCGATGGATGGGAAGGAGAGGAAGTGGGTTCTCATCTCGGCCTTGCCACATGCCGCTGGTGCGGTGACCTGACAACGCCCTTCCCTTGTCTGGACTCCATTTCCTCCTCTTCAAAAATGCAGAGGTTGGTGGAGTTCATCTCGAAGACCTCTTCCAGCTCTGAGACGTCTTTTCTGAAGTCTAGTTCATGAAAGATGAATATCGAAAGGAGGAAGAGAGGGACAGAGGGAGGCAGGGAGAGGGGAGGGGGTGGTGAGCCTCCATCAGTTTTGTTACGAGACCCTAGCCAAGAGGTTGCCTCCCTCTGGAAGTCAGTTTCTTTTTCCTTAAAAAGTGAGGGAGTTATTTATCTTTCACATTCTCTCTGTTTGCAAAGATTTTATGTCTACAAGTGTTTGGGAACTCTTGAATCTTCTGTACCTGAGTGTGAATTAATTTCAACAGGAAAACATCCCTCAGCTGAGAGGATGTAGTAGGTTCATCAGGATGGGCCTCTGTTCCCCACTCACTTCATTCAGGTAGGAACACGTCCACTGATTTATCTTTCAGACGGGATGGCTTAGAGACACAACCCTTTCCTTCCCACATATCTTTGACTTAATAACTAGACCATCAGCTAGTCAATCCCCACTGAAAGGATCCACCGAAAACATACAAAACTAACAATTGGTCTGTGGACATTTCCTGCAAAGAAAGTAACAATTTTTATTCAACTACTCACAGAGAGGAACAGGTACCAGAAGCATCTTAAAAAACAAATTTTGTTAGCATAGTTTGGACAGAGAGCAGATCAACTAGACAAAAAAATTAAGTTATCAACATCCAACAATAGATAAATGTTTATGTTAATTTTATTATGTTCATATGAAATTTTATGCAGCACTTAACATAGCATTTTTAAAGATTATTTCACAACATTTGGAGATACAATATAGTAAGTACAAAAAAGCAGGACACAACCATAATTTAACATAATCTTAATTTTTATTAAATACACAAAATATGTATCATACATATACATAAAAAAGACCTGAAAAAGAAAGAAATACTCTGAAATGTTAACAAAAGTAATATCCAGGAGGAAGTATGAGTGATTTTATTTGCTTCTTTATACTATTCTGCATTTTCAAATTTCCATCAATATGTATTCATTCCTTTATTTAGTCATTCAGCAAATATTTCTTGTGTCAACTGTGAGCCAATTATGTTGCAGATGCTAGTGATAGAGGTTAATCTCAGCCCTCTTGCAGCTTAGCCTCTAATGAGTTAACCCAAGTAATGAAGAAGAATAATCAGTCAACAAATAAGATGATGTGGATGGTGTCACGTGCTGTGAACACATCCAATCAGGGTGATGGGAAGGGAGTGAGGGGGGCTGGGCACCTGCTTCACACGGACGGTCAGGGAGGGCAACCCCGAGGAGGGGCCGTTAGCCCTGAGACTGAGTGACACAGAGAAGCCGGAAGCTCTGGCAGAAGAGCATTCCAGGCTGCGTGGCCCTAACCACACTGGGCGCCATGGGTCTTGGACGAAGTTTGGCTTCCACTGCAGGGGCAGTGGGGGCCAGAAGGCTGTTTGCTCGGGGAATGACAAGGTCATACGCTGCTCAGAAAGATGACTCTGGCTGCAGAGTGGAGGCCGAGTAGAAGCAGGGAGACCTCTTACGAGACATGCTTTTCTTTACAATTTGCCAAATCTGTGACATCAGTTTCCACTACTGTGAAACGAGAGACCGTGAGGCAAGGTCAATGATTTCTAAGAGCACTTCCAGCACTTAAAAAGTAAAAGACATGATTTTGTGTAGCTGTTGACCGTTTTTGAAAAGGCGTCGAAGCTTCTTAAACCCAGGGCTCAAGCCTTATTTCCCTCTGTATTCCCAGTGCACCTCTGGCACCCCGAAGAACCCAGCGAAGGAACACCGTGCGTGTGCTGGAATCTGCGGGGAGTGTCCTCAGTCCTCAGGGACAGTTTTCTCTGTGCTTCCCTGGGAACTCACCTGCCGAGGCCTTTGTCCTGAAGGCAACAGGAAGCCACTGACGGCTTTTCAGCCAAGCCGCCTTCTGCATGTAGGAAGTCCACTCAGGCAGTGAGGAAGGGGTCTGCAGGGGCCAGGTGTGGGAGCAGAGAGACAGAGACATTGTTTTCCTAGAGAATCCCCCTGGGCTGTGACTTTTCAAGGGAGCCCACCTATGACAGGAGAGACCTGCCTGCGGGAATGGGCTGCCTCTGCACAAAACTACCTTCACTGGGGGCTGCAAATGCTGGGAGGGGAGAAAGTGCGAGACTCCACCTATTTATAGTTGGGGGAAATGAGGCACAAAGAGACAAAATGACTCATGTGCCAAGGATTTCTGACTTCAGGGCCTCCTCTCAGCTAATGTGAAAAGCAGACTCCACTTAGCGTGTCATCCACGGAGGGGGAGGGGCTTTGCCTGTGCCAGATGGAAACGAGCGTTGGGGTGGGGTGGGGTGGGGTGGGGTGGAGTGGGAAAGGGGGAGACAAGTATCCCCAGCAGAAACCGTGACAAATGCTCCAATACCTTCATTTTGACACTCCCATAATCCAAGACGGGCTAAAATTGGCTGTAGAGCTTGTGTTATGAAACGAGAGCAGATCAAACAAAAGAAATAAGCACAATTTGAGTCAGCCAGATAATAATCCTTGTGGAGTACATGCAAATCCAAGCAAAAATAGATCTGAGATACTTTCCCAAGAGACATAGAGCCTGGAGATCCTGGGACCAAACCCTTCACGTGAAAGACGGGGAGAGGTACTGCCCCACCCTGGAGGTGGACAGCTAGTTTGCCTGCAGAGCCCAGCCTGGGATGCGGACCCAGCTCTCCCCGTGCTGAGGTCAGCGCTCATCTGACTCCTTCACAACGAGTTCTGCGTCTCACTCTGTTTGCCAAACCTACAGACAGGCACAAGGGCAGGGGGCAATTACAGTGAGTTCAGAGCAGCTTGTGTGTGTCGTGTGTTGCTGTGTACACACGCAGCCTTAGTTTGGTGAGGTCTTTTCTCATTAAGTAGTGTGGGCCATTAGTATTACTTAAATATTTGCATTCACCACCCCAATTCAGAGGCACAGGTCCTGGAACCTAGTAGCAACTCTAGCACCTCCCCGCCCCCCTTATCTTACATGAGGATGGAGTCTTGGAATGATGAGGCTGCTGTCACTGAAACCAAACCGGGGGACCCAGGTCCAGTGCTCTCTGTAGACTGCAGGAAGGAAAGCGGTGTTCTTTAATGCGTATGCCTTACTCTCTGTTCTCAAGCACAGATTCTCAAAAGGAAGGTAGGAGGGAGCTGGACAATCTCCACCTTGTCACTTTGGCTGAGACCTGACATCGCAGCACCCTGATTAGTAAATTTCTAAAGAGGAGCTTTAACTTCTTTGACAGTTTTTGCCACCCTCACGGTCACACTCATAGTTACGCATTAAATAAACATTTACTGAATGTCTTTTATGTACTTATAATCTCTTCTAATTTTCCTAATACCATGATGCAGTGTCATCATCACTCCTGTGTTTTCCACAGAGGGAAGCACAGACATTTGTCCAGGTCATAGACTTAGGAGGGGGCAGAGCAGGGATCGGACCTTCTGTTGACTTATGTTATGCTGAGTGCCGCACCTATGGTGATCTGGACCACCCCGCGGACACTGCGTGGCGCAGTCTCACACTCCTAGAGGATCCCATACTCTTCTGGGCTGCTGAGCGTAGCTGTGAGCTCCCTGTTGCCCTCCTAGAGGCTTGGGGCGGGATTCCTGGCAGCCAAGCCCCGTGGTAGCTGGGGGAGGCTGTGCAGAGGCCCAGAGTGGAGCCAAGATCATTCACTTGTAAGGACTGATCTCCTGGGGGGATTTGGCCTATAGATGTGAAGGGAACACAGCCAGAGTGAATCCAAAAGGGATGGACTCAGACTGCAGAAAGTCAAATAGAACGTGGGGCACAGTCTCAAAGAAAGTTTGCTGATGGAAGCCCCTCTGTGTTTTGTGGGCACACACCTTTCAGAACAGACCCTGAGAATTTCCTACACAGAACCAGAGTTTCCTCTCGTGTCCCTGCTGGCATTTCGTTTCTGCTTTAAAGTCTACAGAAACAGGAAGCCAATTACCTTTCAGGCTATTGTAATTTTTAGAAAGTTCTAGTCTTCATCTGTCTCCCAGACGTATCCATGCATCGGGCCCAGAGCTGCCCTTTTGTTTGCAAAAACTAAACCTGCTTCCTCCCAGCGGCACTCTGGATCATTTGAAGACAACTTTCACTTTTTATTCCAGTGTCCCTCCCTGTGTGCTGAGCAGAGTGGGAAGTCTGCACGAAGGTAATCGGTGTCCTCTCTAAAACAAACACATTGAAACAAACAGACAAAAGTCCATAAATAGCGCTCTGTGGGCAGGCTAGGTTAACGCAGGTCAACCAGGTACGTCTCCTGCAAGGCTGCTCAGAACGGTTACTGTGCCGCTGCAGAGCGTGAGCTTCCACCCAGAAAACACTGGCCGTGCGAAGTTCCCCAGCCTGTGGCCTCGCGCACTTTTGAGCTCTCACCCTTTTTTCTCCCAATGTACCTTTTAACATTTTCCATATATACCATCGGAAACACTGGGAAGGGCTTCCTTACACAAATCGAGGTTCTTATTATCATTGTCTCTAAGCTTAAAAGTCAGGCTCCTCCAACTCTTTATTTCGAGATAAACTGTTGGGTTTTCTTTCAATCTTCGCTCTTGTAGGACTGTCGTAATAAAATACAGGATGCTCAGTTGCATTTGAATTTCAGATAAACGATCTTTCTTTTGGTATAAGTATCTTCCATGTAATATTTGGAGCATACTTATATGAAATAAGAAGTTGTTGCTTATCAGAAATTCAAATGTAAATGGAGGGCCTACATTTTTATTTGCTAAATCTGGCAAGCCTAGAAGGGCCAACCTTCTTCCCTTGAAAACTGTGGACCTCAGAACAGTTCCGAGCCACGTTTTTAAAAGGAAACTAGTAGTATTTTTATGAATGGTTAGTGGCCAGTCTGAGGTTGACAGATAGCAGATAGGTTTCTGGATCCACTGGCAAAGTCCAGACATACCTTTTAATATTTTTTCAGCCCTGACTGCTGTTCATTAAGTATGTGTTGGTGTTAGCAAGCTGCATCCGAATACCATTTATAATTCCCCTTTCATTGTCTGTCTTCTCCATGAAACTGTAAGAAACTAAACAAAGGGGCCAACCATGCCTTGGCTGGGTGGCAAAGTTGGTTGGAGCGTTGTCCCGTATACCTAAAGGTTGTGGGTTCGATTCCCAGTCAGGACATATACCCTGGTTGCTGGTTTGATCCCTGGTTGGTACCCAAATGGGAGGCAACCAACAGATGTTTCTCTCTCTCTCTAAAAATCAATAAATATATCCTTGGATGAGGATCAAAAAAAATAGGGACCAACCGTGTCTACTTTGGTCATGGTTGTACCCCTGGTAGTTAACACTGGCATATATACATGTTCAAAGATCTTTTGTACAAATGAATACATGAATTACTCACAATTTGGAAAGCTAAGTAAACCAGGTAGGCTGACACTCGAAGAAGAAGAGATTGTCAACGGGAGCTTTCCTCACCATCGGCATCTGTCATTTTCCCCAAGCTTTCCCAGACCCACGAAATCCTGTTCACTTGCACTGAAGCCAATTCCGTTGGAAGATATGTGTGCAAAACAAGAACATCTAATTGCTATGACTAAAATAAAACATTTCAACCAAACACAAGCCGTTTTCCAGAAGTTAAAATACTTCTTGGAGCCTGCAATTTTTATCGAGGTGTGGAACTTGGCCCTTCAAAGCAGGCTGGCCTGTGCCCAGTGGGTGTGGGATTGGGGCAGATCACACTAGGTTTTCCCACAGAAACATCCTGGTCTGGGAGGAGCTGGGCAAAGTGAACAAGGACAGCCTCAGTGGTGGGGCAGGTACAGGAAGCAGGGCACAGGATTCCACAGCTCTGACTTGGTGAACGTGCATCTAGTGCCCGGCACGTGCATGGAGCCAGAAAGGCTGGGGCCTTTGCTCCGCGTCCCAGTTGGTAGAGCTGGACACTGCCCACTCCTCATTTGAGCTCACCAGTGTTTGTAGCTTGTTCCCATCCTGGGACTCTCCTTGAGAAGGCAATTACTTATGTGCAGCTTGACAACTGTGGCTTCAGTGATGGGGGATGTTAACTATGAATTTATCTATAAGATAAAATGCAGCAGAGAGCAGAGAAGTACAGTGAGAACAGCACTGGGTCCTAGGAGGATAGCACAGTGTAGTCAAACTTGTGTTGTTTCCCGAGGATAAGTATGAAGACCAAGTTCAAGTCCTCCCCCAGTCACGTGTTAGCTCCATGCCCTTAAGCAAATCTTTTAACCTAAGTCTTTTTGTCTGCAAATGGGAACAACTGGGCTGACCTCAGGGCTGTGAGGATGAGATCAGGCGGCAGATACAAAAGCCCTCTGGACACTGCCAAGTGCAGGATCGATAGGAGAGGTAGTTACGACACAGCGTCCCCTAGAGCACAGAGCTCCGGCTAGATGGATCTGGCAGGTCGCTGCCAAGATAGCACAAAATAGCACCCAACTGGGAGAAAAGGAGGATGTTCCTTACACAGCCTGAAGCAAAATAAAAAGAGCTTCCAATTACATTATATAATTTCTTTTAATTATGGAAGAAAACATTCGCCAAGCACACGTTCGAAAACATATGCTCTCAGTGGGTGGGAGCCTTTGGACTCTGAAAAAAACCCTTGGGAACATCTTTATGGCCCTGACATGGGAGGCCGTAGGTGAGCCTTTAGTTCAGCATGAATGTTCCTATTGATTTCCTTGGAGTCTGTTGCTGGCCCTGGCCAAGGCCTTTGCTGGCTTTGCTGGTAAACAGGAGCCAAATGTACACAAGTATAGTTCTAATTCATTGGAAGAAAAATAATGCACGGTGTTGTGGCTGACAAATTCCTTGCTACTTCCCCTGCTGTGAGATGCTACACCCACTGAAGGAAAATTCGTTCGTGTGTCAATATGTGTGTACGTGAGCTTACTGTGCCAAGGCAGCAAGGGTCAGAGCCGGGCATTGTGCCTGAAGAAGGCTTTCCTGCCGGGCTTTGTCTGTTTCTTCCTCCAGTGTCGCATTCCCCGTTGCGGTCACTTAGGGAGCGTGCTGCTCCGAGTCCCACCGCAGTCCCCACCAGGACCTGCAGACCTCGGATTCCCTGTCCTTATGTTTACTTCTCAGCATTGCCAACTCACTGCAAAGAGCACTGCAGGCCTGGAGCTGGGCAGAGGTTCTGCTGACGACTCTGGGAGGGCACAAGGCAATCTTTATGCAACCCGACCTGCCTCTCCACCCCTCAGCGCCTGGGCCAGGAATAGTCAATGATCGTGTTCTGGAAGAAACCCCACCTTGTCTCTGGGTGCCCTGAGCCAAGAGGAGAGGAGCAGGGCTGAAGGCACATGCATGAGGCCAGCTGCAAAGCCCGGAGCTGCGAAGTCACAGGGCTTGGCCCTGAGCACCACTTCCCCAGTCCCGTCCCAAAGACAGGCCTAGTCCTGATGGTGCCCTGTGAGGAGGGTGTCTGCCTGTCCCCACGCCCACTGGGTTTATATATACCATGCATATAAATACATGTGGGTGTGTTCACAGAGGCACCGTTTGCAGGTGAGTACAATATGTAAATATGCATTTCTAAGAAACACACAAGTGTGCCTGTGAACCCACGTGTGTGCACTGATCTGCGTGAGGATGCTCTGCATGAGCAGGCACACCTTCAGAGATAGTCTTCAAATAAAATCTGATCTCTGCCATAAGCATATCAATGGCTTCCAAATGCTCTCAGGATGAAGACCTTAACGGGGCCTACACGGCCCTTCAGTGTGGCCCCTGCTTCCTTCGGCACCCTGCTGTGCTCTCCCTCTACACGCCAGCTGCACTGGCCTTCCTTCGCTCAGACCTTCCTGTGCACCAGGTTTCCTTTCGGCACAGGACATCGGCACCTGCTTTTCTCCCTGAGTGGCCTGCTCTTCTCTCCTCCCTAGCTTTCCTTTAGCTCCCAGCTGACACCTTCCTTCTTTGGGAGAACCTTCACTGAGCTCTCCCTATTAGTCATATGTCCTCAAAACACCCCCTCTCTCCTTCATAGTGCTGACCACAGTTGTAATTTTGCATGCATTTTTCACAGACTCAGTAAAAGCAAAGGTAAACTGTTTTTGTTCACCCACTGCTCTTCAGCATCAAACAGGTCCTGGCACAAAAAAACACAGCAACACGTATTGAGTCAAGGGTACATATGCTTGCCTGGAAGAGGGGTCAGTATATGAACCTGACCCGAGGTAGCCGTGGGACCGTGACTATTTGACACAGTATGTTTGCTGGTTTGGAGCACATCGGTGTGTTTAGGAACCCTCATGTATGGACTTACCTAAGAGAGAACAGTTAGAACTGCATGTGTCAGTGTCCTGCAGGTGTGTATGTATTCACGTGGGAGTAGACATAGAAGACCCTTTAAGTAAGCGTATATCTCCTTGAAAATGCATGTGTGTATGTGTCAATATGGGTGTTGGCATCAATGTCAAGGTCTGTGTGTGTGTGTGTGTGTTTATTTGGGTGTGTGCATCTGTGGAGGTGTGTGAATATGGATGAGTAATGCTCTTCTCTACAACTGGGCGGGTCGCCCTTCAGATTTCTAAGTAGGAGGGTTATGTACACTAGGCAAATTGATTCATGTAGACCTTAGTCTGATCTGCCTTAACCAAGGCGAGTGTCCAGGAGCAAAGGGCACTGGACGAGGAGCCTGTCACCAGGGCAAAATCCCCCTTCCTGCCTGTGCTGCTCCCTCCTGGTCTCCATGCAGAGGCTCCGGGGCCAGGTGACCTCAGTGCTAGTACGAGGCAAAACTGTGTATTTTCAACCAAGAGTCTAATTGCTCAAGACAATTCTCACCTTCCTTTTTTATAGTAATGCTGCATTTATAAATTGTTTTCATCTACACTGTTTTATTTGATAACACAGAAAAATAAGGTTATGTTTACTTGACAGCATTGTTATTTTCGTGAATGCATACAGCTTTATGGGACCTCTCTTCACATGCCTACGTCCTATATTTTGTGCTCCTAAGTGGGGAAGGGTGGGGGGGAAGATGATGTGATTTCTAGGTCCCTGAATGCGATCATCCTCAGAGCACCTGCTTTACGGTCCTCTAGAGGAAGTTGTGGCAAAACCCAATCACCGGCCCTCAACCACAACCTGTTAGATCAGAATCTGGGGGATGGGTGAAGGGGTGCCAGGAACGTGCATTTTCTCCGAAGTTCGCTCAAATCATCGGGTTGGGGCCCACTGCCATAAAATAAAATAATATCAGGAAACTCACACCAAAATTGATTCCACTAACCCTTCCACAGTCCCATAGAAAGAGGTTTCGAAGGCTGGCCACCCAGGCCCTGGAGGCTGAACCTCAGTTCTCTCAGGCTGAGGGAGCCAGGTGAGAGGAGGCACTGTGGGAACTTACACAAGAACAGGAGTCTGAATGTTTGTGGAAAGAACAGGCTTATTGGTGCAATACATCTCACGAGAACAGCGAGTACCTCTCAAACAAAACAAAACAAAACAAAACAAAAAACAGGATTGTCTGCAATATTTAGAAACGTCTAATAGGCTTTTCATGAAGAGAAAAGCTGGGCAGTAGAATAGAGACAGAATTGGGATAATGAGGGAATCTCCCCAGAAAAGGCGGCTGTGGCGTTTGGATACAAGGCCGCGGCTGCAAAGTCAATATGGTGTGGTCGAAAAGAAAACAGGAGTTCCCAGGGACTCCGCTTTGGCTTTCTCATGGGCGTCACCGCTGTGATTTTTTTAAAAATTGTTTTCACTTCTCAGATAAATGAACACATTAGAAACTCCAGTCTTCCCCTCACAGCACTGGAAAAATAATAATGAAACAAGCAGAAGACAGTCCTTTGCTAGTCCCTGAACTACCTCATGGCTGACCCCGCCTCCTGTGGCTGGGGTTTCTAGGTCAGTGCTCCGAGGGGTGATGGGCTCGATCAATGCCCCCTCATCCTGATAATATCTAACGTGAAACCTCAGGTGCTGGCACAGGCCTGGGCAGCGAAATGGGAAAAGTGCCCCATATCTAGGTGTCAAGGGTTTTCTGACTCAAAAGTAGTCATTTGACGCAGCGCAAACTAGTCTTCTATTACCAGGAGCCTTCCTCTGCTTCCTACCTCTCCGGCGCAGCTCAGCCCCACCGAGCTCCATCATGATGAAGGACGGGGTGCTGCTAGCTCGCAGGGCCACCTGGTTTCCTAGTTTCTACTTAGCCTCAACCTCCCTAACTGGCACAGGCTTTCGCCTTATTTCCAAGCTCAGAAGTTAATCAGGCCTCTCTGGGGGGAAAAAAATCCCTGGAGAATCCACAAAATGTGCCCATTAGAAATGTCCTCTCGGCGTGGTCTCTCTCCTTCTCTTGATCTGACCCCTAAGCATAGGGCCTCTGGTCCAGTACACCTGGGTTTACTCCAATGGGCTCTTGAATCTTCAGCAACTTAACCCCTTCGAGTTTCAGTTTCCTTTTCTATACGAGAAGAGCAAATATAATCATCAGCCATTATTATCGCAAGACGTGCCCTATGGAATAGAAACCTGCTCTTGCTTTTTTCCAGTGGCAGGTATTGGTCACCAAGTAATTTGAATAGGCTTATTTTAATACCAGTCCATAGGCTGGGGCAGAGGGAGGTAACCAGGCAGACAGGGCCCTGCCCTGGGGGTTCCCCGGTGAACTGCTTTCAAAGTCAGAGCCCAGGTGCAGAGAGCATGCTTTCAAAGAGTCAAGTATAGAAACTTCTTTTCATCCATTAGCAAGGGGCGGTGAGGAAGCATTCTGTTTAATTTATAAAATGTATCTCTGTAATCTTGTTCCTCAAAATGTGGTCCAGGCACCATCTGTGTTGGAAAAACTTGGTGAAATTGCTAAAATGCAGATTCTTGGGCCCCAGCTCAGAGCTCCCAAGCTGCAGGCTCTGGGGGTCCAGACTCTTTTGTGCCCCTAAAACTTGAAAACTGCTGACCATTGTATGCTGTCTGGACAATAAATCAGAAGGAATTATGATATCTGGATCATTATGCATAAAATATATACAAGGAGGCATGTAAAAGTGTTAGCAGTGAGTTTAGAATTCTACAAATTATCTAGTAATTCCATTTTTATTTAAAAATATATTTTTGCACACTGGATAGCCGTGCTCAGGACAAGGGCTGGGCGCACGTGCGTCCCAGCGACGATGGTTGTGTCTGGCTGGTACATTATGTGTGATTTAGCTCATTTTGTGCTTTCATAATTTTTTAAAAAAAGTCCTAGAATGAGTTCTATTACTTTTTTAACAAGAAAAAAATGTGCTTTTAAAATAAAAAGCAATGCAGCCAGATGCACAGCCCTGAAGACTTCCTGAAATCTTACTGAATTTTGGAGAAAGAAGGAAACACAGGACACGTGTCAGCCAAACTATTCCAGAGCAGGCAGGTTGCTGGTTAGTGGCTGGGTCAAGCCAGACCCTGCATCTCCAGGCTCTCAGAGCAGAGGGCTCTGCAGTGCTCGGTGCTGGCCAGGGACCTGCCTCCCTTCCTTCCAGGCCTGTGAGGGTGACGGAAAGACCACAGGAAGTGCAATGATTTTGAGGGTGGGGTAGGATGTAATAGCCTTTGCAGAGCGGACTCGGCAGCCTTCATTATTCTCTCTCTGGGAGTTAGTAGGTCATTTGCAAAAGGCATGGGAAGAGCAGCTGATGAAAAGGTCTAATAGTTTGGAAAACTGCTTAACCTTACTGCTCTATTTCTGGATTTCCACCAGGGCCAAGGACTGTTGGGATCCTGATTTCCCTCAGAGGTTTTCCTGTTTAGGAATGCAGTGAAACCTCTGAAATGCAACTGAATTGGGGAGAAGGCTAGCTGGGTTCAGGGGATGGTCTGAATACTTTTTAAAAACATTCAGGTCTATTGTTTTCAAAAACACAGAATCGCAGATTTGGAAGGAGCTTAGTCCAACTCCTGCTCTGTGCAAGAACTCCATGTGCTTCATTCTGCACAGAACTTCATCTGGGCTTCCTTGAATGTTCCCGATGACGGGAGGCTCACTATTCTGTTGGATAACCTCTTCCACTCTTAGAAAAGTCTTTCCTTCACCTGAGCTGAAATGTACCTTCCTGTGAGGTTCTGCTTGCCTTCTAGTTTTTGTATACAAATGATAAGCCTTCTTCCTCCAATGGTTTTAAAAGAGCTAAAGGCAGTTATGCACCAAATAGTCCTTTTTGCAAGCTAACCACCACCAGGATATTCTACCCTTATTTACATGACAAATGCCACCAACTCTAATCAGAAATATAAACTGCTGTTTCTACTTAGCCTCTATCTATCTATCTATCTATCTATCTATCTATCTATCTATCTATCTATCTATCTTCAGAGAGCTTAGAGACCACCTACTTGCACTGGCCCCATTATTTTATAGATCCAGGCCTCCTTCTACCTTATCCTGCCTCCTATTATTCATAAGACACCCATACTTCTCTGGTTCTTGAAAGTGCTTGGGAAGTTTATTCTCTTAGGTATGTCAAAAATCCCTCCTTCACATTATATTTGCATTGCCAGTGAAGTAGGGACTGGTACAGAGCTGAATTTAGTAGATATTATATTGTCAGTGAAAAGTCTCATTCAAAGTGCTTCTGCCCTCCTTGCTCTTTGCTGTCTGTCTGAAGATCATCTATCTCCCTTGTCTCCAGTGACAGTTCAAATGGACAGCGCACCTATAGGGCCTCGTAGGCCTGCCACATTTTCCTTAAGGTTCAGCTCACTGCTCAGTTTAGGAGACCTTCCTAACTCTGCAACCCAACATTTGTTTCTGCTTGCTCCTGTGCTTGTGTAAAGCTTTCGCATCCTCTTTTCAGTGTGGACTGATTTTCTGAAAAGACAAAGCAAAGACTCAGAAGAGCAAACCAGGCAATTCAGTGGCTGGTTTCCTGTCCCCAGTCCTCAGCAACCATGCAGTCACATGCTTCAGAGGGAACATTCCTCCGTGCCCAAACCACAGCACTCTCCCTCTTCTCTCAACAAGGCATTGCATGTCCAGTTCTTACACTTGTTCTGGCACCGATCGGAAGCTGCCTCCAGCTGCTTCCTGGTTTGCATGTGTGCTAGGTAGGCCCCATGGGTGCTGGGCTCGCATGGACCTGGATTCCCGTCCTGACTCTGCAGCTGGACAGCTGTGTGGCTTTGGAAAGTTACCTAAGCTTTCTGAGCCTCAGTTTTCTCAGTTGTTAGATGAAGACAATTATGCTACCTACCTCAAAAGGCTTTCAAGAAGACATAATGCCTAACAGGTGCCTAGCACAGTCCCTAACATTCAGTAAGATCCCATACAAAAGATCTGTTTAATATTAGTAATAAGATGCTACAGAAGGCAGAGACTGAAGCCTGTATTTTTCTCATACTGCACATAGCACGTGCTCTACAACTACCTCCCAACTGATTCTGGTCTAGGCTTCTTTTGCCAGTAGGTTCATCAGAAACCTTCTAAGCATCTTGTAATGACAGTTCCTCTTTCCAACTCCTTTTTCTCAGATTCCTTCCCCCAATAATGATCTCGGGGTGGGGGGCACCCACCCTGTCCTGCCACTTTGCACACCTGTCAACTTGCATCTCAGGATAAGGTTCTCATTTGACAGACTGAGAACTTGCTGTCCAGGCAAAGAAAACTTTATGATGATGAAGCCAACACAAACCTTATGTAACCAAGCTGTCAGCAAACGGAGGAACAGGGGGACACTGACAGATTCCTGTCCCCAAAAAGAAACAAAGCAAAATAAAAGGAGGTAGAAAGCAAGGGACTGAGACGTGCCTAAGATGCTCCTGCTTGTCAAGATCTTTAAAGCTGATCAAAGTTCTGAAAGTATTCCTAAAGGGACATGAATATGGCTGCACTCCCTTCACCAGGGATCTGAATTAACATTCACAGCTGAACTTGTAACTGAAATTACATCAGATGCTCCTGCAACCAAAAGGGTATATGCATGTATATATACATATATACATGCACATACATATATATGTATATGTATATATACATATATACATGCATAGTTTACTAACAATATTTATGAGAACAGAAAAGTTTCCAACTTTTTTTAAAAAATAAGACTATGGGAAATTTCTACCTAGAGTGGCTTGAAACCCCTGGCAGGTCACAAAAAGTTAAGGATCTCCCAGCTGCCCGAATTGCTGAAGATACCCTTGAGGATATCCTCTGTGGACTCTTGCTGAGTAAAAGAACCTTCTTTTTCTTGTCCTTACAGATTATTTGTTTATTGCCTGAATTTTGTGTTAAAAACCAAAAAGCAATACACACATCCACTGAAATGAATTTGTTTACATGACACCCCCAGGTCAAAGCCCCCACAACGGAGGGTAAGGGCAGAATTGAACGAGCATGTGGTAGAGAGAATGCACGGGTTCCCAGACCGCCTGACAGCCGGGTTCCCTGGCTGTATCTCCATCCTTGACAGCCTTGGCTTCTTACCTTGGACAGGTGACTCCCCTTTGTAGGCTTTTGGTCTCTTCTGATGCCAAATGCTCTCTTTGGGCTCTTCCCAGTTGGAAATCTCGTGCGGCTATGAGGAGTGGGGGGATTAGCTGGAGAAGCTGCCTGCACCTCTGGGTGTGGGGCCTAGGGCTGAGGGAGAATGTGGTAACAGGTAGGAGAGCCCTCGGAGAAAAACTGAGAAGTGCTGAAGGGCAGACACTCTCCAACTCTCCATGTCCCCAAATCACGGGCACCTAACTTTCTTTCTTCAGTGCTCACCCAGACACCCATCGCTGAGCTGACAGGAAGCAGAAGGGGCCAATGCTTTTCTGGTTGGGGACTGTGGCTGGGACAGAAGGGAAGAAAAAAGTGGAGTCAGCTTCATGAGCCAGTGAAATGGCAATGAACCCTGCAGGCCGATCTCCAGGCTGGCGTTGCCAAGGAGGACGATCCACTCAGTCAGACCTGGGCCAAGCTCTGGCTCAGACACACAGGCAAAAATAGAAAGGGGGTGAGAGAAGAAATGTGTTTACTTTTGTGATTTTCTCTCCTGTGCCTTCTAACACCATTATCTCTCCACAAACTGGCAGCAACTGCTCCCAGGCCTGGCTCCCATTGATAAAGCCTCCCAAACGATTCACGGCCATAGGCAGTGCCTGGGCAGCTGGAAGGTGAGTTTGGAAGGCAGCAGAATGGGCTGAAAAGAGCACTGGCCCAGGGCCTGTCGCTCACCAGAGAGCCATGAAAAATCCTTCTCTGTGGCTGTGCAAAAGAAAGGGCTTACATCAGACAGAATCTCAAAATCTGTTCAGGTTTTTGAATTACATCTGTGGCGTCAGCCAGGGGCAAGTGCACCCTTCAAGTGGTATTGGCAATATCTGGGGACATTTCTGGTTGTCACAGCTCAGGGGGTGCTATTGCCATCTCATGACTAGAGGCCAGGGATGGTGCTGAACATCTGACGATGTACAGGACAGACCCCACCGCAGAGAATTATCTGAGGCTGAGAAATCGTGGTTTAGATTAAAGGAGAGTCAAAGGGAGCGGGACAGAGGGACAGAAGTAAAGAGAGAGGAGGAGTTAAAACCCTGTTTCTGGGTCATGGGGTATGCATCAGTTAAGTGTCTTCCAAAGTCCTTTCAGTTTCCCTTGAAATTACAGTGTGAAGTTTAGTAGTTTTGTTTTGTTTTGTTTTTTACAAGAACTTCTGTCTTATTCTTCAAATGCCAAGCCTCAATGCAGCACAAAGATCCCCACTATAAGACACAGCAGAGACACAAATGTAAGCAGCTATTAAGCAAGCAGAGCTAGAAGGTGGGTGGCGGGGGCACATGAAGGGACACAAGGGATGCTCATGAGTCCATTTCTATGAGTCAGTGTTTCTGATGTAACAACACAGAATAATCACCGTAGGACCGGCGAGACGAGCTAGGTAGGGAGCAGGCAGAACTGACCTGCAGCCCTAGAGTCGGGAGAGGTGCGCGTCAGGTCGCCTGCTGCGACAGACTCAAAGGCAAGCGGAAGGGTTAAACAATCAGGGCATGTCATTTCTGCGCCAGTCCACATTAAGTCACCGGGCAGTTATTACAAATAGTTACCTGTGGTTTCCAGTGGGGGAGGCAAGCACACTCCAGTCAAGGGGTTTTGGAGAAACAGGTGCAATGAAGTCATGGTCAAACAATTTATTTACTGTAAACTTTAGACTTTGCTCAGGAAAACAACGGAAGCTCCCCCTGAAATCCCTGCCTGCAACACCCTGTTTTAGCAAATAAGAGGAACCGGGCCGGACCATGTTCACAGCCGTATGGTCCAAGACACTCCAGAACCTCCATTCCAAGGGTGCAAGAAGGAAGGTCTCCTTCAGATACAAATTACCAGCAGCAATATATTACTCCTAATACTTGACCAGTGAGGTAGATACACAGAAAGTCATCAAAACATAGCAGCCCCAGGTCTTCTGGGACTGAAGCCCTTCAGACATAAACTTACAAGTTCCATGCAAAGAGGAACTGAACTGTACAATCACTCAACAATCACTCAAATACATTTTCTCTTTTTTTTACAGCTTAAAAAAATAAAAAAGGGGCAGAAGGATGTTCTTCCTCCTGCACATCTCTATACAATTTTATTCTAAATTTATTACACTCAAGTTAAATAGTCTGTTTAGTGTCTTTTGAGGGGTGGGGGGGCCTTAAAAAGTAGAAAAACCACATCAGAGCAGTGAGTCATTCGTACTAGAATTCCTCCCTTGTGAATCAACACTATCATTAGGCACAGTACCTTGACGGTTCACAAAGTCTTCCCTGCCTGAGGCATCATCACACAGCAGTTTGTGGTCTTTCTCCTGGCCCAGGTGACAGCCACTCTGCTCCCCCGTGTAGTCAGATTTGTCATGGCTATTGCTGGAGTAGCCATTCCCATAGGCCTTCAGAGAAGACCTGCGCAGGCACAGAAGCTCCTGGAAGGCAATCCTGAAATCCGGGCTCCGGCAGTAGATGAGGGGATTGAAGGCAGAGTTGACGTAGCCCACCCAGTTCAGGAGGATGTAAACTTCCTTAGGGATGAGGTTATCCTGGATCACGTGCACAATGTTGACGATGAAAAAGGGCAGCCAGCACAGGGTGAAAGTGCCCATTATGATGCCTAAAGTCTTGAGGGCTTTGTGTTCCTTCAAGTAGAACTTGGAGGACCTGCGATGTCCATGCCAGCTCCTCCCATCCTGCTCCACTTGGCTGAGGTTTTGGGCATGGAATCGGCCCTCAGATTTGTCGATCTTTTGGAGTTGTCTTTTGGCCACCCGGAAGACCCTGGAGTAGACGAAGATCATGACCACCAGGGGCAGGTAGAAGGAAACGATGGAGGAGGCAATGGCATAAGCTTGGTTCGTGAAGAAGTCACAGCAGGTCTCTTCCGCATAGCACTTGATGGCTTCTTGGTGGGTGGCCCGATACCAGTGCATCTGGATGGGCAAGAAAGAGGTAAGGCCTGACACGATCCACACCATCAAAATGACCACCCGGGCCTTATTCTTGGTCAGCAGGCTCTGGTACTTGAAGGGTGACGTGATGGCAAAGTAGCGATCCACCGCGATCACGCACAGGGTCTCAATGCTGGCCGTGACACACAGCACATCAATGGAAGTCCAAAACTCGCACCAGAAATTACCAAAAGTCCACATTTTCATGAGAATGTGGCTGGCCCCAAAGGGCACCACTGCCAGGCCCATGACCAGGTCAGCGCAGGCCAGGGAGGTGATAAAGTAGTTGGTGACCGTCTGCAGACGCTCGAACTTGGCAATGGCTGTGATGACCAGCACGTTTCCAAACACGATGGCCAAGACGATGAGCGACATGACGATGCCCATGCTCACCACCCACGCTTCGTTACGTTCCTGTGAGATGTCTTGGTCCGGCGCATGGCTTCCGTTGGGCGCCAGCAAAAAGTCGGTGCGGTTCCCGGGTTGCCCCATGACGCGCAGGCTGGCAGGTGAACGCGCGGGCTGCCGGCGCACTGGCCGCGCCTCAGAGGACTGACCTCCGGTGCGGCGCTGCGGACAGCGAGGGGATTCCTGGAAGCCTCATTCAGCGGCCGTGGGGTGGGTGTGGTGGGGGCGCGTCCTGCACTCAGCTTGTGGGGTGCTATGGGCTCGCGGTATCCGTCAGTCCCAGCCTGCGACCTGGAGGAGCCGCCTGGGAGTGCGCGCTGCCCGTTATGTGCACAGGACTTTAGAGGAACTGCCTCCTTGGTGACGTGTGGGAACTTTCAGCCAATGGGGCACGGGCAGCCCCAAAGAGACGAGGCCCCCTCCCCTTCCCGCCCCACCCCTCCCTCTCCCGCCCAGTCCTGGGGCTGGCCCGGGCGGGGCCCTGGCTGGCTCCCGAGCGTTGGAGCTGGGACTGCGAGCTTACCAGCCAACCCGGGAGCTTTGGGCTCCTCTGTGGCTGCTACCTGTCTAACCCTGGGCGCCTGTGCGGCCTGAGGTCTCAGGGCAGAGGGCGGCACGCAGGCACTCCCCTGCATTCGGAAACAGAGACGAGTGCTCACGGAGACACGCACAGACAGGCACACATGCACCCCGACGGACATGCTGAGGCTTATACGGAACCACAGCCATCGACACTGAGACACACCCGTCCAGCACACTGACAAACACCCTGGCTCTCGCGCACCCAGGATGACAGGCGCAAAGTCACCCCTGCCCAACAGAGAGATAAACACAGCGGCACCCAGAAGCGGAAAGGCATGGGCACACACAGAAAGAAGTAAACACACAAAGCTCCCTTGGAGGTAAGCAGAGCGCCCCATTCAGGTTCTCCAAAACTCTAACCCATGCACCCCGACCTCCACCCTCACATACGCATAGGGTACAGACATATTCCCTTTCAAACATTTGGCAAGACCACAGGAGGTGACTTCAACAGCTGCTGATTTCCTCAGCAGCGTGGCTATCAAGTATTTTGGGTGCCCTCCGTGGAAATCTGCAGGCATTGAGATATACAATTTCACCCTTTGGGTTTCATTTGGAGCCAAGGTATAGTATATGCATGGATGTGTTTTGGAACAGAAAGAGAAAGTTGTATGCTTTAATTTTTAATTTTCGGGAGCGTGGCATCATTCCCTCATTTTTCTGTTGGAATGAAAATGCGTTGAAAATGGAATCATTTTCTTTTCAACCTCAATTTCTTCAGTAATCCCACTGCAATTAGAAAAATGCTTCCTTTCATCTGCTGTAAATTGGCTGACCTGTTGGGTTGAGCCATTTGAAATTGCCACTATTCTGTAGCTTCTGACTTTGAAAAATGGCAATTTTATATGGTTCAGATTATTACGAATGTTAGCATTAAGAACACTTTGAAGCCACAGAAAGCAAAAGATAATTTCCCCTTAAAAAAAAGTCAGACCAAGCCTTCCAACTAGGGTCTTTGTCTATAAAATACTGTCCTTTGCATCTGGCACATGACTTTACTGTTAAAAAGAAATTCACTTTCAAGGTTTGATTTCACATGCATTTCAGTGTCTTTGAAAAACTGAATGTATTTCATGCAGTGTAACCCACATACTTTGTTGATTACATAATAACAAAACAATGGCTAACATGTATGGAACATTCTGCTATGTGCTTTTCATGCATTATTCCATTCAATTCTTCCCACCGTCCCATGGTGTGTGTGTGTGAGAGGGGTGAGACTATTTTTAGCTTGATTCACAAATGGGGCTCAAAGAGAAATATAGCTTGCCCAGGGGCACAGGGCCAGCAAGTGCCAGAGGCAGAAGCTGAACCCAGGTCTGCCTGAGTCTAAAACCCATCTTTTAATTTTTTCAGTGTCCTGTGTCATCGTATGCAGAAAGGGATGGAGCTGGGAAGAAGCACTACAACTGGAATTGGAATGCCCAGGTTTGAGATCCCCCTGTCTTAGAACTTCCTAGCTCACTTCCTTCAGGCAAATCGAAAAGATTTCTAAAAGGTGAAAATGCTTCGCACATATAAATATCGCACGAATGTGAGTTATAAATAAAACTTATATAAATTACTTAGTTCAGAAGATGTTGTTAGTCTTCTCTAGTAGAACAATGAAATACTTCATTCTAGAAGCAAAGCCCAGAAACATGGTTTAACCTATGTGCCCCCTCTAGTTGCCTCCACGAACAGAAATGAGTTTTGCAAGACCGATGCCTTAAAAAAAATAGTTCCTATAAAAGCCACAAATATTAATTAAGGATTTATTATGTTCACATGGTTTTCAAAATATACCCACCTCATATTTGTGTTTTCCAAAATTGGTTCTGGTATGATACATTTTAGGAAGAGGCGGTGTCAGTTACGCAACAATGTTTCTTTAAATATACATCTACCCCAAATTGTGGAACTGAGTCATTTAAAACATCCTTCCTGTTTGTGAAGCTATGGAATAAATAAGCATGTTGTTCAACCTTCAACAAAAAAGAACAAAGAAAGTCCTTTTAGGACAAGCCTTAATTGATCATCTAGATATATACATAAGTCACTTAAAAATTTGACTTTGGATATTTTCGGAAACACCTTTTAAAAAACCCACAAACACTGAAGCACGAGGGGAAGACTGCTTACGTCAACGAGGAAGCTCCAGGCCTCTGCCCACCAGCCTTGCCAAATGGGTAACCTCTCTCTCCCTCCCCCTCTCCTTCCCACCATCACCATGTTGGTAGAAATTTCAAGATGTCTTCACGCCAAGGCCAAGAGTCTTATCCTGACTTGTTTTTGAATTACAGGATTAGAGAGAGTTGGAATGGGAAACAGTTTTAATAGATCATTTAGCTTATTCCCCCCACTCCAGTTTGCAAACAAGGAAACTAAAGTGCAGAAATAAGCAGTGTCCCGTTGAAGGTGGCAGGGCAGGTTAGCGGTTCAGGTCTGCTCCTAGAGTCACGTGTTTTGTCTGCCCAGCGCGGTCCTGTCATTTCTCAGCAGAGGAGTTTGCTGGAACTGCTTACCGGGCTTGGGCTTGCGGCCTTAGAGAGTTAATGCTTGGTTGAACTGGAAAGTTCTTAGCAAACTAAATACACTTTTATCTGATGTAAGAAAAAACAGGCTCTTTTTATGGTGATTGATAGTGCCTAATTACATATTTTGTCAATCCCTTAAGACATTGATTTGTCATTTCCTGACTGCCAAACAGGAAAAAAAATACACAAACAAACCACATTTTGATTTACCGAGTGAATGTTTGAACAGGCGTAAGGCTGTGTGGTGCCAGAGAATGTCCTCACACCGATGGCTGGACAGCTTAGGAAAATCTTATCCCGGTCTTGGGTTAGACAAGATTCCCTCCGTCTTTATGACCCTCTGAGCAGAGAAGCATCCTTAGATTTCTCTCTAAACGATAGTCTTTAATGTCTATCTTTAATATTATCTCTGTACAGTTTCATATCATGAATTTTGCATGAAATAAGATTAAATGCATGTAAAACACCTAGCATACTGTCTTGGGAAAGAGATAGCTATTACTGTTATTATCTTCTTTTTGAATCAAAATGCATACATAGAATGCATATTTGTCTTTTTATATCATATTGTGAAAGGATGCTTTGAATGTGGGTAATGAGTAATTTATTTTAAATCTGAATTGCTGTGAAAAATGAAAGGGAAACAAAATTTGGTTCCTCAGAAAGGAGAATTATAATGAAAATCACCATTATCATGAAGTTATAGAGCTGGGTGGAGTGTTAGCGGTTTTGAATGAAGTATCTCATAGCCTAGTCCGCTCTTTGCACAATGCAGCCACTGAACTCTTAGACAGCCGTCTCTAGGGCTGGCGAGCTCACCAGCTCTTGTCTGCGTGTGTTTCTCCAACCTTTCAGATACTGAACTGAAATCCATCTTCTTAGAGCATCTACCCATAATCTTAAGTCTGCCCCCTTGAGGCCACTCAAAACAAATCTCTACCCTGTTGGCCAAGACTGTCCTTTAAACTTTTGGGGTAATTCCCTAGAGTTCTCCTGAGCTCCTCTTCTCCAGATTGTTCCCTTGGGTCTAGAGTCTCCTTTACCATCATGGCAGGCCTCTCACATTCATTCTCGGGTTTGTCAATGTCTAATCTTACCATCAATACCTGGAATGATCCTAGAACAAGTCATGAAATGATCAATTTACAATCACCTTGGCAACCACAAAGTCAGCAGAGCAACCAGGAAATCTTTCAGAACAGCTGATTATACCAGATGGATTTAATTTCCTGCTATGCCAGCGTTTTATGAGAGACATGCTAATAAATTCTCCACATCTCAAGGGGACTGAACAAAGGGAGACGGTATTAAATTAAAGCAGGAGAGACTTCAGTTGGTCATAGGAAAGGCTCATTGGCCTGAGGAGATTCAATCATTCAAAGGGACTAAACTCTAGTAGCTTTTCTCGGTTGTGTTTTTGCAAGAGAATTAAACCCTATAGAAAATTATTTCAGTGACTATTCTTCCCAAAGCTGGTACATAGCTATTACCCTTCTAGGGACATATAGCGAGATGATGTCATTCCATACAATGTAATGGATGCCTTAGGGCACAGGGCTGAATTCTCTTGCTGAATCTGAGCATATTGATTGGATGGGATCTCCTTCAGCCAGGAGAAGGATGAGTGTGTCTTGAATGCTTTTTTGTAACCGAAGCAGTTTGGGGCAGAGGAGAGAGCAGGGATGGCAATCTGTAGAACTAGATGCTGGTCCCATAACAACTCTAATGTTTTATAAAACCTTAAAGAAGCCGCCTTCTGTTTTTGAGCCTCAATCTTCATTCACGCAACAGGAGTCTGCGTTTGGGCTAGGTACCCTCCAAGGGCCTTCCTGTTCCAACCTGAACAAGCCTGTGGCGGGACGGAAGCACCTTGAGGGCCATTGAGTAGATAAGTTCCTGATTCTGAAGAGCCGCTGAGGACTTGGCAAGCAGAAACCGTCTGTGTCCTACAAACCAACTCGGCTATGGTTTTCCTTTCCCCATAGTTCACCATTGTGATCCCTGCGAATATATTTCTTCTAAAACTCAAATACATTTATTTTTAAAGAAAATTTTGAGTTTTACTTCCATTACCGCACGTGGAAAAACTGGCGTCATCTGCCATAAATAGAGGTAACCATGAGCACGAAACAATGTCAATTATTTCTAGCTAGATTTCGTTGCCTGCCAAAGTTCTGAACCCGAGGCCTGCTCTCCTTTTATTGAAAAGGAAGATTAGCAAGTCCTGGGGAGATGCTAATGGTATTCTAGCACTAAATGGGACTTCCTCCACCTGCTTTACAAGATTGAAAAAAATTAAAAAGGAAACAACTCCTAATTAGCGCACTGTGATTTAATGCAGTGTTGCTGAAGGATGTAAAATAATTTCGTTATAGCTAAAGGTATCGCAGCCCTAGACTTGGGCTGATGAGACATGCTGCCGTGATGCAGAGAGGGCTTTGGAGCCAGATGGCTCCAGGTTCCAACCCTGGTTCTGCCCTAAACCAGCTGAGTGCCTCAGACAGTAGGCTTAAACCCTGTAGGCCCCCAAGTGTTCCTATGTAAAATGAGGCTAAACCTCTTTGGACGATCACTGGGGGAGTGGAAAGAACGTGTGAGAAACTGGGTTTGCAGAGAAGAGGGAACCAAGAGACATGACAGGAGGACTGATCAGCATTACTGGGAGTGGCTGAGAGTGGGGGGAGGAGTCAAGGAGTGGAGGTCATTGCCACGCAGCGGTGAGTGAGCAGTGGCCTGAGAGTCTGCCGGAGGACAGGAAGGGGTGATGAGTTCAGATATGGCCATATTGAATTTGAGGTTTTGGTTGGACATTGAAGTGGAAGTTAAAATATCTTAATGATTAGGCCACAGGTTTAAAGTGAAGGATCATTACAGAGGAAGTGTTCCCTGAACAGTGTACTCTCAGAGGGTGCTTCTGATGGCTAAATGAAGTCATGCATTTCAGGAACTCAGCACAGCGTTTCAAAAAGAAAGGTGTTTAATATTGTGGTCATCACCGTCGTCCCTATTGTCATCATTACCATCATTCCGGATTTCTAGCACGGCTTCAGTTTCAGGACGTTACATTTGTTTCTCAAAGGGCAGTACTTAAATGAATAAATAAATTGGTCCAATGGGGGGAATCTTTAGTGAGCATCAAACTACCGATGGTAGTAACCATGGGGGTGGAGTTTTGGGAGGTGTCTGGGTGGGATTTCCTGAGAGCCGCTGCTGAGAGGAGGGTTTGTGTACAAGTGATTGTGAAGGGAAGGGCTCCCAAGAGAAACCAGTCAGGCAGGGGGAGAAGCCAGCATGTGGTTTCGGATGAAGACCCAGGCCTGCCTGGCCCCGGGAGGAGCTTGGGAGCAACTCTGGAGCCAATTGCTTGGTGTAACATCCTGCTTCCTCCAAGTCTTAGCTGTAAAGCCTAAACAAGTTACTTATTCTTCCTGTATCTTGATTCCTTCCCCTGTAAGTTGGGGTTACCGATGATAGTATATCACAACCTCACGGAGTTGGTATGAGGACCACATGAGTAATATCTGCAAAGTGGCTCGAACTGGCCTGGAACATAGTAAATGCTAAATTAATTACTGATGTGAAACCAAGAGGAGGCAAGGACAGGTCTGATAGCTACGGCACTCAGGAAAGCTCCCACGGGGAAGAGGGCCGAAGATCTCCTAACTGCAAGCTGCCTGGTGCTGAAGTGTAAGAAAGGACTTGCCTGAAAGCAGAAGTGAGAGGACCAGCAGCATCTGCTGGAGAGGAGGGCGAGGAGGAGGACTAAAGGGGAAACCGGGGAGGAGTTAAACCGACTGTGGCTGCAAAGAAGGGCAAAGGAAGAGAAGTGCCTTTGGTCTGCTCAGAAAAGGAAATAGGGCTGGGCTCTCTTCAAAGCAGCACCTTCTCCTGGGTGGCACCGAGGGACAGGTGTCACTGGGTCTCACAGGACATCCAGATGACCCAGCTAAGTGGGCAGTGAAACACTCCCCGGGCTCCGGCGAAGGAGAGTGCTGCCCCAGCCCTCATGATTCCTGTGTGACGGCCCCCCACGCCCTGGGCCTTGGCTTCCTCCTCTGTCAAGCAAGAAGTTTGAATGAAGTGATTGCATTATAGCCAGTCTGTGGCTGCTAAGGGGTCTGAAAGACAATAGGCATCGTTTTTATTTATTATGTGTATTAGACACCAGGAGCTGGGCTTAGCACCTTACATACATGCTCTCTTCTTTTATTCTCCTTTCTGTACAACATTTCCAGGTAGACACAGATATTCCCATTTTACAGATGAGGAAACTAAAGGCTTAAAGAAACTGAGCAGACTGCCCTAGGTTACGTAGCAAGTAAAAGGAGCACAAGGGCCTCGAACCCAGCTCTGCCTGATCAAAAGGCTGACTCTGAGCCACTCACTGAGGAGTCAGGTGCCGAAGTCCAGACTCAAAGGGAGGGAGGGCTGTGTGCTCAGGTTGCCAACGTGGAGGCGCCCTGGTGGTCTGGGTCTCGCAGCTGAGTTTTACCAGACTGCTTAGGCAAAAAGGTAGCAGTTTCCAATCACTTATGGGAAAAAGGCTAAAGGACCAATATTTTGGACCGTGCTTCCTGGTTATGATTTCTAAAAAGAGAGGGAGGATGTTAGAGGTTGTAAGTCATTGGCCATGAGTTCTAGGCTTTGCCCATGCCTCTTCCTCTAATCACAGCTCTCCCCCACGCGACCCACTTTTCTTCTTGCACTGGCCCTACCCCACCCCAACACACACATGTTCACACTGTGTCTCACCGACTATGGAGAGGAATAGATGCCTCTTCTATATTCTGTCACCCCCTCGAGTAGCACTGACCTTCTATTATTTTCCTTCCCCATTTGCTTGCTAATGCTATTTTATTCAGTTTTGTATTCCCAAGACCCCAACACAGGGTCCGGAATACAGAAGGCAGGTACTGCACATGCGTGTGTGTGCACTCACGCACAGACCCCTAGATATTCTGAAAATATGGGGCTGAGGGATATAAAGACTTGAACAAGGCAGGGTCCTTGCCTTTGAGAGACTCGCAGGCCAGTAGTGGTACATAAACTTGACTAATGGAGTAATGCCTTATTAGAACTAGGAACTTGATATTAGGGGCAAAAAAGGACTAATCCAGCACCCCATCTCCCCACATAAACATTGGGAAGAAGGCAGAGGGAAGACTTCCGAAAGAGCAAGTGAGCATCGGATGACAAGGAGGCTTTAGCCAACAGATGAATGTGATTTTTTTCAAAAGAAAATAAGCTGGAACAACTGTTTGGAGAGTTATTTGGCAGAATTTATTAAAATATAAAATCTACATAGCCATTCACCTAGCAATTCCATTGCCAGAAATTTGTTTATTAAATGTCAGCTGTGTGCACAAAGATATAGTTTCGAAAAACTAATTGCCCAGCTCTGGCCGGTGTGGCTCTGTGGGCTGGATCATCCTCACGTTAACCAAAAGGTGGCAGGTTCGATTTCCAGTTGGGGCACATACCTGGGTTGTAGATTTGGCCCTTTCTCCCCTCTATCTAGAATCAATAAGCATATCCTCGGGTAAGGATAAAAATTAAAAAAAGTACTGATTGCTCAGAAAGGGGAAATGGTTAAATAACTTAGAGGAAACCCACATAGTGGGATGTTTAGTTATTGAAAGGATAAAGTACAGCTAAACGTGCAGACTCAGGAAGTTGTTCGTGCTTTGTCATGAAGGCATAAAAGCATATTGTGTGCCAGATTGTGTGAAATGATTCCATTTTTGTTATGTTAAAGAAACGTACATGTGAGAATTTTTAGGCATCTTGTTACTACTTCTAGATAGGCTTAAAGCCCTAAGGGGATATCGTTAGCAGTTAACCACGTAACATAGCGAAGATAAGAAGGATAATTATGATATGGCAGGGTGTGCAATAAAGGCTATGAATGAGGTATAACAAAACATATTTGCATTCCACTGTGGGCTAGTCTTGTTAGTTATGTGAAGGGAGATGAAAAGGAAGCACAGAAAGTTTCATTCAGTTGGTGGCCTTAAAGGATGGATGTGATGTTGGCAGTCAGGGATGGAAGGAGGGACCACTACCCAGAAGAAACAGCGTGAACAGAAGTGGAAGTGGGAAACTTTGAATTGTTCCAGGAGAGCTACAACACCTGGGATATGGGGAGGGAACAGTCTGGTGTGAGCTGCGTTATATATTTGAATACTTCTGAGTGCTGGCATACAGAGCTGAGGCTTAAGAAAAATCATGGAAAGTGGTGGGATAGATCATGAAGAACTACAATCCAGAAAAGTCGTAGGTGGGATAAATGAGGCAATGTCACAGACATGTGCCCAGCAGCCCTGTGCCAAGAGAGCAGAGGAGGGAAGCAACCTGGCAAGGGGTGGGGGTGTTGCAGGGCTGCTCCTGTGGCTCCTTGCTGGGTGCCAGGTCTTCGCTTCCTCCTTTGTAAAGCAGAGCTTTACTCCTCACTTGCCTGCTCCGGATGCACAAATGTGCATGGCCCGTGGGGCTGGCTGACAGTGAAGCTTCGTTCCTACAGGAGGTTGTGGTTATTACTGTGACAGAACACAGGACAGTCCTCAGCCAGTGGAGAGTTCAGGTGGACACAGGGAAGAGGATGTGGCGAGCTGTGGCCAGATGGCGTGGTCACCTGGGCAGTGAGGGATGCAAGGGGGTGAGTGGCTTCCCATGCAAAATCCATGAACAAAACTAGAAAATGAAATGTCTTATAAAAACTCAGGGTTGGAACAGAGGCGGGTGGACATTTACTGTCCCGTGAAAATTTTAAATGCATATACCATTTGACTCAGCAATTTCCCTGCTAGGAATTTCTTTTGGAGATGCATGCACACATATATGGAAAGGATACACACTGCAGTATTGTTTACCATGGTAAATAACCTAAATGTTTGTAAAAGGAAAATGGCTAAATTAATTAATATATTGCTATACTATGGATTTTTATGCAAACACAGGTGTTTGTAGCAGCTTTATTGATAATTGCCAAAACTTGGAAGCAACCAAGATATCCCTCAGTAGGTGAATGGATAAAGAAACTGTGGTCCACCCAGACAATGGAATATTATTCAGACCTAAAGAAGAATGAGCCATTAAGCCATGAAAGACACTGAGGAAACATTCATACATGTGAAAGAAGCCTGTCTGAAAAGGCAACCTACTATATGATTTCAACTATGTGACATTGTGGAAAAAGCAAAACTACAGAAACAGTGAAAAGACCAATGGTGGCCAGAAGTTGGGGGAAGGAAGGAAGGATGAACAGGCAGAGCACGGAGGATTTTAGGGCCATGAATCTCCTCTGGCTGAGGCTGCAATGGTGGATACAGCTCATTAAACATTTGCCAAAATCCTGAGAAAGTACAACACCAAGAGCGAACCCGAAACTATGGACTTTGGGTGATAATGATTCATTAACGTAGGTTCATCAGTGGTAACACAAACACCACTCTGGTGGGGGAGGCTACGCATGTGCGGGGCAGGGGCATGTGGGAAATCTCTCTACCTTCCCCTCAATTTTTCTATGAACCTAAAACTGCTCTAAAGAATAAAATCTAGTACATAACTTTTTAAAAGAAGTAGCTCTGAACCAGCTGGTACGAAAGAGTATCCACACTGTGAACTGAAGAGGCTGCCTGCCCAACAGGGTACAGTGCAACCCTTTATGTAAACAAACCACCGTATGTAGCTCCTACCTAACAAACGGACATGCACTAAGAGGGAGATGTGTAGAGATTCTACAAGTTCATGTAACTCTACAGTGGAATTTTATGCTGCAGTTTATTTTTAGTTATTTATTTTTTCCTCACCCAAGGACATTTTTTCATTACTTTTAGAGAGAGAGGAAGAGAGAGAGAAAAACATAGATGTTCTCATCAATGATGAGAGAGAGACATCAGTTGGTTACCTGGACCAGGGATTGAACCTGCAACACTTCGGTTACAAGATGATGTTCCAACCAACTGAGTTATACCAGCCAGGGCTTATGCTGCAGTTTAAAGGAATAAGGTAGATATACGTGCTGATTCATAAAGACCTCAAAGATAGTAAGTGAAAAGGGATGAAATAAAACAGTATGTGTTTTACCTTTTTGTGTAAATAACACATGTTTCTATTTCCACAAACATATTTTGGAAAGACACTGAGAAAGAGGCAACAGTGTTTAGTACAGGGACTAGGGCCTGGGAGATGGGTCAGGTGCGGAGGGCAGGAAAATATACTTTTACTTTCATTTTTTTAACTAATCTGTTCTGTTTGAATTTTTGATATGAGTGCTAGAAAAAGTGAAATTTAGTTAAAAAAATAATAATTCCCCCACAGAATTCCAGAATATACTATCAAGGCCATAAGAGTCCTTGCCTTTGATTACCTCTTTTTTCAGTGAGGACACTGACATACAATTTCATCAAGAAGCTGTTGAACCCAATAATAAATTGGTGACTATGGAAACCAGGGTGGGGAGGGGAGGACGGGATGTGCAACAAATCACAGCTAAGATGTAAAAGTAAAAATTATCAGAATTTTTGGTAACTTCTTTGGTGGGGGAAGAGGAAGGATGTGAGAAGAAACCAGGAAATGAAAATAAAGAAAACAAAAAACTTGAACAAATGAGGAAGCTGTGAGAGAGAAGACTGAACTTGCCAAAGCAGTTTCTGGGGCTTGTTTTCTGTTCGGCGTGTCCATGAGTCCCTGCCTCTGTCTGCTGATGCGGGCCTTTCTTTGATGGTCCAGTGCATTGACGGGTCTATGAATCACTCTGCCTCAGAACTGGAGTGCCCTTAAGCATTGCCCAGCCTGGTAGAGCCCTGGCTTCGGCACAGGGGCCTCAGACCGGGCCACAGCAGAAAAGGCAGTGGTGGGTGGCTTTGGATCCACCCCCTCCTCACCCCGACCAGAGCTGCTCCACGTGCAGCTGCTTTCCATAGCCTGCCTCTGCATAAAACTAGCTTTGTGCAAACCTTCCATTGCTGAAAAGACACCCAGAGATACTCCAACCCTTTCCCAGTCTAGATGGGGAAACCGGGGTCCCCAGTGAGGAAGACATTTGAGAACTCTCACAGAGATTGTAGGAGGAACGGCTCTAGAACCTGGGGCTTCTGACTCTCGGCCTCTCTGCAGTTTTTTATTCTTACATTTTAGTTGAGACTGAAAAGAACAAAAGGCTGGAGGCAAGTTGACATTTCAATGGCTTAAGCTGAGAGGGAATGTTGCTGGGAAAAGAAGTTAGACTCACAAAAACCAATAAGGAGAAAAGAAATGCCATGAATGAGAATAGTCAAAAGAGGAAAATTTAGCTCAAATATTTTTGAGGATGAATTGAGCCATAAAATGGACACTTAAAGAATTAAATGCCAGGGATTTTAAAAAAAATATTAGCTGGTGCTGCCAGCAAATACAAGGTCTGTCCGGAAAAAGTTCAGCCATTGTTAATATAACAAGAACGGTTTGCACGACATCGATGTAACCTGGCAGCCAAGGAGAGTGGACCGGAATGCACAGGCGTGGTCATGGCGACTTCACTGCAGTGGTCAGTGGGGGCAGTAGATGCTATTTAGTGAGCATGTGTACTGTGTGGCCTTTGCATTCAAAATGACTGAGCAAGTAGAGCATCAGATTTTGCATTAAGCTTGAATATTCTTCCGCGAAAACTATTCAGATGATTCAGAGGCCACAGCTATGGGCAACTGGTGATTGGCAGCTTCATCACAACAACACACCTGCTCATGCATCACCTCTAGTGCAGAGTTTTTTGGCAAAACATCAAATCACCTAGGTGACTCAGCCCCCTGCAGCCCAGACTTGGCATCCTATGACTTCTGGCTTTTCCCAAAACTAAAAATCACTTTTGAAAGGGTAGAGATTTCAGACCATAGATGAGATTTGGGAAAATATGATGGGGCAGCTGATGGTGACTGGGAGAACTGTGTGAGGTCCCAAGGTGCCTATTTTGAAGGTGAGTGAGGCATCATTGTCCCGTGTGCAATGTTTCTTGTATCTTCTTCAATAAGTGTCTGTATCTTTCATGGTACGTGAAGGCTGGATACCTTCCAGACAGACCTCGTATGTTTTGATGACTGACAGTGGGCAGGCATTTCTTCAGATGCTGTTGATGCAGTGATGAGTGAGTCAGGTGCAATTCCTGTCCTCACTGGGTTTGCCCTCTAGTGTACAGCTGGGCAGTTTGCATAGATCAAGAGTGTGGATTCATATCCACAAGCTCTCATTCAGCACGCTCCTGTGAAGGACCAATTATGTGCAAAGTGCAGCAAAGCCTGATGAGCCTTGTCTGGCATGAAAAAAGATATTGGCCTCAGCTTCTGCAAATCTCCTGGTTGAGAATGAAATCAGCTGCTCAAGAAGGCTGAGGAGCTACAGAGGGCAGAGAGTAAGGGTATAGCTTTCCAGTTATGGTTACAGTTAAGGGGAGAGTGGAGGAGGGAGGCTGGGTAAACAGAGCAGCCAGGGGAGCAAGGTGAGCGTTGCTAAGAGGGAAAGGAAGGAGGAGAGCAGCCTGTCCTGTCCGGGAGCTGACATGCTGAGGCCTCAGGGGGAATACCTGGTGTGCAGCCCAAACCCTCCGAACCCAGAATCCTAAAGCTGCCCAACCCTCCAGGCGTAGGTGGGGAGCCTGGGCTCACAGGTGAGAAGGGGCTTACCCAATGTCACCCAGTGACTGGGAGGCAGCTCTGGGAGCGGAACCCAGGGCCTCCCCACTGCTCCGTCCTGCCCTGAGCAAGGAACATCACAGTGGTTCACTGCAGGACAGTTTTGAAGTCGGGTTGATCTGGGTCTGTGTCCTCCTCCTGCCACTTGCTGCTGGCTTTGTGATCTTGGGGAAGTTTCTCAACCTTGATCCCTTCATCTATAAAATGGGGCTGGGAATTGTAATTACTGTGATGGCTTGTGTCTCAGGTGACTATCACTAATTCCTTTCTTCCTATATGCCCATGCCCTGTCCCATCAAAAGGTGGAGTTTATTGTTTCACCCCCTGGAGTCAGGTCTGACTTGTGTCTGCTGTGACCGATGCATACAGAAGTGACATTTTGGCAGTTCTGGGGCCAGTCCTTATGAGGACTGCCAATTTCTGCCTATCTCTTCTGAATTACTTGCTCTGGGGGAAGACCTCCCCCATGTACACTACCCAGAGACACCCATGCAGAGAGGAAGCCCAAACTTAGAGGACCCCCGAGGAAAGTGACACCCCTAGTCACTCTAGTGTAGGTCCAGCCTTAGGTGACTCCAGCCCCAGCCACCATCTCACATCTCCTGTAAAGGCAGGAGAAGCTCCAGGAAAAACCCACCCAGTTGAACCTCTTCCACAATCAACAGACAGCATAATAAAATGATTGCTGTTTAAGCCACTAAGTTTTGGGGGTGTTTGTTACCCAGCAACAGTAAAGGGACACAAATCTTCTGAGGCTTTTGTGTGGATTCCTGAGACAAAAATTTAGGACAGGGCCTTGGATATGTGGGATTAAGTAAATGGTAAGTTTTTATTTTCAGGAACTAAAAGCAAACAACAAATTCCAAACACCTGTATCGATCTCTTATAAAAAGTGTGTCTGCAGCCTCTCAAGGGAGGCACTTGCTGACCCAGACTGCACAGCACCAACCTCAGCCCGCCTCCAGCCCACAGCCCCTCCTGGCACGCTCGCCACACCAGCCTGCTCGGTCCTTCCTGTGAGTCAGATGTTTGCACATGCTGTTCCCCATGCCTACAAGCCCTTCCTTCCCCTGTTGACCTCATGAGTGTTTACTTATCTCTTAGCTCTCAGCTGAATCCTCATTTCCTCTGGAAGTCAATGTCCCCACCTTCTGGGACACGCCCTTGATTCGCCGTGTTCCTCCCCTCAACACTTTGCTCTGCGCCTTTGCATTTATTTGTGAAATTATTCACCCAATCTCTTTCCAGAAGACTCCCTCAGGCAGGGACAAGACAGATTTTATTTGCTTTTGCTGATCGCTCTAGTCCCCAAAACCTAGCACCAGCTGGAACCCTTGCCCATGTACACGTTGAGTTTTTGCAAGCAAACCTGCCAGCTCCAGTGTTTCCCTCATGCCTTCTCTTCTTCAGACTAAGCATCCCAGTCCCTTCAAGGTATAAGACTTGGTTACAACTTTGTTCCTCTTCCCTTCCCCCCACTTCTGGTCCAGACTGCTCAGCCCACAAGCTGCCCCAGAATCAATGGCTTATTTAGTCTTTTTGCTATTTCGGGAGGAGGCATCTCTCATACTAAGCAGTTCCTCCTCTGTAGTTGTCTGTTACCGAAGAAGGCGCTTCCTCCCTCGTACTTGAACAGTGGGTACTCAGGGCCGCAGGCATGACTGCTACCATGACGCCCCTCTTGGGCTCCTGGCTTCTCCCTGAATCAATTCTCCCAACACCACACCCCCTTCTCTCCTTTCCCGCTTCCCTCTTCACAGACTCAGTCATCACTCACCTGGAATATTCTCTCTTCACTACCTCCAGGCTCTCCCCTCTCCAGTCCCTCCTTCGTGTGCGCTGCCTCAGGAACTTTCTGAACTACCTGTTGGCTCCTAGTGCTCCTTTGCTACCTAAGACATTCCATGAATGCTCCCCTACCCTCTTTGCCTTTAGCAGAGATTGCAAATTGGCAGCCACAGGCCACGTCTGCCCTACAGATGTCTTTGGTTTGGCCCAAAGAGTTAAAAAATTAATTAGGCACTAACATTTTAACAAATTGGGGACTTTACATAAAATTCCAGATGCCCAACTTCTCTTTCAAATATCAATGACCCAGACACACTGGAAATACAGAATCATGGGTTGGAGCTAAGTAACCCTTGGGTACATGGTCTTGAGTTTGCCACAGTCTCCACCACTCCCTAATGTTTCTGTCTTTGGGCCAGTGGTCATGCCACTTGCTTATCCCAGCTGTTTCACTTGTTATACCACCTTCCTGGTTTCTGAAGACCCTTGCAATGTTACCCCTGCCTGGCTTATAAGAATTCTTGATATCTGCGTCTGTCAAGAAGTAGAAAAGAAGGAAAAGAATAAAGAACATTCTTACCAGTGAGTCCTTCATAATCCATTAGTATGTGTAATTCACAGAGAAGCTTTCATTGTGTGTGTGTAAGAGAGAAAGTGAACTTATGCTTTATTTCTATTTTCTTCTCCATGCTTTCCCATAGTTTCCAAATTTTCTACACTAAACATGTGTTCCTTTTGCAAAGCCAGAATTAAGTAAGGGATATGCCTACAGAATGTTAGCTATGTCTGTGAAGTCTAGAGTGCTTAGCTGTCCTTTACATATTTACTCACACTCTTGGCTCTGCTATCTAAGTAGGTCACTTCTTATCACCCAGTACTGCCATTAGTTCATAAATTAAACTACATTTAAATCATCTTTTACTTCTTCTTAGAATTTTTTTTGTAATTATTTTACTGAGGTCAAAAACATACATGCATGTGCAAAAAATCTTAAGTATACTCAATAGATTTTCATAAATGCAGTTTCATGCTTCATGCATTTTCATCAAATGACCACACTTTTGTAAATAGGACCCAGGTTGAGATAGCACTTGCACACGTGTGAGCTCCTTTGACCCTTAGGATCTTGAGAGGTAGGCAGGAGTTCACGGCAGGAAAGCAAGGCTCATAGGAGCAAAAAATCAAGGCCTTGCTTTAGGGCTCCTGGCTGGGATGTGGCTTTGCCAAGACCTGAGCTGAGATTCCCTGCACCACAACTGAACTCCCCACGAGGCAGAGCAAGGCCAGGCAGATAGGACCTGGGAAAATATTGTTGATGTGAATCAGACACACAGGAGAGTTAGGGCCTGTGTGTACACAGAGGTGCTCTTTCCACTGGCCTCCCCCACCTGCTCCTCTCCACTCCTCCACTCCCTGCATGTCAGTTATTCGTTCACTTAACTGAATGTGAAACCTTCTCCTTCGTGGCTATTTTGGAACCCATTTGTCTAAGGCAGGCACCATATTGGAGCAGTGCGGCCCGGACTTCCTTCCTCTGCCTTCTTTGGCACATGTAAACAGTAGCCACAGAAAGGAAAAAAGGAAATGTCACATTTGTTTGATGGCTAAAGCCTGTGCTAGGATCCTCTAGAGTGACATCGTTCAGAAATCCCCAGCAACCCCCTGTCAAGTCTCTGCTCACACTTGGAAAAGCCCTTAGAGATGATCTAGTTCTTTCCCCCTGCCACAGAGGGGGAGCATGACGCTCAGAGGGGGGAAGCTGCTTGTCCCAAGATACAGTCAACCTGTGGTGTGGCCGGGGTTAGAAACCCCTGGGCAGAATCTTCCCTAATTGCACGAAATCTACCTTTTGTATTGGGTCTTTGCTTGTGCTGGCTGTGGGTCAACTGACTCTCCACTCCTATCCCACCTTCCCGTCTCTGCTCTGTGGTGCTGGGGCTAGAAGTCTGTAAACTACAGAGTTTACAGAAGTCTGTAAACTACATGCTTGGAGTTCCTTGCTGGGCACCTAGTGTCCTCTGATAGCAGAGGATAGTCACGACTCTACCTTCAGCAACTTTAGCGCACTCTGTATCAGCCGGGGGTATTTTCCAACTCAGAGGTCCACACGGCAGCCAAGTGCTTTCTCCCTCTTTGAGATCTCAGCCTCAGTGTGCATGGCACCATCCCCTAGCCCTTAGTTTCTGGTCACTTTTCCATTTTCTTTCTGTTCCCCCAGTCTGAGGGGTCGTGGCAGTTTCCCGCAGGTACTCATACCTGGATTTTCTCAGCATCCCCTTTTTGAGTTTACATCCATCCAATGACAGGGCAATCAATTCCCTGTGTTAAATAGCTTTTATTTGAAATACCTAGCAGAGTTCTGATCTTCAAACTAAACACCAACTGGTGTGCTGCTTAAAAACTTTTGCTTTCTAATTTTGCAGCTTTCTTCTTGTAACCACACAAAAGAACATAAAATAGGTGGTACCCAGAATATAGAAAGGAGCATCAGCCTTCATTGACTCAACAAATATTTACTTAGAACCCATCTGGACTCGGAGACTCAGTATTAACCAGTCCTTGTCTGTCACGTATTTGAGGTCTTGTGGGTTGACAAGTCAGTAAACAGGCAAGTATGGTGCAAAGTGATAAGGGTTGTGGGAGGTGTACGTACAGGGCCACTGGAGGGACATGTGAAAGGTCCCCAACATTATTTGTGGGTTGGCAAAATGCTAGGGAGGACTTTTCCAAGAAAGCAACATCTAAGTGAAATCTGAGGGATGAGTAGGAGTTTGCCAGACAAATTAGTGTGTGTGGGAGGTTGCTGGAAGAGAGATTATTGGCAGAGGTGATAACACAACGTGCCAGGGCCTGTTGCAGGTTGAGTTATGTCTCTCCAAAATTTACATGTTCAAGTTCTAACCCCCAATATCTCACAATGTGACCTTATTTGGAAGTAGGGTTGTTGCAGATGTCATTGGTTAAGAAGAAGCGATGCTGGAGGAAGGTGGGCTCCTACAATATGACCGGCATCCTTATAAAAAGGGGAAAATGTGGAGACAGACACACACGCACAGGGAAAAGGCCATGAGAACATGAAGACAGAAACTGAGGCGGTGCGTCTGTGGGCCAAGGGATGCTTGATTGCCAGCAAACTGCCAGAGGCTACAGAGAGGCCTGGAACAGCCCTCAGAAGCAACCAGCCCTGCCAACACCTTGATCTTGGACTCCTAGCCTCCAGAACTCTGAGACAATACAGTTCTGTTGTTTAAACCACCATTTTATCGTCCTTTGTTATGGCAACCCTGGAAAACTAATCCAGCTTCTCATCATGAAGGGTAGTATAAGTCTTGTTAGTAATACTGTGCTGTGAATGAGCACTTATACAACGGCTCTGTTCTAAGTGCTTCGCAGGAATTAGCTCATTTAATCATCATGACAACTCCAAGAGGTAGGTGCTATTATTATCTCATTTGAGATATAAGGATAATGAGTACAGAGAGTTCAGGTGATTTGGTTAAGGTTACCCCACTAATAAGTGAAGTGATGAGACTAGGCTTTGCATCCAGGCGGACAGTGGATACCTAAGCACTGCATGACATCACTACGCTGTGAAGGGTTAGCGTGTTACCCGGCGAGCAATGGCTGTCACTGGGGATTTTTGAAGTCAGTTTGATTGCGGTACAGTTTGCATGCAGCAAAATTTACTGTCTTTATCTGTGCAGGTCTACGGACTTGGAAGGACGAGTATCGTTGTGTAGCCACCACCTTCGGGTAGTTTCAGGAGAGTGACCTGATACTGTCATGTCACATGTTTCATTTTAGAATATCACCCTGGCTACTCAGTGTGGGGAATGAACTGGAAGCGGGTAAGAGTGGAGACAGAGATAAAAGACGGTGGTGGCCTTGACTGTAGCACAGTGGTGACATAGAGAGACACGAGGGATGCCAGTGCTGTGGAAAGGTAGAATCCGTGGGCCTTAGAAATCACTTCTTCTTAAAGCGTTTACCATGTAAACTTGGGTCAAATACAATCTAAATGACCCCAGATCACCTGAGATCTTTCAATAAAGACATTTAAAAATCTTAATTAGCTGACACACCAACAATAATGCATGCTTATCTATTGCTGGCCATTCCCTGTAACCCACTCTGGCTGAGAGTCATTGAGTTAGGCTTAGAACAATTAGTAATCACAATTGAACCTTGAGCATGTTATATAATTTTGAGGCTACTAAATTATACTAAAATTACATCATAAACTTGGATTCATGGTGGAAGATTTACTGGCACAAGGGAGGAGCGGCTTAAATAAGTTCCCATGTGCGGTTGGCTTAGATTGGAGGGATTTTCAATAGTCATTTCCTAGCTGCGGGCCCTTTTGAGGCATTAACGCCTTTAGTTCCAACTTCACGTAGCCGGTGTTTGCTCATTTCTTACACCTTCCTTCCCTCTATTCCCTTCTTTACTCAGAGATCCCCCTGCCCCGCATACACATGGCCACCATCCTGCACCTGTCACTCAATCTCTTACCCTACTTTATTTTCTTCTTGGGGCTTATCTTTTTCTGGAACGTTTAACCTGTTTATTCCGTATTCTTCCCCACTGCCCCCACTTCGAAAGTACAAGCTCCATGAATGGGAAGACTTTGTTTATACTGGTTATTGTTATAGTCACAGTGACTGGAACGGTGCCTGGTCCATAGTGGACACTTAATAAATATTTGTGGGATGAATGAATAAAGCTATAGTCCACCATGGAAAGACTTCTACCTCTATGATCTGGGCCAGCTGCTTCCATTTGCAGATGAGAAAATTAAGGCCCAGGGAGGTGAAGACATTTGCTCAAGGTGCCAATCAGTTGGCACCAGCTACCCAAGTTCTCTGGTTCCGGGCAGACCTCTCTCTGCTGCTGTATGTGGCCTCTCGAGCCTGTCCAGTCCCAGCACAGCAGAGCAAGTTAAGAACATGGACTTCAGGAACCATCTGACCTGGCTTAAGTCTGAATCTTACCACTTGGGCAGGTGTTGCTCCACCTCTCAACCTGTTTTACCCACATATAAGTCAATGATAAAATAAAACCTCCCTAGCAGCATTGCTGTAAACCTTAAATGAGATAATGCAGTCTACATGCTTTGCATAGGGCACAGAATAAATTTTCCTTAAATACTAGATATTGCTATTCTTTCCTAAGAACCAGCAATGGGCATCACATCTTTTCTGACTTCTGGTAAGCGGGAATAATTTCTCACTTAAATTTTAAGCTATAGATACAGCAAAGTACTAGGGGATATGTTAATGCATGATGGAAAAAGGGGGAAAAGGGCCCCCCCGTATGGGAGGGAGAAAAGCATATGGAAAGAACTCGTCCCCCTGCTCATTACATCCTCCTTTCCTCATCCATAGGCTGGACTCCACAGGCTCTGCGCTGTTGCTGCTTGTGTCTGACTGACATCCAAAGATTCATTCCCTGGGATTAGAATGAGGTTAAAGCAGTTCATGCTTTGTATGAGTGTACGAGTGAGAAGTTGAAGGAAGGTAACCTGGGACACCCTCCCCTTCTTTTTCCCTCTAATAATGGTAGATTAGTTTGAAATTCATTTCTTTCTTAATGAATAGTCCCTGCAGGTCTCCTATGTGCCAGACCCTGTCATAGGCAGGGGAATGGCTTTGTCTATGAGAACCAGAATGGACGGGTTCTTCCTGCTTCTTTCAGGCACAAAAGTGCTCCTAGGCCAAATGCTTGCCGGGGCAGAGTATTCGTTTCCTCGGGCTGCCATAACCGGGGTGGCTCAAAACAACAGAAATTCATTGTCTCACCAGTCTGGAGGTTAAGAGTCCAAAATCAAAGCGTTGGCAGGTTGGTTCTTTCTGAGGACTTCGTGAGCGAATCTATTCCATGCCTCTCCTAGTTCCTGTCAGCTTTGTAGCAATACTTGGGGTTCCTTGGCTTGTAGATGTTTTACTCTGATCTCTGCCTTCATCATTACATGGCCTTCTCCCTGTGTGTGTGTCTGTCCCTGTGTCCAAAGTTCCCCCTTTTATAAAGATGTCAGTTGTATTGGATTAGGGCCCACCCTAATAACCTCACCTTAACCTGATCATCAGCAAAGACTCTGTTTTCAGATAAGGTCACTTTCACAGGTACTAGTGGTTGGCACTTCAGCTTTTTTGGGGAAGACACAATTCAACCCATAATAAGCACCCTTCCAGCCTCAAATAGCAACTTCAGCCACTCCTACAGAGTGTGTTCTCTTGGCTCTATGAAGTGAGGCTCTCAGCGTCTCCGTACCATGTGCCCACGCGTGCAGCCCGAGGTTCCATTTTCTGTTGCCCAGGCTCTGCAGGTCCCCAACAGGGTTGAGGTGAGTGAGGTACTTGCCTCAGACACAGAAATTAATTCAAACATACCCACAGTGAGCAAAGTGTCAAATTTTAAAATAAGGACAGGATCCAACAGGGCCAGGATTAGGGTGAGGTGAGCAAGGTGAATCATGCAAATCCAGGGTTGGGGCCTGCCTTTATTTAAAATTTGGATATTTTGTTCACTATGGATGCTTTGTATTAATTTTTATTTTAAAATATATTGCATGAATACATGATTTATCTTAGTGCTCCCTTAAAATTTGCACTAGGGGAGAATCCTTCATTCAAACGTCCCTGGTTCTGGCTTTTTGGTGTGGATTCTGGGGTGGGTGGGTGGGGGCAGACTGGGGTCTAAGACCAGCCTCATAACTGGGAGTCAGGGCATCTGGGCCTTCATCCATGCTCCACTAGTAATCAACTACTCATCGTTGAGTAAGTTTACTTCTTCTTTCTAAACTTCAGTTTCTTTGAATGCAAAATTATGTGAGTAGACTCCATGATTTTAAGGTACAAACTAAGGGTAAGATTCAGTGACACTAACCAGAGCTCTGGCTGGAGATCGGGTGAGTTTCTCCTCTGATCCTATCTCTGCCATTCACTGACTGTATGACTTTGAACAAGTCACTTTCCAACTAGACATAGGCAGGCTTCCTCATCTCCAGTAGTTAGGGTGAAAGTGAAATGGTCTGCAAGACTCTTTCGAGTTCTGTATTTCTCTGATCCTTTCTCTGTCTGAAAGCAAACAAGAATATCCAAACGCCACCAGCCATGCTGGCAGCCGAGCGACAGTTTCAAGGAGCCGTATTTTAACAAAGGGACTTACTCAAGAGCAAAGTTAATTATCTGGCAACATGTCAGGAAGCCTTCTTTACAGGGAAAGAGAATCCAATGTCAAACAGACAACATCTAACTATTGTTTAATTTTGAAACACCCTCATTAGAAACTTGAGCTCATGTATTTTGTTGTTGGAAGGAAAGCACAGATCAGGGCTTCGGTGTTTTTCACTGACGTGTTGGCACTTCACCCAGTGATAGAGACGGAGCCCTCATGGAAGTCTGGTGTGAGTGTTGTGCAACCTTGAGAGAGGCTCATCCTACTTTGAAATTCTTTGTCACCCGTGAAGTAAGGACAACAAAGCTTGCTCATGGGTTGCTGCAGAAATCGAGTAAAGTATGAGTACATGTGAAATGGAAGTTTAAACAGAAGGGTTTACGTACGTTATGAACTCTCACTCAAAATTACTGGAGAGCAATTAGAAAACGCATGTCAAAGATATTTTATATGACTCAGTAATCCAGCCTCCAGGTAGAAAGCCTGGGAAACTAATTAAGAATGTAGACAAAGATGTAGTTGTTGCATATGTATTGCAGCATTTTTATAATGAAAACGAAGAAGCAAAATGCCATCTTAATGGTGCAATAACAGAGGATTGGTTGAATATATTGTAATATTTCCATTTAGTGGAATATTATGCAGATGTTGAAAATGACTTAATGGAAACTTATTCATTGGCATGCATACATTCTTAGAACATATCATCAAGTGAAAATTACAAGGTAAAATATATTATAAGCCCATATTTGTAAAAATGTGCCTGAGTTATCTCTGGGTGGTAGTATGATATGCTTTATTCCCCCCCTTTTTTTGTTTACCTGCATTTTCTGATTTTTCTGCAATGAACATATATATATGACATAACATTCTTAAGGCTATCATAAAAACAAATATAGATACATCCAAGAAATTGCTCTTTAGAAAATAGTATTAATCTCATGTTTAAAAATTAACAAATATCCGAGATTTCTTTTTTTTTAATTTTTAAGAAATGGCATTGTGAGGGATCTTAATCTAGAAGATTATTTTCATTTTGCCCAAATTTTCCTACTCTACATTCTTTTGCTGAGCCCTCTGCTTATACTCATTCATTGATTCATTCACTTATCTTTCCAACACTTACTTAACACTTATGTCCTGGACAGTGCCATACCATGGGAACATAGTGGCCCCCTAGCTGCATCCCCTCTCAATGTCCCCAACACAAACTTGAACCACCTCCCGAGCTCCTAGCCTTGGAACCGTCACCTTTCATTCCACTCCTCACCCATCTTGTCATAGTTGCTGCTGACAACCATCTCCAGCTTCCTGACACTCTCTCCCCCACAAAATCCCAGTCCCTTCAAGTTCTGACTTTACTCCTTCCTCTTCACTTCCGCAACCACAGCTTGGTGCAAGCTCTGGACACCTCCTTCCTCATGTCATCCGACTCCAAGTTTTTCCTGGTTATGTTCCCCAGTCATAACATTTCTGAACATCCAAGCCCATGTACATATTTATAAGTCACCTACATGCACCTCTTCCAATCCATGTCGTAAATACTAGAATGCTAATTTCTTTAAGAATTTTTTTTTAAAAGATTTTATTTATTTATCTTCAGAGGGGAAAGGAAGGAGAGAAGGAGAGAAATATCAATGTATGGTTGCTTCCTGTGCATTCCCTGCTGGGAACTGGCCTGCAACCCAGGCATGTGCCCTGACTGGGAATCGAACCGTGATCTCTTGGTTCACAGGCCCGCGCTTAATCCACTAAGCTACACCAGCCAGGGCTCTTTAAGAATTTTTGAACAATATAAATCTAAATGAACATCATAATATTTTATTCACACACTCTAGTGCACCATCTGGAACATTTAGGGATCTTTGCTCTCTCCTACAGTTCTAAACAGGATAGGAAAAGTGATCTTTTCATGCTTTTATTCATTGTGAACTTTATCAGTGTAACCTCTGGTAGGTTCACATTGACCTCCTATTACCCGAAAGTGCCCGATCCCTGGTTTCAAGGTCTATTGCTCATTATACCCCTGTTTTCATCTCTGAACAGGTCTTAGCTGGTTTTAAGCTGAAGTCGTTAAACTGGGGTTTCACACTGTGTGTTTTGTGTGAGGAGTCCCATGATCAAATAAGCTTGAGGAGCCCTGCCAATTCCAGCTCCTTGTGGGAGAGTCCAGATGCAAATCAGCGCCCTAAAGATCCTGAGAAGGCTTCTGGGGAGACACCTGGTCACCTTTTCTGAACAGAGTATCTCCCAGGCTTACTCAACCCTTTATTGTGTAAAAGGTATTCACACACCTCAAAACTAGTGTTAGCCTGAGGAACTCTGGAGAATGCAAACTTACACAGCTCGCTGACACCTGCCTGCATCACCACACAGTTCTGCCGTCACCGGGAATGACTCCGTCCTTCCTGTGAGCCACACCGCCTTCTCTACGCTGGAATCCGCATTTCCTCCCTAATGAGATCGACCCAGGGGAGCCATGGTAACCCACCCAACCACAGTTAGTTCATTTTTATGTATTTATTTACTCTCAATGACAATTTTTTAAATTACTTGACATTCACTATTACATTGGTTTCACTAATATAACCACTATTATATTAGCACAGTGATTAGACATTTATATGACTTATAAAGAGATCCACCCCCCCAATAAACCTAGTACCCATTTGGCACCATACATAGTTATTACAATATTACTGACTATATTCTCTATGCTGCACTTTCATCCCCATGACTGTTTGGTAACTGCCAATTTGTCCTTCTTAGTCCCTTTACCTTTTTCACCCAGCCCCGCAACCGCCTTCCCATCTCGTAGCTGTCAGTTAAAACCCCGGTGAGTACAGAAATCTTCTGGTCTCTAGCAGACAGCTCTGTCTGCGATAGGGACATGGTCGTTTTTTAAAAGCACAGGTCACATATGTCATTCCTCCGCTCAGAACCCATCAGTGGCTTCCCAAAACATGCAGAAGAAAACACAGACTCCTTAGAGCCCAGGGATCTGAACTTTCTGCTTCTCCAACCAAAATCTAGACCTTTCTTCTTTCCAGTCACACTGGCATTTCCTCAAAGATGCCAAACTCACTCTTATTTCAGGGTCTTTCCACTTTCTCTCCCCTTCACCCGGGACACTGTTCACCCAGAACGTCACATGGCTTACTCCCTGTCCTCACTCAGGTCTCCGTCATACATGACCTTCTCAGGGAGGTCATCCTGGACTTCCGGGCTTCAGGCCCCCACTTCCTCCACTGGCTACTTTCTGACTGCTCCTCTGCTGCTTTTTCTTCACAGTTTTACCACTGCCTTCCTTATGTCATATAATCTTGGGTCATGTAAGACCCAAGAGAGAAGGGGACTTGCCTGCCTTCACCACTCTATCTCCAAAGCCTGGAGGAATGGCTGGCACATAGTAGGAATTCAAGAAATATTTGTTGAATGAGTGAATAACTAAAAATAGTTCACCAAAGTTCAGATTCTGGTAGTTTCCATGATTTAGTAGAATAACTGGGTGTCTGTTTATGTTTCTCTCTCACACAGAGCTAATTGTTTTAATGAATGGGATTGCCTGATTATTTCTGCTGTTACACTAATCTCAACAACCCAACTAGCAGACCATAAATTTGGGAAGAAAGGGCTAGTATTTTATTTAGCATTCCAAAGCTCATAGATGCATACACAGGACCTTAAAAATAAAAAGCACTGTAGCCCTGGTCATTGTGACTCAGTTGGTTGGAGCATCATCCCATAAACTGAAAAGTCGTGGGTTCAACTCCCAGTCAGGGCACATGCTTAGGTTATGGGTTCAATCCCCAGTTGGGACACATATGAGAGGCAACCAATCAATGTTTCTCTCTCACATCAATGTTTCTCTCTCTCTCTCTCTCTCTCTCTCTCTCTCTCTCTCTGTGTGTCCCTTTCCCTCTCTCTAAAATCAATAAGCATGTCCTCAGGTGAGGATAAAATAATAACAATAATAATAATAATAATAAATGAAATCCACTGTAAACATGCTTCCTTATAGGTCTGATTAGCATAGTTTATTAAATGCTTTGAAATACAAAGTATTTACTAAATTGTTTGATGGGAACAAAGCTTTATTTTTCAAGGTGAAATGCCATTTTACCCTGAAGGAGTGAGGCTGGGCCACCCTTTCCAGTTAATTCAAGAAGATGTCAGCGGCTGAGAGGAAAACTGGGAAGTAGGACTGGGGAGAAAGGAGAGGCAGTGCCCTGTGGGGTGAGTTGAGGATTCAAGGAAAGAAGAAGTTTCGGAAAAGCACTGTGGGAAAATATGCGAGGGAGAAAACTGAGAAAGGAACAAGAGGCTTGACTCAGAGTGGCGTGGGGAGCTGCTGCTCAGGGTGGGGAGAGAAAGTCGCCTGAGGTGAACCCGGAGACGCCGGGGGGGCTCAGCCCCTCTTCTCCAGGGCAGCCTGGAGAGCTCCAGCAGCACTTTTCAGGTTCCCTCCTCTGGGCTCAACACTGCTCTGTCCTGAGTGGGTGGGTAACTCCATGCTCTGTTACTTGCTCAGGGTGCACTGAAGTTGTGTCTGTCTGGGGAAGTCGGGAACTTCGTGGGTCTGCAAGGTAGACCAGGCCTACATTTCATTCAGCCCCTTCACTTTCTGCCTGTGGAGTCAGGGGTCACGGATCCTTGTGCCTCAGTTTCCTCAACTCCACAACACCCACTTCAGAAGAGCATTGTTAGAATTAGATGTAGCTTTTTAAAAATTAAATTCATGGGGGTCACATTGGTCAGTAAAATTATATAGGTTACAAATGCACAATTTTATGATGCATCATCTGTATATTGCACTGTGTACCCCCACCCCAGAGCCCAATCTTCTTCGTCACCATATATTTGTCCCCTGTTACCGTTTTCTAACCCCTCGTCCCTGCTTCCCTCTGGTAACCACCATACTGTTGTCTGTGTCTATGAGTGTTTGTTTTTCTTGTTTGTTCATTTGTTGCTTTCAGTTTTATATCCTACATGAAAAAAGAATTAGATATAGCTTCTAACACAGGCCACTGGACTTCCCTAACACATATATTATAGCCTGAGCATTGTGAATGGCTATACTGAAAAAAGAAAAAAAAATTCAAACCCTGGCTATGGGTTATTGCTGTGAAGAAAACTGTGTTCTAGAAGGCTCTCCACAATCTGTGGAGCTTTTGGCGTTTAGTAGACAGCATATATTACTATTGTTGCTTGCTAGGGGCCCAGTTATGCCTTCATACTAGGCCCAGCTCATTGGGTTAGCTTTCTGCTCGTCCTCTTTCCATCTCTGTCATTCCCTGTGACCTTATTCACTTTGCACTGAATGACGCTTAGCAGTTTGTACCAAGTGCTTTTCACTTACACGATCTCATTTCATCTTTATAGCAAATCTATCAGGTGGTCACTCTTCTTATCCCCATATTACAGATGAGGAAGACTGAGGCTTATGTACAAGATGTGATTTCCTCAAGGCCACATGGATTTTCTGCCTCTAAAATCTGTCTTCATCTGTTTGGCATGACAAATACTCCTCCAACCTTCCACTGAACCGTTGTGTCGATGGAATAGTGGAGGTAACTATGCCTCGGCCACGTGGAAGAGGCTACGTAGGGTGTGGGCCCTGGGAAGTGAGGGTGAGGACAGAGGAAACTGGGATGACCTGGCTTTGAATCTTGGCTCTGCCCACTGGGAAAGTCACCTAACCTCCCTGACACCCCACTTCCAGTTGCTTACCCTCAACTCCTGAAAACGTAGAATAATTGTTTTCACTCGCAGAGTTGTTATGAGGATTAACAGGGACAGAGCATCTGAGCATTAATCTTAGCTTAAAACATGCTGAATTATTTAGGAATTACTTCATCTTTTATTTCATGCAATTTATCATCGGGCCACAAAACACCTACTTATCTTTATTACCAGGAGGACGCCTCTCTTGGCAGCCCGCGGCAGATGTGGCGAAGCCCCCCGAAGGCTGGAGGAGCTTGGCCTAGTGGTTAGAGAGAAGAGGCTGAGTCACAAACACTGTTTCCAAAGTGAGTCACTTTGCAGCTAGCGTTTTGCCTCAGTAGGAGTCAGAGCTGGAAAGCAGGGAGACAGACCCACTGGTGGAGAACGGGCTGGGGCTGGGACATCTGCTTTCTATGGTGAGCAGCTCCATACCGACCACGTGGTGCTTCTTCACTGGGTGAATTGTTTCAGTTTATCGTGGCTTCTGATGTTTACATGTTTCCAGCTTCTCTCTTTTACTCCTCAAAGATGCTTTTGGAAACATCAGCGTTCTTGCTGTGTGTTCTTGGGCAGGTCTCTTCCCCTCTCTGGGCCTCATTCATACATGCTAAATGCGGCGACTGTGTCTGCAGTCCCAACAGTTTATTGTCCATTGGCGTTCAGACCCTCTGGCCTGGGGGCTGCAGGCTCAGGTGTGTTCTTTCCATGCAAAGGAGAAGGAATGACAGGATCCCACTTCCCATCTTTTCCTGGATGCTGACACATAGCCCTGTGATTTCTGACTGGTCCCAGGGCACCCCATGCCAGTCTGTGGTTTTCCAGCCTGCTTGCGGCCCCGCCATCCTCCTGGTAGGGGAAAAATGGTGCTGGTGCTGGACAGAGTTAGCATTTTCAAGGGTCCAAATATCCCAGGGGCCACTTGCTTCTCAAGGTCCCAGTTGGTAGCCCAGAGCCAGATGGACGGCCTCGGCATCAGACACCACCGCTTGTCAGGAGTCACTTCCCATTTATGGCTGGTTGTTGTGGTTACCGAACAGATAGACATATATGGAATTGTATTTCTTTCTCCCTCCCTCTCCCTCTCTCTCTCTGTCATTTTTTTTAATAGTGAGGTGGGGCCATTATGAGATTAGCTTAGCACCATGAGTCACTGGGTACGGGACATGTTTCTATTTGTCTTAGCATTTTGTTATTGTTATCAAAGTGTGCGAGGCCCCTTGGATACGGAGCCATGCTTGACCACCTCTCCTCCACGTGGCCTCCACGTCCCCCTATATGTCACAAGCACCATGAGGAATGGCTATGTAGCCATTCGGTAACATTGAATTTGGGCCCAGAATTCTGTATACCTCACCAGTTTGCAGGCCTACAATGGTGAAGAGTTTGGAGAATTTTCAGAAAGGGGAAGATAGAGAGAACACAGAATTGGTAGTCAAGAGTCTAAGCTCAAGTAATAACCATAAGATAAATTTTGAGTCAATGATTTCATCCTTTTAAGAGAGCAGGATGATAGGTAGGTCATGGGAAAGTAATGGGGGGGAAGTGGGGACAACGGTAATTGAACAACAACAAAAATTTAAAAAAATAAAAGTAAAAAAAAAAACAAAAAGAAATTAAGTTCATCTCCCTTGCCAGGTCTGGTGAATCGGTGGCATGTGCCAGGTGGGGTGTGCTGAGAATGATGGGGCATCACTCGGGCCCCCGGAGAAGACCCGCTGGGAGGTGTCAGCACCAGCGCTGTGCGTGCAGAGCGCGGGGTCTGGCTGGCAACGTCTGCCTCTTGGGAGAGCGGGAGCGGGGTCAGGGGAGCGGAGTGTATGCCGTTCGGGTAACAGATGACCTCTGAAGTCCTATTTAGCTCCAGACCCTGCACAGTTAGAAACGAAAGACGATAAACTTACCCAAATCTGTCACCACCTCCGTTTTCTCAGTGGGATTTAGTCGCCAGGGCACCTCATCGTGACACGTTACAGGCAGAGTGAATGTCCCTGGGACTTTTGGCCAACACACATTACATCTGATTAAACCTCCAAGTAAGAACAATTGGAAGTCCAAGCTGCTATAAAAGAGATGTCCTCCTCAATTCTCAAGGGGGCCGGATGCAGGATGGGCAAACAGCGTGTGCCGTTTGGGAGAGAAGTATGTTCCAAAGGCTATTTTCGTACTGTAAATTGCAAAAACCTGTCCACTTTCCCCTCCCCCAACCCCTTCTGGCACTTGGCGCATGGTAAGGGCACGTGTCTAAAAAGGGGTAAGAAACCTCGCCAGCCATAAGCTGAGGCAGCCTTTTGAGAAGTCTAAACAATGTTTGGATAGGGAGAGGAGGAGCCGGCTTGGCAGAAAGTGACATGGGAATCTTTGATAAACACAAACCCCACTAAACCACCTGGATTTAGGGGCTGCTAAAAATTGAGCTAGTCTCCACTAAATTAATGAAAGTATGATGAATATAAAACCCTCTCATCCTCTAGCCTAGCAGGCCTATGTTGGGACAATCATATTCAGGTCTAAGCATCACTTACCAGAACAGCGAGATGGTTTGCAACCACCAGTGACTCTCTGCACATTTGGAAGATTGAGAAGAAGAG
>CM052546.1:19182504-19230731 GCA_028533065.1 Trachops cirrhosus
TGGCTGGTGTAGCTTAGTGGATTAAGCGCGGGCCTGTGAACCAAGAGATCACGGTTCGATTCCCAGTCAGGGCACATGCCTGGGTTGCAGGCCAGTTCCCAGTAGGGAATGCACAGGAAGCAACCATACATTGATATTTCTCTCCCTCTCTCCTTCCCTTCCCCTCTGAAAATAAATAAATAAAATCTTTAAAAAAAAATGAGATAGGAGGTGGACTGAAGGACTAATATATTTAGCCACTATATATTGAATATTGATTGTGATTAATCAAGATTTGTATTTTTTTCTCAGCTGAAAAAAATAAAAGCTGCCTAACTGAGGAACTCACTTGATTACCCAGCTATAGTAGAAAGAGGAACAGACTGGGAGATCCTCATTCACCCGTTATTTATAGGATGTCTACAGGTGAGAAAAGCAAAGCCGGTGTGATGGGCCTGCCTCAGGACTTGCACGTTAGGGAGAAATGTTGGACGTGAGTCTAAAACCGACATGAAGAAAGTACACAAGGACCGCACGCTGCGCCCTGCGCTGGCTGGATGAGAAGGGGGAGAGGCCGGAGGCAGGGAGAACAAGCAGAAGGGTACCACTGCGTGGCCGCAACCACAAGGCAGGAGGCAGGAACAGGCAGGTAGTCCTGGGAGAGAGACTGCCGGGACAGTTTTCAGCTTGAGATGCTGACCAGCACTTTTTTTAAAAAATTTTATTTATTTATGTTTAGAGGCAAAGGGAAGGAGAAACAAAGGAAGAGACACATCAGTGTATGTCTGTCTCTCATGCGTCCCCTGCTGGGACCTGGCCTGCAACCCAGGCATGTGCCCTGACTGGGAATTGCACCTCAATCCTTTGGTTCACAGGCCCACACTCAATCCACTGAGCTACACCAGCCAGGGCTGACCAGCACTTTTAAGAAAAAGAGAAGTTTCTTCTGGTTCCCAGTGTGGACATGTTCCTTTTATTACAATGTTATCTACATACACACAAACATAAAAGTCGGCATAAATAGCTCGCTTTATAGTTTGCATGCAACTGAAACAATAAAAACAAAGTTAGAAATTAAATGCAAATAAAATGACAAAACAGCTACAATTTAAACGGACAACATTTTTTACGATGGTTGATTCTCTTTGGTGGAAAGGAATCCTCTGCTTGCACTTGCTCTGATCAGGTCCTGGAGGGTTTGCCTTGGCAACCCTCCCTGGAGCCACAGATCGCCAAAGTTTTCTATTTGCATTGTTGCAAAACATTTGTTCCCTTCAGTTCTGTGATGTCATTTGACTTTCACTGGAAAGGAGCACATTATTTATTAAGACCGCCTCTTTTTCTTTTCATTAGCCTTAACATTTAAGTGGTATCACTCTGGGCCAATTTGCTTACAAACTCAATGAGTACAGGCACTGAAATCTCATAAGGCAGTAATGGAGGCGATTCAATTACTAAAGATGTTGGAATAATCATAAAATTCAAATTTATAGCCTTATCATGAGATGCCCCAGAATTTATGGGTCTCTGAGGCTCCACTGAGAAGCACTGGTGCTGTGGGAAGGTTTACTGTGCCTGCTGCCTCTTTCCAAGGGAGCTGCGCAGTGACAGCTTCTGGGACGGTGTCCTGTGCCTTATCACCCATCAGCCTTTCCCCACCCCCACCCTCTGGTCACTGGGGCGGGTCAGGAAGGAAGGGTGCACTTGAGCCAACAGCATGCAATTCACTGGCTGGTCAGTAGCCACATAAAGAGGAGTTGGCTACATTTCCTCCCTCTTACTTCTTTCCCCAAAATTTGGAGGGCTGTTGCCATGACAACACAGGAATGCAGAAAGGTGATGTTTCCCTAGCAAAGTGACATTATGGGGAAATGAACATCATAAGCATTTTGAATCATGCTTCCTTTCCAAGTATGATTCTAACTCAGTAATAGGGTTCATTTTGAGCAAAATGTAAAGATAAAAAGGAAAGGTTATTGCTCCAAGACAGAAAAGCCAATCATTTCACCTGGACCAAGTCCTTCTCCTTGGGGTGGCTCTACTCTCCTCTATGTTTGTTTCACTTCTCAGAAAGTGCAGGATGGTAAGAAGGAAAGTGGACACATCTCTCCACCAACCAGTAAAAGTCTTCTTCCGACTCACTCACTCCAGCCAAGTCTACACGCCCAGCTCTGAAGTAACGGATGAGACCTAAAGAATCTAATGCCCTGATTCACACGGCCCATCCTGAGAGTGATGAATGGTGTTGTCAGAGCCTCCCAAAAGCACAGGGACAGAGGACAAGGGAGGGTGTCCCCAGGGGAGAACTAGGAAAAGGGTAAAGGGACATTAGGCAGCCACATAACTTATTCACTGCACATCCTTTCTCTGTGCCCTAGTTTCTTTGTAAAATGACTCTAGTAATTCCGCTTTGCCCACCGCTCAAGATTGGCGTGAAATGAGATGAGGCAGTGAGTGTAAACACATTTCTAAATTACAAAATACGTACAACAAAAAGCGGTCGTGTTTAAAGGGTTTGTTATCCTTTGTCAAGTACACCAGGGCACGATCAGGCTGAGTGGGCCGGCTCTGGCCTCCTGACCTTCACATTTCCTGGGGTTAATTCCTCTCACAGGAGGCAAGGGCATTCCCTTCATTTTATTTTGGGCAGGACATGTAGTTTGCAAATGTTTCTATTTTTTAATCCTCAAATGACAAACATATTCATTGATTTTAGAGAGAGAGGAAAAGAGAGAAAAAAACATTGATGTGAGACAGAAACATCAATTGGTTTCCCCCTGCACACACACAGACCTACAACTGAACCAAAAACTGAGGTATGTGCCCTGACGGGGATCGAACCTGCAAACATTTGCTGTACGGGATGATGCTCCAGTCAACCGAGCCACCCCGCCACGGTGGGAGCCATTCATTGCAATAGCACAAATCTTCCCCATTATCCCAAGTCTTTTTCACTTCACAGAATAGAAGACACTTACAACTTGCATTTTTTCCCGAGAATCTAGAATGGAGGAGAAGAGGGAGGCTCTCTAGGAAAGCTGGCAACTTCTGCGGGTGAGAGGCTTCCTTGATGTTGAAATGTGTGTGATTCAAAGAACGCTGCATTCCTTGCGTGTCTTGTTTGGGACAGTGCTCAGTTTGAAGCAAGAGTTGTTAGGGTAGCTTGGTGTTTAGATAAGCAATCCCTCAGGAGGGACGCTTGATGGTAAGAGGGTCTGCGCATTTGGAGCCCAGCAAAACCTCTCACTTGGCAACAATAACAGTGAAACAACAGGGCCTACTCCCCGGGTTTCTTTGATGTGAAAAGTGAGCCCAGATATGCCTGAAAGAAGCTGAACACTGAGGCACAGAGGGAAAAATTCTGGTAGGACTTTGAGTTACAAGTTAGAAAAATGTAGGTGAACTGAACGTGTATCATGGTGTTGCATAGAAATCCCACCTTTGCCTTCAAGCAAATTCAATGTATACTTTCGGCTGCATTTTCTGATAACCTGTGTCAACATAAGAGTCATAGCATTTGTTATTAGATAATGTTTAGAGAAAGGTGGCTTGGAAACACAGCCACCCCAGGCAACCTGCACTGCTGGGAGCCTTCGTGCGCATAACAGGACTGTGGCCGCTCCGAGGGGCCTGAGAACAAGAAGGTGCCTTCCCCTCCAGGCTGATGCGGTGCTTCACCGAGGCCCACGCTGGGGTCCCGTGGGCAGGCACCGACTGTGCACTCCAGCCTGAAACCCGGACGACCTAGGAATCCCTAGCTTGTTTGAATTTAAGGGAACAGAAAGGGCGAAAGAGTCCCATTTCTTGTGTAGTCAGCATTTGGGGGGCACTTCCTTAGAGCAGAGGTTCTTAGGGAAGGGCCTTAATGAGAATTAGCTGAAGAGACATTTTAAAATCAGGGTGCATAATTCTCACCCCAAGAAATTCTTGTTCAGGGTGTCTCGAGTAAGGGCTAGACAGGGGTCTGTTGAAAATGCTCCCTGGGATAGAGAGATGCTCAGTCCTGACCACTTTAGTGATTTCCCTGATGAGACTGTTGGGCTCATTGCACGCCTCTCCTTCCTTCCTCATTGAGTTTGATGGGTTTCTCGATACGAGGCTAGAAAGAACTTTGAGAGAAAACCCTACTCCCCACTGAGGGCTTCATCACTCCATTATTCCTCCCTCTTCTGAATTCTGTTAGCACTGTGTCTCGCTCACACAACACTTATCGCCGTGTTCTGTATTGGAGTTATTTATGAACACGTCTTATCTCCTCACACACAAGCCCCAAGAAGGCTGAGACTGTCATACCCAAAGGTCACCCGCTGGCCCTTGGATTGCATCCATCTGTAAATGTATTTTTCTTGGCCCTCAGAGTGTTTTAAACTTTTTTGATTTGCTTGCCAGCTTTTAAAATCTAGGAGGTATTCCTCCCACTCCCAACTTTCCTCCTAAATACGATGGCCGTTGTGCAATGCTTTTTCGGTTGGAATCTCCGATGTCCTTTTGACTCGAGCTCCATGTTCCTGCAGGGCTAGGATAGGCTGGAGCTGAGCAGCACGGTCACCTTTCAAACGGGGGTTGTGTTCTCCAATTCCCCCTAGTCCCCACCACTCCCTATTCTCCCCCACTGGACCACTTCTTTCATGAGTATTTCTCTCCTGACACCCATGAGGCACTGGGATGTGTCACCCTTTTGATTTCTACACAGTAACTGACTTTTCATAAGTGCTTCCTAAATATTTGTGGAGTGGAGAAGTAAAGGCTAAACTGCTCCAGGAGCTGGGCACTTGAGTGGAGTTCTTTCTCCAAGCTGCCAGACATCAGTTGGCATGAATAACAAAACAGTATCAGATTTTGTACTGTGGTTTCCCCAGTCAAGAATTACGAGGCAGTTCCTCATTTTCAGGAGCTTTATCTAAATCTCTTTATTTACCACAGGCCAAGCAGCTAAGCAATTCTCCTCCAGCCAGAGGAAATGACACGAAACACGGGAATTTCTGCGAGCGGGTCGTCCTTACCGGTGACTCTGAATTCTCACACAGCGGCCTGCTATTCATTATGGCTCTCATGTAAGTCTCCACTGGAAAGCCCCTTGGGGGAAAAAGTTTCTGTCGGGAATATCCCTTTTTATGGCTGCCAGGACCGTCTTCCCATTTTTTGGTATGAGATATAAACGGAATAGTGGTTTCAGCACTGATTTCTGGAATGCAGTCTCCCCTCCTCAGTTCTCTAAAATCCCTCCACGTCTTCCATCCCCACACCCTACAGTATAGGAGGCGAAGCACTAGGACATCTTTAAATTATATTGGTCTTGTCTTTATTTTTCTGGTTGCCTGTTCGTAATGGCCAATGAAATTCTTTTTTCTTATACACAGTAAACAGTGATAATAATATGTTTTCTTTAAATATATTTTGAGTAAAAAATTAAGCTTCTTGAAAGAGAAATATGGAAATAAAAGTTCTGATGGGATGAGGCTATGGCAGAAATGGCGAGCTTGCTACAGGTGTGGTGCCTGTGAGGGAAAGGCCGGATTTTAGGACAAAGTCTGGGCTCCTCGTCCAACGGGACGCCGCCCATCTCTTTGGCCTCAGTCCTCACCAGCTTTTCCCTTTCTCACGGTACAGCCTAATATAACAGGAGCTTTCTACGGTTCCTCCAGTGTGGTGGGGGGTGTCCCCACCCTTCACAACTGGTTTCACAATGGCTAGGTCTTCTTCCTGGAGAGCATTTGTTATTCTCTCTGCAAGAAGCACTACCCACCCCTCTCAATGCTCCCCCAACCCCCCCACCCCCCAACTTTGCTTGTATGACAGGTGCTTCTCACCCTCCATCACAGCTGCAATGCTGCCTCCTCAGGCCACTCTGGACCACTCTGAGTAATATAAACCTTAGCTTCCTATTTGCTATCTCAGCATCTGACCACTTTCCTTCCTAATTCTTCCCACAAACTGAAACTTTTAAAAAGTGTATTTCCTCTCTCGATTATTAAATCTCTCTCCTGCTGCACTGTGAGCTCCTTAAGGACAGAGCCCTTGGGTTCTGTTCCCTGCTGAATCCCAGTGGCCAGCAGAGCGCTGAGGACACACAGATGCACGTGGCCATTTGATGAATGAATGCATATTCTTCCTGCCTTGGTACCCTGGTGAATCCCCTTCATCCTTCAAGGCCCACGCAGCCTATGAGCTATCCCTCAGAGGACTTCCTGCACCTTCCTCTGCCAAGATGGGGTTGCTACTCTCTCCTCTGTCCACAAAGCGTCATAGATACACACCAGCACTGTAGTATCAAATACATTGTATTATAACTGGGTTAAGGGTCTAGGTGCCCAAATGGACTGTGAGCTTCCTGAATACCCAACCTCTCCCTCTGCCACCATCTAGCGATCTTTCCCTATTTCTAACCATGATGTTACTCACACCAGGAGAACTCTTGTGATTTATTTGTAGCCAGAGCGGACTGTGATGGAAAGTGAGAAAAGTTATTGGTATTTGGGGAATGTTCAAGCTAAGTACGCATCACTTACAGACATACCCATAAACTATCTTAATAAAAGATGTTATTTTTTCTTAAGAACTGTTTGGTTCTACGGTAAGTCCCCCCACTCAGAAATCTCCAACAAAAAGACGCTTTCATCTGCAGAAAATAAAAAGAAAAAAAAAGAACTTCACCATCTAGTGGTAGAAACCTTGAACTGCAGGTATACCTCCACTAATTTGTTCTTTTCCCATCAGCAGCTATTTACTGACCACCTGTTATGTGCCAATAATTGACATAGACGAGTGTCTGGTCTCACTTAACCATTCATGCTCTGATCACTTTCTATGAGTGACTCACGTTGTTTGGAGCTTTGGTGTCCGGGGGTTAGATAAACAGACACACTCGAGGCTAGGTTTCCTGGTGCAAAGGTCAAACACTGGCATCTCTGGGCCCTATAGAAGTTGCTTTTCTGGCTTCTCCAGGAAACTCTGGCCACACTGCCCTGCACTCTGGCCTTTCAGTGGTTGGCTGGGACCAGAAGCAGCTTCTCCTTCTAGTCACGGCTATTCCGTCACTCCACTTCTGTTGCCTTGCCCACTCGCTCGTCTGAGTGTGGCCTCTTTTTAGACATATCCAGACGTTTGGTGGGTTTTGATTCGTTACTTCTATTCTTACGGAAGGACATCTCCAAATCTTTCCAATCCTTCCAAGAAAGCCCTTCTTTCCAGCACAGGCAATTCCAGTGGCATGATTATCAAGGAGATACGTAATGAGCTCCTTGACAGCCCCTAGATCAAGGCTCACTCATTCCTCTGGGTTTCTGTGCTTAAGCAAAAGCTCTTTGCTTGAATCCCTCCACTTGATCATTTCCCTTTCTCTCCTTGCTTGAGGAACTAGAGGGTTCTTATTGCCTATTTGTCCCTCTTATTTGTTCAACAGATACTTCCTGGACACTCCCTAAGTGCCAGGACCTCTGCTTCCTGCAGGAGAGATAGCCAAGCCCTATATGACACACATACCCCTAATGGAGCTGGTGGTGCGGCCATTATACAAAGGTCCATGGTACCATGGGGACATGCAGAATGAACACTGAGAATAATACGGGGGTAGAAGTGGGGTCTGAGGGATGTTCCTGGAGAAAGAAACATTGAAGCTCAAACCTGGAGGCAAACAGGAGTTAGACAACGTGAGAGACACCTTCATAAATGCCGAGACTCGAGAAAAGCATTGGAGACTGAGATTCTGGAGCGCCTATGAGCCCCGGGAGCAAGCGCAGTCTTCACGCCGCCGGTGATGGGCAGCCAGGGAATCTTCTGAGCAGGGAGTGAATGTTCACGTCCACGTTTTCAGGAGATCGCTCCACCAAGCAGTGCATTTCAAGAGATTTGGCTGAGAGCTAGGGCTGTTGGTTCCTTTGGACACCCCTCCATCCACCCCAGTTCAGTGTGATCAGGTACAGCCTGGTGGTGAAGGACGCTAGGAGAGGGGCCCTCGGCATCCAGAAGGCACAACACCGATGCCCATCGTCCACCCCTGTAACGGTTCTTGTTTTGCCCTTTAATTCTTGTTGTTCTGTCTGTGTTTTCCCCGGAGCGCTCCCTGTTTTCTCCGTAGTTCCCTCCACTTTCTGCGTAACCCAGGCATCACCCTGGCGCTGCCCTGGGCCTCTGGGGCTGCGGATGCCCAGAGAACCACAGCAACGAGGCCGTGAACTCCCCGCCCGCCCCAGGGAGCCCTTCTACCAAACAGTTAGCTTCAAAGCCCAGTTGGAAGTGGTAGATATGAAGCAAAAAGTCAACAAACATTTCCCTGGAGTCTTGGCACCGAGAGGTCTTTTTCTTTTCCCTTTTTGCTCAATCCCCAGCTGGTCAGCAGCCTGAACTTCTGCCTACCCACCCCCTCCCCCTGGCAGCTCCCAGCCATGCTGCAGTAGTACCTGCTGAGGAAGACGGGCGACTCCGCCACTTATCCCATCCAGAAGCCCTGTCCTCTTCTGACAGAGGGCGACACTCCTCTCACAAGGAACAGGCTTTGGGTCCGACACACCGAGGTCCTGGTTTGAGCTACATCGGGTGCCAGCTCTGTGGTCTCAGGAGACTTAATCCACCACCGTGGGCATCCATGTCCCCTTCTGTAGGGTGGGATTGGGAGTCCCTCTTCTCAGTGATTCTGAGCAGGAGAAAATGACTCTACACAGTCACTCAGTCATTTATCAAACACTTATTGACTACGTAGCCATGTGCCAGCCACCGGGAGACGAGGGTCCTTGTTAAACTGTAACGCGCTGCACAAATACGACACTCTCAGGTGCCGGAAACTCACTACTAACCGCGTCCGACTGGGTCTGTTAGATCTGTTTCCCACACCTGTCTGGCCTCCAGGTAGGGGAACCACTACCTGAGTCCTGCCCACTATAACTATTCAAGGCAAAGCTTTAGTAAGACTTAGTAAGTAAATAGAACATATCAACTAGCGATAGAAAGCTCTATGGTGACAAAGCCTCTGTGTGCTTGGAAGCTTTTCTACGTCCTGCCCCAGAGGTCGCTATAAAAGGATGGTCACGGTTTTCCCTACTGCTGCAGCCCCGACAAGGCGGGCCTCAGACAACGGCCAAAGTGAAGCCAGTGTTGCATTCTAAAGGGAGTTGGCAACAGTTGAGGCTGGAACACTCCTCGTCCCACAAATCCTTGGGGCTTTCTAAAAGTCTAAGCTGGCCCTGCCACCGTGAGCCCCTTAGCTTCCTGCTCCCCCTTCCTCTCCAGGCTGCAAGCTCCCAAGTCTCAGAGAGGACGAGCAGCAAGGAGAGAGAGCATCACAGTGAAGAGCTCCGTGGGAAGATGCATCAGGGCTTAGGTCTCAGTGAGAAACAGATGGGACCTTCCCATTAACACAGTCCAGGGAGGGGTTATTTACAAAGAGGAACCACAGAGGCTCTTGTGGTTACTTCTTATAGTAGCAGAGCTGTTGCCACTTCTAGGCCCAAGGGATGGAGAAGAGGGGGCTGAAACCCAACCCAGAAGAAGAGAGCCATCTTCATACAAGTTAGAATTAGTTTTCAGGGGTGGGGCAACTTATTGGTGGACCCTATAATGGCAGTGTCGGGAGAGTTGCAGAGAAAGGTGAAGATGTGAGAGCTATTTCGAAGGCAGACTTCTGAGGCTTGCAGATGGAATGGATTGTGAAGGAAGAGAGGGAGAGAAGGGCAACCTATAGCTTCAGGTTTGGGCAACTGGGTGAATGGTAGTGCCATTAATTTTGATGGGAAACACAAGGGTTAGAGGACCCACATTCATTTTGGGACCCGCTGGGTTGAGATGACTATAAAATATGGAGGTGGAAGTATCCAGTATTCCGTTGGAAATGGCATCTGAGGCTCCAAAGAGGGATCTTGGCTAGAGATATATTTCGTAGGTGAACAATTATTACTGCTTATTTAAAGTCTGCCGTGTACCATGTATATAACACAATGAACCCCTGATACTTGCTTAATGGAGAAATCAGTCCTTGGTATTTTGAAAAATTGTCTGTGTTACCACCCTGGCATTACGGCCACTCTTGAAAAGATTACACCAGTTTGCTAGCCCATGCTACTTACCATCCACAGAATAGCCATTTAACAGTAAAGAAAGTTGAGGCCCAAAGGGGTAAAGTGCAGCAGTTAGGATTATTATTCTTACAAGTGACTAAAACCTCAGTTAACATGATCTTAAATAAACTAAGGGATTAATTGACTCAGGTCCAGGGGTGGTTTGGCTTCAGGCACAGTTTGATCCAGAGGCTTGGAAAATGTTACTGAGACACAGTGTCTCTACTCATGTATTCATTCTGCTTTTCTTAATACATCTGCTGGCTTCACTCTGAGTTGCCCAAGTTCATGGGAGCAAGATGACTACAGCAACTCTGGGCCTCACATGCTTGTGCCTTCACATCCCAGGAGAACATAACGAATGTTCTCTCCCAGAAGCCCCTTCACAGGTCTCAAGTCTTCTCATTGGCTCTAAACGGGTGCTATCTTAGCCCTGATCAGTCTCTGTGGCTAGAAAGACGAGACATGCCCATTGGGTTGGGACGGCGAAGCCTGCCCTTAGAGCTGGGGGAAAGCCAAGTCCACCTAAAATTAGGATTTCATAATAGAAGAGGAGTGTTTGCATATCCACAAGTGAAAAACAGGACGCTGTCACCTGAGAAGTGATGCTGAGGAGGGAAAAAAATAACTCAGAACCACAGAAAGAAGGTACCTGTTCGAGGTCTCCCAGCTTGTTAGCATCAGAGCTGGAGTTTAGGTGATCAGCCCACTTTGCTTTCTTCCAAACTTTCCTTCCCCTAGGTGACTTTGTTTCCAGCAATGTTCTAGAGATTTAAGGTAGTCCGAGGCCAGAAGTGGGTTAATAAGAAAAACAGAGTGATGAAAAAGTTAGAGAGGTCACAAGTCCTCAGGATCTTCCTGCGGCCCAGGGTCACACATTGGCCAGACGTGGACCGGAGGGTAACCAGGCAAAATGCACTGCCCCGGGTTGGGGGCTGGGGCAGGAAACGAGCTGGCTGGAAGAGCTGCTGGTGGTCCCTGGCCCAGCCCATGACCCTGTGTCCTGGAACTAGTCAGACCTTAAGTAGCCAGGGAACTTTCAAGACCTGGGAAAAGCCAGCTAGGATCAGCCCTTCGTGGTTTTTAAAAGCGTCTCCAGTTCAGTTGCACTGTAAAGTTATTCCCTGTGACTGTCACTCTTTTCTCTCTGCTTTCTCTGTTGCACACAGTTTTGCTGGTTCTGGTTATTTTTAGCTCACTCTGGGCCCTTGGGGATCATCAAATGCAACTCGCTTGTTTTGCAAAAGAGGGACATGAACTCTGAGTGAGCCTCGATGAAGGGCACACGCTTGCTGTCAGAGTTGATGGCCCGATGGGGGTCTCCGGGCTTCCTGCCCAGGGCCCCCACTGCACCTGGCTGCCTCCCCCACCTCTCCGTGGTCTTAGCCAGGCACCCAACAGGGCTCTGCCGTGTGAAAGAGATGAATGTTCTCCGAGGACCCGGGTACTCGGGAGAGTACCTGCGGGCCCAGGTACTTTTTACCTTAGGAAGGAAGATTGAGAACTCAGGAACGGTTTCCCTGGAGACATGGTTTTGGGTTTTAGAGGCTCTCAGTCTCACTCACAAAGCCCGCTGGGGTGCTTAACACCCATAGTGAGAATCATTTGCAAGCAGTTCTTAATTCCTGTCTCCTCTCCTAAGGGCTGGACACCGAACTTGGCACTTCTTTCCAGGAAGGCTTTAGGAATCTTTGCAACATGCTGATTGCCTGGGAATTTGCTTGCAGTCAGTCTGGGGCCCATTTCATTTCTTTGCTCTTAATTCTGGCTTCTCTCTCTCTTTCCCTTCTTTTTTTTCCAGGGCTGGCTTCAAGGGCTTGAGATCTGAGTAGCTGCACAGGGACTCACACTCAGGGTCTATGGCCATCTTGAAATTATTAATGGTTTTACCCTTGAACTTGCGTCTTGTTGGTGAAGTCCAGTGGGATGGTGGAGCATGTATGGGAACAGAGGACATACTGGTAATATACTTATGTGTCCTCACATGTATCTTTCACGATGCCCCACGAGCACGGAATTCACTGCTCTGTGAGGTGTGGAATTTCAGCGAGACTCAAAGTGAGTACAAGACCAGCGTGTTACATCTGCCACTGAGAGGCCGTGCTTCTGTTCACCTCAGAACCTGCTCCGAGCACAGAGAAGCCAAATGACTAAGGGTCCCGCATCATATTCTCATCCATGTTACTTCCATGTGGCAGCCAAACTCTTACACTGAAGTTATGACGCAGGAGGAAAGGGAAAGGTGCGGCCACCCGTAGTTCCTTCGTCTCCCAGTCCTTCTTGCTCATCAGCGAGGTGAAGGGACACAGTGTGGGTAAGATGAACACATATGAAGAAGTGAAATAAACACAGTTGAGCTGTTTATTTTTTGCAGCATTTGCACTGTTCTGGTAAGAAGGAAATACATGCACATGTGTGAGCTACAGAAGACAAATTGCGCAAGTTAAGTGATTCTGCAATCAAGTTAAATGCTCTTCTATTTGCCCTTAACTCTAACATTGCACAATATAAAGACAAATGGTAAAATCATGCTAATAATCTTAAATTTTTCTCAGACTAGCAGATATAAAACACCATAAGGTGGGAGAGAGAACTCTCAGTTTGAAAGGAGAAAGAGAAAGCTTTATATTTTCGCATATTTAATGGCATTTCCCCCCCCCCCACTGTGTTTGGAACAAGGGGTCCCGCATTTCGTGTTTGCTCTGGACTCCACAAATTGTGAAGTCGTTCCTGCCTTTCTGGCCTCGGAAATTAGCTTCTCAAATTCTGTTGCTTCAAATGAATAGCTCGCACACACTTGCTGTTTTGATCCCTCATTAGTGTCTAACCAATTTTCTTTCAGATATTAAGTTGTTACTCACATTTAATACTGTTTAGTTTATAAAGAGCTGCACTAGTTTGCTAGGGCTGCCATAACACAGTACCACAGTCTGGGTGGATAGAATAACAGAGATTTCTCATGGTTCTAAAGGCTGGAAGTCCAAGATCCAGGTGTTGGTAGTTTGGTTTCCTCTGAGGCTTCTCTCCCTGGCTGGCAGATGGCTGCCTTCTGCAAGAAGACCTCGCACAGTCTTGCCTCTGTGTGTGCATCCCGGTGTCTCTATGTCCAAATTTCCTTCTCTTACAAGCTCATCAATAGGATTGGGTCAGCACCCATACTAACTGCATCATTTCACCTAATCACTTTTTTAAAGGGCTTATCTCCAAATATGGTCACACTCTGAGTCACCAGTGGGGGTTAGAACTTCAACATGTGAATTTTGAGGGAGCACAGTTCACCTCACGAGAAAAGCTTTCACATTATTTTTCCTTTTACAACTTGGAGGGAGCAGCCACAGTGGGGATTCACACATATTTTGCAAATGCATTAGTTCATTAATTCAACAAATACCTGAGTGCTTACTAAGTGTCAAGCATCAGGCTAGATGCTAAAGATATAACAATCAAGGAGACAGGCAGGTCCCCACTCTTGTGGAAATTAAGCTGTAGTGGGAGAGACGAGAAAAAAGCAATTAAACGAATGAAGCAATTATGACCATGATGAGTGGAAGTAAGGCCGCACACACAGCGCTGTGGTAGAAAATACGGTCAGGGAGGGCCATTCCGAGGAGGTAATAGTCTGATTTAAACACTGGGAAGGATTCCTTGATGCAAAAGAGCCCGGACAGGAGAGCTTAGCGGAGAAATAGCAAGTGCAAAGGCCCAGGGGTGGAAATTGCTTAATGTGTGCTCGGTATTGATGAAATGCCCGTGTGCTGGATCATAGGGTGTGATGTGGCATGCAGAATATGGCAGGAGCCGGGTCAGCCAGGGCCTGGCAGGCACAGGATGGATTCTGAGACAACAGGAAGTCAAAGAAGGGTTGATGTGCTCTCAGCCCGGAGAATGGATTGGCGGTGGGCAGGATCGGGAGGTGGAGAAACTGAGTCTCAGACTGTTCAGTGATTGCCTTTCATGCAACTTGTAAGTGGTGAGGCTGGGCAGGTCCAGACAGAGAACTGAGCTTGGCATTGCAGTCCTGTAAATGTGGAGGTAGCGCCCCCTGCTGTTTCAAGTACTCATTAACCCTCATTTGAGGCCCAGTGTAGGACGTGAGGCATCTGCCAGCCAGCTCTTGATTATGGAATGCACAGAAATTCTCCAATCACATTTCCACAAGACATGGCAACATTTTCAAGTGAAGAGAAGGAGGGGATGAAGAAGTCCCTAACCAACAGGTTCAATCTTCTCAGTGAAGCTGGGTTGGAGATGGAATAGACCGGACCTTTTATTTTTAAGTGTAATTAATAACTTGATTTTTAAAAATTATACATGCTTATTACAAAATATCAGGCAATACACAAACATGAAAAAACAAACTGTTCCATATCTTACCACTCAGAAGTAACAAGTATTAACATTCAATGAACATTATTTTAGACATATGTACATATATACATTTATAGGTTAGATTAAAAATGTCTTTAATAAAGACATTTACTCTCTACAAGTAAGAAACATTACTAAAATAATTTAAAGTACACTATTCTCAGACCACACATTTACTTTTAGATATATGTATCTATTTATATAATTTTGATGGATGGATGTTGTTTCAGTGTTACAAAATGGGCTAGCAAATGTTTCCTGCGAAGGACCAGATAGTAAATATTTTAGGGGGTATGAGACAAAAGACCTTGGTCACAACTATTCTGCTGTGTTACTGGAGCAAGAAAGCAGCCGGATACATAAATGTACCGAGCGTGCTGTGTTCCAAATACATCTTTATTTTCTAAAGCATGTGGTGGGCTGGATTTGGCCAACGGCTATTGTTTGCTGACCCTGGGAGAGGGTCAGGTACAGTTTAGTTACAAAAGGGAAGAGAATTACTGTGCTTACTCTTCCTTCCCCTCACTTCTCCAGGTTTTGCTTATATTACTCTCACTTTGTTACGGCTTATGAAATGTATAATTTTGTATGCTAGCTTCATGCTCACACATGATTAGCCTTGGCCATGAAATTAGTAAATTCAGTGTTTACCTTGGTCCATTTGTGCTGCTGCCACAAGGATGCTGTTAACCAGGAGACTGGTGACGACAAGTATCTATTTCTCACAGTTCTGGGGTCTGAGAAGCCGGAGATCAGCGCCCCGGCAGATTCGGAATCCAGCGAGGTCCCCTTGCTAGAGAAGCCATGTTGTCACTGTGACCTCCCACGGAGGAAGGGGCGAGGGTGCACTTGGAGTCTCTTCCACTTATAGGAGCACCACCCTTGTGACCATATGTCACCACGTGAACTGTAGGTGGACACAAACGTTCAGACCGTAGCATTGTTTTGCACTAGGTTTTTTCATAGCTTTTTTTATTCATGAGTTTTTCATTAACATTCCACTCTTGTTCAACTGGGACTATTTGTCAAATAGTTTTATTTAGTTTGTTACTGCTTTAAAAAGAATTCATGGGTTTTGTATTTTCTGAACTCTTTTATCTCAGAAAATGTCTTTCTTTTACGGCTTGAACCTGCAACATTTCAGTGTATGGGACTGTGCTCCAAGCAGCTGAGCCACACCGGCCAGGGCTGTATCAATTTTCCTTGACCTAACTCTTGTTATCTGTGCATACAGTTCTTCCTTTGAGAAAACTCTTCCTAGATTATTATACCTCTGAATTCTTTTGTGTTTTCCTTTCTACTCTAAGGATGTCAATGATCCTCACGTCAATAATCGTCTCAGTACCTTTCATCCTTCCTTGGATCACGTTGTCCCTCTCATGCTCCGTTTTCTGTGATCATCCTGGCCATCTCTCCAGGACATTTCCAGCCCCATTTCTCTCTCCTTTGCCCTTTATAAGTTGTTAGATCTATTCCAATGTTATTTGGTCTCCCAATTTTGCCTCAGCTCTGTGATGCCTTCTTTCATCATAGTCAATCATTTTATAATTGTTCTTTGAGGTCTTGTTCTGTTGAATTCATATTCTTCATGAGTTCTTTACTCTAACATCCTTCCAACATTAAAAAAGAATCAACATTTCTCCTCTGGACTTTATTTTCTTCCCGGGGCTTCTTCGTTTGTTTGTTTTGTCTCTTACTTGCCTGATGCTTCACTTGGTTTTGTTGTAGGGCGGTGTTATTTCTTTTAATTTTGCTCATGTTGAAGGAGTGGCTACATTTATAGTTCCTCTGAAATGGTGTAGATCGGGGGTGTCAAACTCATTTTCACCAGGGGCCACATCAGCCTCACAGTTGCCTTCAAAGGGCCGAATGTAACGTTAAGACTGTATAAATGTAACTGCTCCTTAACTAGGGGCAGGGAGCTCGGCACTGCTGCTGGGTAGAAACAAGGTGCTGGGCCAGGAAAAACAAGCTGGAGGGCCGGATTCGGCCCACGAGCCTTGTGCTTGCCACCTGCGGTGTAGATGTGTTCTCCCAAACACCGTCCCCGCTTTATCTGGGACCGTTTTGTTTCCCCCCTTCACGGTATGTGGTTTGGGAGCTGAGTGTAGCTTTCTGTTGGTTCTTCAAGTAGAGAATATTGTTTGGAATTTCCAGTGTTTTCGGGAGATGGGGGTGGCCTTGAGAGCCGCACTCAGCCACATTAGAATCCCTTTTGCTTCATGGTTGCCAAATCTAAAAAAAATACGGTTCTAGTATTACAATATCCCTTTCCTCTCTGGTTGCTGCCAATGAATGATTGGACTTAAAAAATTGACCATTTCGTCAGATGTGAGAAGTTTCTGTGACCTTGTTTTATTCTATCTTTACGTAGAAGTTGGCTGTTAAAGCAAGAGTTGGGTACACTTTTTATTTTATTTTATTTTATTTATTTTTAATTACACTTTACATTCAGTATTATCTAAAGAACAACATAAATGACAAACAAAACAGAAACAGACTCACAGATACAGAGAATAGGCTGATGGTTGCCAGAGGCCAGGAGGGTTGGGGGGGTGGGGTGAAGATGGTGAGGGGATTGAGAAGTAAAAATTGGCAGTTACAAAATAGTCACAGGGTTGGAAAGTGCAGTCCAGGGAATCTAGTCAATAATATTGTAGTAGCTACTACGTATGGTACCAGGTATGCACTGGAAACATCGGGGAACACTTTGTAGAGTATATAATTGTCTAACCACTATGCCATACCCCTGAAAATGATATTAAAGAGTCAGGTACAGTTTAGAAAACAATTGAATTATGAAAAGAGGCAGACTAGATAAATTTTAGTTTCTTTTAGCTTGACATTCTAAAACAAGATAAATATGACAGCAGAGGTCCCCCAACTGTTACAAATTAGGAAGTTCAAAAACAATTTAAGAAATAAGAGGCATTTCGACGGCATGGCCGCTAGAGGGCAAGCCTCGGCCACAACTTGAAGTAGTTCCATAACACCAAACAGTTGCCATCGTCCAGTGAATTATGCTGGAGTTCATTTAAACTTTTGCAGAAAGTGTGAAAAGGGAAATCTGGGAGGGGAACGGAGCTAGGATTATCTGGCAGGCAGGAGCCATCACTCTTTGGAAAGATGGAGCCCATGTTTCTTTCCTTTGTCACCTGCATCCATCCCCAGCTATGAGTGGCTTCTGTCAGTTCCCCTAGTCCTCTCTGTTTGCGAACTATTAAACCACAGCCCCATGCTTAGTCGACTGTGCTGTTTTCCAGCGAGTGTGCACAGAAGAGAATTGACTTGGCCAGAGTGACAGCCCCTGCGCTGGTAAATGGCAAAGACCTGAAACGGAGCCCTGCCTCCGCGGGCTGCTGGGCCTACTGCAGGCCTTGCAGACAGAACAAGCTCTTGCTACCGGTAGTTTGTTTTCAGGCCTGCAGCCACAAGAGAACCAGCGCCATGAGGAATAAATCACAGCCTTGCCTTCAGCCCTAGCTGTTGGCGGCTCCCTGTGGCATTCTGAATCCTGACTGGGACTGAGACTTTTGTGGCACGAGGACAAGCCTCTTTACAACAAGACTGATGAAAACCTGCCTTTGCTGGCGACAGGGCTCCCTCCATTTGTCTCATAGGCTGGGTCTTGCTGCTGAAAGCACAATTTTCCAACACGAGCTTTCAGCCTGTTGCTCATCAGATTCCTCCTTCTATCACACATAATGCTTCACCAGAGAATATGAGGCTTGTTTTCCCTTCTCGGGCTGCATTTTTGGCCTCAGTCTTTGCTGAGATGTTTCATCATACAAATGTAAGACAAATGCCTGCCTGTGGGCCTCAGGGGACCTGTGAGCCCGCGACGCCATCACAGCCCTGCCCAAGATCGCGGATACGACTACCGTGTGCTGTCAGTAACTTAAATGGGGGGTATCTGTCATGGGGCTGTGTCCTTACAGAGGCTTTTTTTTTTTCACGTAGATTTTCACTGGGACTATCCCAGGAAATCACTGTTTCCTTCTTGGGAAATATGTCAGTTTAAATATGGTTGTTAGGTTATCACAAGGCAGATTCTTTTCAGATCTGATCTTTCCCCCAGGAGGAGGTGCAAGTGGGAGCAATAGATGCTGTGGTTCCGTTCATTGGGGGCTGAAGTGTTCAGTGCCCCTCCCTCACACACACCTGTTAAGACTGCATAAGCATATGTGGAGAATTGTACTTTTCACCTTTGAAATTGCCTTGTTTGGACCCGGCATGGTGGGAAGAGTATATTCTTATTGTGATTCATTCTGGTGAAGAAATGAGTTAGAATTTCTTCTTTGGTTAGGTGGGAAGATAGCTTTGCTTCCTCCTTTCTCTGGGGCAGAAGGAAGTAATAGCTTAGACTCAAGGGACAAAAGAAAAAGTTAGAACCCCAGTAGGGGTGGTAAGCCAGTCCTGAACTATAGCTGTGTGTAGAGGGAAGGAAACCAATCCCAGACCTATGGGTTCTAGGAGTTGTGTATCTGATACCCACTTTTAAATGTTTCTTTCCTTTGCATTAGTCTCAGAATCTCTATAGTGTTTTTATCAGATATCACAGCTGGTAGGCGCTGGACTGTGGAGAAATAGGACAGAGCCTGTGTCCTCCTGGCGTGGGCTGTCCTAGGGCAGGGGCCATGTCCTCGGGGCTGTGTCTTTTGAGCAAGTCTTATAGTGAGAGCTTGTGAGACAGTTGTGAGGTGGTGAGCGATGACTCACAGAGGGGCAGAGAAGAGCTCCAGAGAGAGAGAGACGGTAAATGAGGACCAGAGTGGATTTGTTAGGACTGCAGGACACAAGCATGGGCTTTTTCACACCTCCACATCCTCTCACTCAATCAGGAGCCTTGAATTCAGACTCAAGGGTCACTGGTAGCCTTGACCTTCAGATTGTATTCTGTAGCCAACAATGGCCCTAGGAGTATATGGGACATGACCAGCGCAAAGGAAGAATCAATCAACTTCCATAAACTTTGGCTTCTTTGTGTGTAAGGAGTATGGGCAATACTATTTTCCTTGGGTGAAAATAAGGATATATATATTTTTATTTTTTTGTATCTTCTTTAAAAAGATTGTATTTATTTATTTTTAGGGAGAGGGGAAGGAAGGGAGAGAAACATCAATGTGTGGTTGCCTCTCACGTGCCCGCTACTGGGGATCTGGCCTGTAACCCAGGCATGTGCCCTGACTGGGAATCAAACCAGCAACTCTTTGGTTTGCAGGCCAGCACTCAATCCACTGAGCCACACCATTCAGGGCTAGTTTTTGTATCTTTTTTAAAAAATTATGTATTGATTTTGAGAGAGAGAGATTTGTTGTTCTACACATTTATGCATTTATTGGTTTATTTTTGTATGTGTCCTGACTAGAGATGGGACCTGCAACCTTGGTGTATCAAGACGATGCTGTAGTCAACTGAGCTACCTAGTCAGGAGTTTCTGTGTGTGTATGTCTTCAAAAAAGGAACAAAGCAAACAAAACAAACAAAAACACCAGATGGATAGAATAAATCAAAGCGGTTACTCCCCAGAGGTGAGAAAGGGAATACGGTAGGTGGGGACAAGGACAGGAGGGTACTTCCCAGTGTACAGCTTTTTGTAGCATTTTACTGAGGAACCATGTGAGTGAATTACCACTTAAATCACAGCCCGTGCAGTTCTGTCGTGAGGGGGAAATGAGGTCACGCCTGGCACACTCAGGGGCACTTGTAACATAGTGCTAGTACTATTTCTATGGCAGCGCCTTGAACCTCCTGTGGGGGACCTGTTCCTTGTTCAGCACCTGGTGGCCCGAACATCAGGAACTGACAAAGATCATCGATTACACTCTCAGGGAGCTGGTCTAATATTTATCCACCCTGAGCCTATGGCGACTCAAGCTTCCCCGCCTTCTGCATTCTTTCCCTCCTGCCTTCCTCCAACCACACCAAGTCCAATGTGGGGCTTGATGATTTCATTCTGGCTCACTGCTGCTTACCACTTTCCCCTTCCACTAGTTAAATGCTGCTTTTCTTGTACAACAAAGCACTAACTTATTATGTCTCAGGTCGAACAGGCCTAAGAATAGCAGGTGTCAAGAGCTGTGCCAAGGAAAGGAGCTGGCTCTGAGTGCTGGTGGTCAGATGGGAAAGCAATGAAGTGAGGAGATTTAGGAGGCATTTGATTAATACCAGTTATTAAGAGATTCATTTGCTGTTACTGGCTTCCAGAACCCTCCTGGGCTGGTTTCATTGAGTTTCTTGGAGTATCTCTCTGGGTCAGGATTTACTTGTGATGAGATTCACTTTTCAGCAATGAAGAAGGGGGAGTCCTGTTACAATGAAGGGTTGGAACTGGGGCAGGAATCGGGTAGACACAGTTTTGAGTTGGTCCTAAAGTCAGGGAGGGCCAGAGTAATAATAGCTATCACTTACTGAGGGCCTACTGTGTGCCAGACTTTGCACCAGACCTTTATGTGCATTACCTTTTACTCCTAACATTACTACTACTACTACACGAAACATTTCCTGAGCATTTATTATGCACTAAGTATTATTCTATGTGTTTTACATGGCTCACCTTACTTAGTCCTTACAACTATATGTGCTAAATACTTTTTATTTCTATTTCTTTGATAAAGAAATTGGGATAAATAGCGGATTGAATAGCATGTCCCCAGGTCGCGCAGACAACAAGTGGCAGAGTGTGGATTGTAACCCAAGCTGTCCAAGGGTAGAGTCCCAGCCACAGCCTCGTGATCTCATTGAACTCCCAGGAGTGTCTCTTGCATCGAGGCTGCGTGGTTTTCCAAGGACATTCAGGAAGACACCGTGAAGATGGGTGTCGCTGTCTTAAATGCTGAGGATGGCTACTCACACCCAGCAGTCTCCTCTCCTTCTGCCCTAAAGTCCCCCAGTGCTTTTCTCTTGTCTCTTTATCCTTTCCCAGCCGTCTCTCACAGGATCTGGAACACAAGTTTTTCCATTGTTTTGCCTTTCTTGTTTTTTTTTTCCTGAGCTTATTGCTGTGTTCCTGACAAATCCAGAGCCTGACAGTGAGTTCCAGCCTGTCCACCAGCTAGTTTTATCCTCCTGGAATCCTGTTTCAGACTAGCAGACCTACCTGGGACTTTGATGTCACCATGCACATGATGTAGAATGTTCCCTGGGCATAGACTCTTGCTGTGGTGGCCACCTCTCTGCATCAGCCACCTTGGAGATCCCAGACTGCCAAGGCTGGTCCAGTTAGCGACCAGTGCACCTCTGGGGGACCAACTCCTTACCTAGCCTGGGACACTCCTGTTTGTTGACCCTTCTTACCTTACATTTCCTGTCTTCCTGGCCCCATTTCAAAATGTTCGTGATATTTTCAACTAAAAGATTCCATTACCCCTTGATGAGCTCCAGAATTATATTATCATTTCAAAAGTAAGCCTCTGTATTATAAAAAAGGAACGTATGTCAGAGACACACCAAGAATGGTCTTGGATCTGAATTTGCTTTGAAGCTCAATATTGTAGAGGTATCTGGAGACATAGACTTACTTTTTCATTCATTCCATTAAAAGAATTCTTGATAAGTATGTGCTGGCACCTAATACCATATTAGTGCCTCTCTCTGTTGCGTGTTTTTTCTTTTCTTGGGAAAAAAATGAAGCAAGCTCAGCTCTCACAGTGGGAAGCCTTAGTATGTGGCATCCATGAAACAAATGTTGAAAAGTAGTGCAAGTTCTATTTTACTGGTGTATTATTCTTCAGCAAGGAGTGTTACTTGCTAATTCCATTCTCAAATTGATGTTTTGGGAAGTTTCATTGAATAGATCCTTTAAATTAGGGCCCAGGCATGAAATCATTGCATGTTTTGGTTTTTGAGTGAGGAATGTAACACCCAGAAGAGAAGTTTGATTTTGTACCCTGTAATCACTCCAGTCAACTTGGTTCATGCGGGAATGCATTTCTGAATTGCTCAAGACTTTCATTGTCGGGCAAGGAAAAACTGGCTTTGTTAAAAATTGGGCTATTTAGGCTGGAGCTATTATTTCTACTTAGTTATATGTTTGAAAATGATTGGCATGAAAGTTAAACATGCATGTTGTGCAAGAACATGAGAGATTCAGATGAATACTGTTCTTTAGTCTGGTGAGGAGAGAAGCTAGGAATAAGACAATTACACAAATTCATACAATTTTCACCACCTAGCTCAAGGCACTTTGTAATTAGTAATGGAGATACAGAAATGAACAAAATAAAGTATCTGCCCTCAGAGAGCTTATATTATTGCTTAATAGGATCTTAATAGAATTCTAGAATCAAGGAATTTGGGGAAGGGGATTTTTCTCCATCTGGGACTTGATGGTGGAAAAGAATGAAGTATGGTGTGGAAGGGTTCAAGACTGAATGAGGAGTCTGAACAGAGGCACAACGATGTACATACGGAAGACACGCTCAGGAAGTGTGGTTACACTCACGGAGATTTATCACTGCGAGAGCAGGTGGAAGTATGGGCAGATCCGGGAAAGAGCACACTTTTGACTTTTCCTTCTCTAATGCTCAAACACTTAAAATAAATTACTGAGTGGAGGTAACCCCTACACATAAGTTTTACAAAATTTGAGGATAAAATTTGGAAGCATTGGCCAACGTATCTGATTGCACTAGGAATTTTGCAGGTAGTAGATGAGGAAGTGGAAGTGTTACTAAAATAAAGAAGCTAGTTGACTATCTTGCATTTAACTCTCCCTGGGTTGAAGTGACCTTGGCAAATACAATGACACTGATTAACTCCACTGCCCCGCCCCCTCCATCCCCACAATTGGCAGTATAGACCAGATTTTATACCAAGCGTTATTCAAAGGAAGTTCATTCAGTCAGGAAAAGTAACATGTGTCACTGACAAGGGACATTGCTTCTTGCTGAAAGAGATAATTGGATCAATTAAGGTAGCTGGGTCAGTATAAAATTAAAATGAGAAGAAGCTGATATTTTTAAGCACCAAGCTGGGACATTTGGATGAACTGTCCTCTTCTCTCTGGGTAAAACTCCGCCACACTCTCTGATGAGGGCAATTAAACTACAACCCTTCCCAGTGGGCAGGACCTGAGTTGCACTGACCACTCTCAATCATAATTTCTCATTTTCCTAGACCATTTCCTTGGGCTATCACAGAAGCACGTGCCATGGGTTACATGGCTTGATCTATGTTTTACTCTGTCATGTATGAGAGACACCCAAGTCCAGTCAGCAACACACTCTTAGAGGTCGTTATTAGTCCTGCAGATGGCGACCTCACCTGCTGCACGTGGTTCCTGTCGGCTGTGGTTTCGGACGGGGACTCATTAAAAAAGGTAGTTTCATCATTTATTTTCTTAGTGCAAAAGCCATATACATTTGATTTGAATCTAAACATAAATAAAAAGTAAAAAACCAAATCTTCTACAATCCCATATATATAAAAGAAAGCATATTGTGTATAGCATTTGAGAATGCAATTTTGAAAATCTGTGTAATTAAATATTTAGACATGAGATTCTTTATTAGTAGCTATGTAGTATTATGATGTAGTATTATGTTCAGTGCATTTTTCTTGGTTTACTTAATGAATTCCGTGTTGATGAATATTAGGTTAAATATTTGGGAATTTCAGGTTAGAAATTTTGCTGCATTGAAGGCCCTTGTTTGTTTTTATTAACTTTTCCACTTAGCCATGGTTATTTTCATAAGGTAAGTTTTCTACATGTGGAACTGCTGGGTCAACCAATGTGTCTATTTTAAGGCTATTGCTGGATATTGTCAAACTGATTTCCTAGAAGGTTACACAATGTATATTCTGAAGGCATTGTTTGAGGATGCATGTTTCCTAGAGGAAATGCACCCTTCTATCCTGTTGTCTCCAAATCATAGGACGTTTCAGATTTGAAACCTATGAATTATTTTATAGATGGTAACTATCCAGGAAAAATCGTGTATTTCCACTATGATTCATCTACTCGTGCTAGTTAAGTTTGTTAGTCAAATGAATGAGTTAAGTAAGGGGGTTGTTTTTAGATACAGTAGTATCAAATTCAAAGTCCCTAGTACAATGGAAAAGAAGGAATATCAACTTAGATAACCTGGTTTTGAAATCTGGCTCTATAATCTTAAGAGGTCACTGTTTTAAGCTTTGGTTTTCTCATCTGTAAAATGAGGATCTGATCTGCTTTATCTATTGGTCAGTGAAGTAGACCATGTGATCTAAGTGTGATCGATCCCATTCCCTCTTAGAGCAGTAGGCTTTGATTGATGTAAACCCCAAATTTTAAACCTATCAATTATTTTACCTGGTAATTGGTTCAAGGATGAGCAAGCCAGTTTAAACCAATCAGCATATAGCATTTGCAGTAGGTTATATTATATTCAAAATACACCAAGCTCATTCCATCTGGACTTTCCTACAGAAGGACTTTACTTCCCATCCTACTGATGACAGGCTTAAGCAATGACCTTCTTTGCCCTCCAAAATGTGGGTGGAAGTTACACGTGCCACTTCCACATGGAAGTTTTAAGAGCTAGCATGTGGTTCTCCCACCACTCTTTTTTCTCTGCCACAAGATTAATATGCCCTAGAAAGTGGCTGTTCCTTCTGTCTTACTCCTAGAATGAAGAGGGCATGGATGAAGTCCCACTTGTTTTGTAACAGCGTTCATGCAAGTTGAATGAAAAAAATAAACCTGTGTTGCTTTGCAAACCTCTGAGGTTTTAGGGTCATTTATTACCACAGCACAGCTTCAGCTAGGCCAACTCATACCCCATTTCTTGGGCGAGAGTGAACATTTTTCAAGGTCACATGCCTAACCTCATTTTGTCTGTTACAGATGGAACTCGAGGCATTTTTTTGTTGCATCTGAAAGAAGAGGCACTGTCTCTCCTTGGATGCTGTGATGTATGGTGGTGTCACCAGGAACTGCTGTCTCATTCTGTTATGGTATGATAGAAACCGGTCACAGGAAAAAACAAACAAACAAAGAAGAACAACCCCAAAAAAACCACGGAGAAGTGGGACCAGGGCCCTAATCTTAAATCAATGCCTGAAGTCAATATACCTGTGAACTCTTCGGTTAAATGAACCAGAAACGATCAATTCCCTTTACAGTTTAAGCTACTTCAAGTTGAATTTTCTTTTACTGGCAACCAAAAGCATCATGGCTAATTCAGCAGAACCCGATTTGGGAAGCACGAAGACAGGACAACACCATGAGCTGTTCGTTTCTAGCCAGTGAATGCGCTAATGGTGGTTGACAGAGCACAGAGGTGGAACTTGGAAGGACCCAGAGGGTGAAGAGTTCTGGGATCAGCGTGCCATGCGGTTATGCCACTGGGAGGCAGAAGTTGAAGACTGGCTGGGGCAGAGTGTGAAGAAGAAATCGGCACATGCTGGTTTCTAGTTCCCATTCCTCCGGCCTTCTCCTTGTCCTCACAGTCCTGATGGTGCTTTTCACTGCCTTAGCTGACACTCTGCTGCCGGCTTCCTTACACGTCTCTTTCCAGCCTGCCCTGCTCTGTCCTAGTCTATACTTTCAGCAGAGAGGCTTCTTCCTGGATTTATCACTTGACTGGTGGGGAGCTTAATTAATTAGCATTTGGAAGCTGTCCAGCTCTTTACCGGATTAGGGGTAATTAGGAAAGCAGAGCCAGGAGGTTTTTATTGCCTTCCTCTCTGCTGGTCTTTTTCCTGCTTCTTCTGCAGAAACTGGCATTGATGTGGACTTGAATGAGTTTGAACTTGTCATGTTGTCTCCTTTCATTTTTCATTAAATGGATTCAGAAGTCTCCCAGCTCCCACGTAGGAAACACTTTCCAAGGATCAGTCACTTCTCCTGTAGACTAGGCAAACTCAATGTTGATAAATAATGCAGGTTTATAATCTCCCTAAAGGGCACAGTGTTTGAAAACCACAGGTAAATCTGCTGGATTCTTACAAGACATTCCCCTCCACTAGCCAACTTGGACATCACAGTTATCCCATGGCTCCTACCCAGTAACTCCCTCAGCAGATAATGCAATGTGCCCTGAAAACCGTGGAATTTAAACGTTATGTCCTTTCTTTTTTCACATCTTGATTGAATTTTGGGGGGCCCTCCTTTTCTTATTTTCCCACATAGAAGATGAATCAGTTAAAAACTGCATTTGGGTGCTTATAACAGAAACCTGAAACAATGTGATTTAACAAGATGGGGTTTATTTTTCTCTCAATTATGGGCAGTCTGGAGGATGACTTTCTATGGATGTTATGGTGGTCGTACGATGCAGTCTCTGTCCCAGGCATCCTCTATCTTTTTGTTCTGTCATCAGCAGAATGTGAATTCCATCTTCAAGGTGTAAGATGGCCACTGTAGTTCCAGACATCGAGTTGATATTTCAGGCAGAAAGAAAGAGGAAAAGAGAAAGGCAAAAGAACCTCCCAACTAAATGAGCACCCCTCCTGAAAGCCTTATCCTGAACTCAGTTACTTTACCCCTATGTTTTTAATTTTTTTATTTATTGATTGAGAGAGAGAAATGGGGAAAGAAAGAAACATCAATCTTTTGTTCCACTTAGTTGTGCATTCATTGGTTAATTCTTGTATGTGCCCTGATTGCAGATTGAACCAGCAACATTGCTGTATCAGGCAAATGCTCTAACCACTGAGTACCCAGCCAGAGCCTTACTCCTATCTTAAGATGAGGCTTGAAAAAATAGTTTAGGGGACATTTCAGTTGGTGAACTACAGCACTCCCATGTACCCCCAAGCCAGGCCTTAAATTCAGTGAAGACAGATGCACCTTTGTTCAAGACACTGCCCCATGCCTCCTCATCTGGCTATTAAACCTTAAGATGGTGGTGAGGTAAGTGGGAGTGGAGCCCACTTCCCCCTGCACATGGGTGAAACACCTAGCTGATCTACTGAGGAACAGAGGAAACAGCCAACAGTTCCCCAGCAAATATGAAGATAGGAGGCCAAAAATTGTAGAGGACATTGAAATACCAGATGAGAGACAAAAAACCCTGGAACTGTGAAAAGACCAGAGTTGGACCCAAAGAGGGGGCATCCCAACAGCTGAGACAAGTAGGTGGAAGTTGTGAACATCAGGATACCTGCTGGAAGAGGAAACTCACCAACAAAGGAACCACCAACAGATAACAACAGAAGAAGATGAAGGAGGTAGTGGAAGCCACACTAACTCAACCCAAGACCTATCTGGAAATACAACGAAATAGTGGAGAAAATACCCAGAACAAACAAATGAACAAGAACAAGAGAATCCTCAAAACCTTATACACACAGAAGAACCAGCTTCAACACTGCCCACACCTGCACAACAGAATGCAAGAGGTGGTGGACAGAGTGACTCTCAGTTAACCAGCTGATGTGAAGGATCCACCAAAGAAAGACCCAACAGCAATCAAAACCCAAAGGTATGCACAGAGCCAACATAAACGACAGCCCAAGACCAGTGAGCTTGGGAGATCAAGGAGACAGCACTGCTGAATCTCACAGGTATTCTACAATAGAAGTTCACATCATAAACACAGGGAGTCAGAACAGATAAATTTGAGAAGCTGAGGCTAACAAGAAGAGTCTCACAAACAATGGGAAGACAAAGAAACAATCCCCAAATGAAAGGAAAGGAGGAAGCCTCGGAAAGAATGCTAAATGAAATAGAGGCAAATCAACTATCAAATAGTGAGTTCAAAGCAATGGTTATAAGGAAGCTCAATGAGCTCACAGAGAATTACCAAAAACTACAGGGAAACTACAATGAACTCACTGCAAACTATATCAACATGAAAAAGGAAATAGAAACTATCAACAAGGGAATGAAGAATACAATTTCTGAACTGGAGAACACAGTGAAAGGAATCAAAAGCAGGCTTCATGAAGCAGAGGATCAGATCAGTGAGCTGGAGGACATGGTAGAAAAAAACACCCAGAATGAGTGAGACAAAGAAAAGAAGCTCAGAAAGAATGATGAGGGATTAAAGGAAATGCAGGACAACATGAAACATAATAATATCCATATAATAGGGATACCAGAAGGAGAAGAAGAAGAGCAAGGAATAGAAAACCTGTTTGAAAAAGTAATGATGGAAAATTTCCCTAATTTGATGAGAGAAAAAGTCACACAAATCCAGGAAACACAGAGAGTCCCAGTCAAGAGGATCCCAAAAAGGCCCACTTCAAGACACATCATAATTAAAATGGCAAAATTCCAAGATAAAGAAAGAATCTTAAAGGTAGCAATGGAAAAATAGGAAGTAACATACAAGGGAGCCCTGATAAGACTAGCAGCTGACTTCTCAATGAAAATGCTCCAAGCCAGAAGGGAATGGCAAGAAATATTCCAAGTAATGAGAACCAGAGGCCTGCAACCAAGATTACTCTAGCCAGCAAGGCTCTCAATTAAAATGGAAGGTCAAATAAGGAGCTTCCTAGACAAAAGAAGCCTCAAAGAATGTATCTCCTTCAGACCAGCTCTGCAGGAGATGATAAATGGTTTGCTTTAAAAACAGGAAGAAAAACAGTGAAAGAGAGAGGAACACAGGTACAAAAAAAAAGGCAATGAGTAAGTACCTATCAATAATAACCTTAAATGTAAATGGATTAAATGCCCCAATAAAAAGACACAGAATAGTGGAATGGATAAGAAAACATGACCTGCACATATACTGCCTACAGGAGACCTACCTCAGAACAAAAGACCTACACAGACTGAAAGTGAAGGGCTGGAAACAAATATTCCAAACAAATGGACAGGGGAAAAAGAAAGCCAGGATAGCAATACCCATATCAGACCAAATAGATTTCAAAAAAAGAACCATAAAAAGAGACCCAGAAGGTCATTTCATAATACTCAAGGGAAGAATCCATCAAGAAGACATAAACATAGTAAATATATATGCACCCAACATAAAAGCACCCAAATATAAAAAGAAAATCTTAGAGGACTTCAAGAAAGATATTGACAGCAACACAATTATAGTAGGAGATTTTAACACCCCACTGTCAAAAATGGACAGATCTTCCAAAAAAAATCAACAAAGATATTGCGGCATTGAACAATGCCCCAGATGAAATGGGCTTAACTGATATATATAGAGCCCTTCATCCCAAAGAAGCAAAATACACATTCTTTTCAAGTGCACATGGGATATTTTCAAAGATAGACCACGTGATTGGACACAAAACTATCCTCAACAAATTCAAGAAAATTGAAATCATATCAAGCATTTTCTCTGACCACAAGGGACTGAAACTAGAAACCAACCCTAAGGAAAAAAACCCCAAAACACTCAAAATCATGGAGATTGAATAGCATGCTATTAAACAACAAATGGGTCAAGAATGAGATTAGGGAAGAAATCAAAAAGTTTCTGGAAACAAACGAAAATGAACTCACAACAACCCAAAGCTTATGGGACATAGCAGAAGCAGTCCTGAGAGGGAAGTTCATAGTGATACAGGCCTACCTAAAAAAGATAGAAACATTTCAAATAAACAGACTAACCCTACACCTACAAGAACTCAAGGAACAACAACAAAGACAGCCCAGAGCAAGTAGAAGGAAGGAAATAACCAAGATCAGAGCAGAATTAAGTGACATAGAAACTACAAGCATAATTCTAAGGATCAATGAATCCAGGAGCTGATTCTTTGAAAAGATAAACAAAACTGACAAGCCCTTAAGCAGGCTCATCAAGAAAAAAAAGAGAGAGGACCCAAATAAACACAATCAGAAATGGAAGAGGAGAGATTACAACTGATACTACAGAAATACAAAGAATTGTAAGAAATTACTATGAAGAACTATGTGCCAGGAAATTTGAAAACCTAGGTGAAATGGACAACTTTCTAGAAAAATATAATCTACCAAAACTCAATAAAGAAGAAGCAGAAAATCTGAACAAACCAATAACACCTGATGAAATTGAAACAGTAATTAAAAAGCTTATGAAACACAAAAACCCTGGACCAGATGGTTTCACAGGAGAATTTTACAAGTACTTAAGGGAGAGATAACCCCCATCCTCTGCAGATTATTTCAAAAAAATTCAAGAAGATGGAAGGCTCCCAAACTCTTTTTATGAAGTCAACATCATCCTAATCCCAAAACTAGATAAAGACATAACAAAGAAAGAAAACTTTAGGCCAATATCTCTGATGAACGTAGATGCTAAAATCTTCAACAAAATATTGCCAAACCACATCCAGCAATACATTAAAAAGATCATACACCATGACCAAGTGGGATTCATTCCAGGGATGCAAGGATGGTACAATATTTGCAAATCAATAAACATAATATACCACATAAACAAAACAAAAGACAAAAATCACATGATCATATCAACATATGCAGAAAAGCATTTGATAAGGTTCAGCACCCTTTTATGATAAAAACACTTAGCAGAGTGGGAGTAGAGGGAGTATTCCTCAACATAATAAAGGCCATATATGAGACACCTAAAGCCAACATCATACTCAATGGGCAAAAACTTAGAGCTTTTCCACTAAGATCAGGAACAAGACAAGGATGCCCACCTTCACCACTCCTATTCAACATAGTACTGGAAGTCCTAGCCACAGCAATCAGACAAGAAAAAGAAATAAAAGGCATCCAAATTGGAAAGGAGGAAAGAAAACTGTCACTGTTTACACATGACATGATAGTGTACACAGAAAATCCTATAGACTCCACCAAAAAACTATTTGACCTAATAAATGAATTTGGCAAAACAGCCAGATACAAAGTCAATACTCAGAAATCAAAGGCATTTTTGTACATCAACAATGAAATATCAGAAACAGAAATCAGGAAAAAAATCCCATTTCATATAGCAAAAAGAAAAATAAAGTACCTAGGAATAAACCTAACCAAGGAGGTAAAAGGCCTGTACTCAGAAAACTATACAACACTGAAGAAAAAAATTAAAGAAGACACAAACAAATGGAAGCATGTACCATGCTCATGGATTAGAAGAATTAACATCATCAAAATGGCCATACTACCAAAAGCAATTTATAGATTCAATGCAATCCCTATTAAAGTATCCATGACATATTTCACATATATAGAACAAACATTTCAGAAATTTATATGGAACCATAAATGACTCCGAATAGCTGCAGCAATTTTGAGAAAGAAGAACAAAGTAGGGGGGATCACAATACCTGATATCAAACGGTATTACAAGGCCACTGTAATCAAAATAGCCTGGTACTGGCATAAAAACAGGCACATAGACCAATGGAACAGAAAAGAGAGCCCAGAAATAAACCCCAGTCTCTACAGTCTATTAATATTTGGCAAAGGGGGAAGAAGCATAAAATGGAGTAAAAATATCCTCTTGAACAAATGGTGTTGGGAGATCTGGACAGCTACATGCAAAAAAAATGAAACTTGATTACCAACTTACAGCATACACCAAAATAAATTCAAGGTGGATAAAAGACTTAAATATAAGTCATAACATGATAAAAGTCCTAGAGGAAAACATAGGAAGGAAAATCTCAGACATTCCACGCAGCAACATCTTCATGGATATGTCCCCTAAAGCAAGGGACATAAAGGAAAGAATAAACAAAAAGGGATCTCATCAAATTAAGAAGCTTCTGAATGGCTAAAGTAAACAGCATTAAAATGAAAAAAGAGCCAACTGTATGGGAAAACATATTTGCCAATGATACCTCAGACAAGGGCTTGATCTCCAAAATATATAAAGAACTCACATGACTCCACTCCAGGAAGACAAAAAGCCCAATTAAAAAACGGGCAAAAGACTTGAACAGGCAATTCTCCAAGGAGGAGATACAGAGGGCCCAGAGACACATGAAAAGATGTTCGGCATCACTAGCTATCAGAGAGATGCAAATTAAAACCACAATGAGATAGCACTTCACACTGATCGGAATGGCCATCATAAACAAAGCAACAAATGACAAGTGTTGGAGAGGTTGTGGAGAAAAGGGAACCCTAGTGCACTGTTGGTGGGATTGCACACTGGTGCAACCACTGTGGAAAACAGTATGGAATGTCCTCAGAAAACTAAAAATCGATCTGCCTTTTGACCCAGCAATTGCACTGCTAGGATTATATCCTAAGAACCCTGAAACACCAATCCAAAAGAACCTATGCACCCCAGTGTTCATAGCAGCACAATTTACAATAGCCAAGTGCTGGAAGCAGCCTAAGTACCCATCAGCAAATGAGTGGATCAAAAAAACTATGGTACATTTACACAATGGAATTCTAAGCAGCAGAGAGAAAGAAGGAGCTTATACCCTTTGCGACAGCCTGGATGGAACTGGAGAGCATTATACTAAGTGAAATAAGCCAGGCAGTGAGGGACAAAAACCATTCAATTTCACCTTTAACTGGAACATAATCAACAAAACAAAAAAAGCAAACAAAATATAACCACAGTCATTGAAATTAAGGACCATCTGACAATACCCTGAGGGGAGGGGGGAGGGGACAGTGGGGAGAAGGGTATTCAGGAACTACTATAAAGGACACATGGACAAAACCAAGGGGAAAGGTGGAAGCAAGGGAGGGAGGGAGGTTTGGAGGGGATGGGGAGAAAATACAGACAACTGTAATTGAACAGCAATAAAATAATTTAAAATAAAATAAAGAAAAAGTAGTTTAGCATCAAGGCACACTGATGCCTCCAACAAAGTCAGGTTTCTATTATGGAAGAACTTATAATGGATGAGAGGTAGGCAATGATCAGTTTCTAGCATATAGCATTCCTGGCAATATGTCCTAAGTAGTTATGCTTAACTCAGTAATAATTACTAATTCTTGTATTGTGTGTTAAGTCATCAAAATAAACCCCTCCAATGGTCACAACTTCTTGGGTCCTCTGTGACTTAAGAACAGAGAGACCATTTTGATGGAGGAACATTAGAGAATCTTTATTTGCCACATGGCGCCCAGCAATGACCCATCTGCAATAAATGCAGAGGGTAAATAAGTTGAGCATTGTACCCACTTCTCCAGCTGCCTTCCAGGAGGTTCCTCTGCAATTACTCTGGAGTGAAAGAGACAGAACGTGATGTTCTGGTGCTTTCTGGGCAGGAGCCCTGTCCAATCTCTTGCTCTTCCAGTTGGTCCTATGTCCTCTCCAGTGGATTCAGTAATGCATTTTTGATATGCCTTCCAACAGGGAATGCAGGAGGCCACTTATGGGATTCTAGACTTGGGGCAACAATGATAACAATAAAAGATACTCATAGTGCAATGATCTGACTATTTTCAAAATCTTCCTGCTTCAGAGAGATAATGACAGATGGTTGGTGGGGGGCAAGGTAGGGAAGAGTCTAGACAATTTTCCAAGGTCGATGTAAGGAAAATACTCAGCTGATAGCAGGTGAGCTGGCACTCAGTCAATGGTAATTTCCTCCCGAGTCTGTTGTGGTTCTGAGATAAGAACATTTAGGAGCTGCCAGGGGGAACATCACACAAAGGCATTTGACCTCAACTCAGTTTTGTACCATCATCCAGAAATAATGAGAAAAACTGAGGCAAGAATGCTGAGACCCTTATCATATCAAGCATTAGAAAAGATCTTTTGGGGGGACTAACCATTTAGCATTTGTGGGCTCGACCTTATCTAGAAGCTATTTCTGTCAGTAAAATGCAGTTTCCTTCTCTCCCGCCACCCACTTCTTGCCCTGCCTTGCATCCATCAGCTGTTGTTTGCAGAGGGCAGGAAGCAGAACTGATACACCCTTTGAATCACTTCTGGCGTCTGTTTGTGGTTCAAGTGTGTGGAGATGACATTCTTCCAATGACGTCTCTTTGTCTTTGTCTTCTGCTGATGCTGTCTTAGGGCAGCCACCAGGATGCAAAGCTCGGGAGCAGTGTCGCTGTTTAAGGAGTGCATATGGAACCTAAATTCTGTTTCTTCCCTGGGACGTGTGTTGATCATCAGAAGCAGAGTCTAAAGATTGCTCTCGGTAGATGCACCATCACACTGGAGAGAAGTGAAAAGATCCACCTAATGTGTTTGTTTCATGTCAATTATTCTATATTTGAGTGAAAGCAGTAACTATTTCTTACATGCCACATTTAACACGGGTGATTAATAGACTGCTTGTAATGCTTCAGCGCATTCCCAGCTCTAGAGAAGCTCTCAGCTCCCCAACAGAACCTCTGAGACCTTTTGTGATCTGGTCTCTCTTTTCAGCCTCATACTTTATCACCTTTGAATATGTACCTTTTAATCTAACCACATCAAGCAAATAATAATAAAAGCTGACATTTAGGGGCCAGCATCTATTCAAATTAACATTAACTCCATTTAGTGCAAAGTAGGCAATTTCTGGAAATGGGATTGCTGACTCAATGAAGATCTGTAGGGCATAATTTCTATACGTGTTTGCATACATTGCTCATTGGCTATTGCTGTTCCATTGTTTTTTCAAATTCCCTGAGACCATCCTGTGTCTTTAATTACAGTTCCTACCGGTTTCCCTTAATTCAGTTTCTGGTTGATCCTCCTGGGCTGCGGGGTGTCCTTCATCCTGCCCCAGGTCTGTACTCAGCCCAGCTGCCAGCTCATCTGCATCCCCTTGGCTGCAGCCATTCCCTGGAGGACTCCTGAAGCTGCTGGCCGCACTTGGACTTCAGCCTGTAGATGAACACCTTTCCTTCGTCACCCTCAGGGAGATCCAGCACTGTCACCTGCCCAGTCCTAGTCAGTGGTTACAGGTCAACACTAGTTGCTGGAATGCAAAATAAATGGCAGAAAAGAAATGAACAGCAGAGCAAACTGCACACCTTGATGAATCCCTCCCATGCAGCTGTCCTAGAGCTTTCCCTGACAGAGAGCACGTGTGTATACAGTGTATTGTAATGACATTCTGTGTAATGCACTGTGTCCTTTCTACATATATACAGCATGGTTTAATAAAACAATATCAAAGACAACTTTATAACAGAGCAGCATTTTAAAGAGGGCACAGCTGTACATTAATTTTCTCATTTAGTTCTCACCAAAATCCTATACATTAAACAAATACTGTTATTATTGTAGGTGCAGAAACTGAGGTTTCATATAGCTTGAGTGGTTTGTTTTAGGAAATATAGGTCAGAACAACTCTACCACTATGCCAGGACTGGCAAATCAACAGCCCTTAGCTTGAAATCAGGCACATATTTTTGGGGGGCAGGGAGAGATGAGAACACAGTAGATTTTGCCATTATAATGCTAAAGCATTTGAATTCACTAATGATTTCATGTACACACTCCCCAACACAAATGTGGATTTGCTTTGGACAATGAGAAGATAGGGGAGCACTCTGTCCTGCCTCGTGCCAATCACCGGAGCTGTGGAGGGGTCATCCCCTTGAGTGGAGCACGGCCTCCCCAGTTTGTCCCAGTCTGCACAACTCTCTCTCGTCTCCTGTAGGACCCAGCCCACGCTGCTCATTCACATCAGCTGCCTGACTCCTGTGGCCACTTGAGATTCGGACCCCTGAACAACATACCCTGTCTCTGTGGTTCCTCCAAAGCACTGCACTTGGCCATTTCCCTGCTTTCACTCGACCAACACAAACCACTTCCTTTTCTGCCTGGCTGTCACCCCCTCTTCCCTACAATTTCCACTCCTGCTAACTCGGATTCTGCGACCCACCTCTCTGGGCCAGCCTCTCCCTTAGTCCTCTCTGCAGTGTGCTATCATTGCCCTTTAAGAGCATTGTTTACACAAGCCCACTGAGTGCTGGGAGTAAGGCTTTCTCCCTGAATCTCAATGCTGGATTTGAATGAGTGGATGAATGGAAAGGTGAATGTATGATTTGTTGATTTGAACTCAGGTAGAAACCACTTTCTACTCCCCTTCCCAGAACATGGGAAGTGAATGTTAAAAGCCATCTGCCATGACCTGTCCTTGACTTTGGACCAGACCACAGCGTGTGCTTGAACTGCTTATTGGTCTGCTCAGCAATTGCTTCTAAACCAAAAATATCCAGGAGGAAAGGATACACTGTCTTTGCAAATGAACTTAGAGCAGTAAATAATATTGATTCACCAATACAACTGGATGGTTATTTAGCTTTTAAGAATAAAAAGAGCAAGTTTCTAGGATATTAATCATCAACTCGAGTTGAATGCTGAATTTAGCATTGAACTTCTAGGAGTGAAAAATTCTAGTCTACTTAAGAGAAACATTTATTAAACATGACATTATCCTAGCCAATAAGTTAAAAATGCCTCTTCATCTGATCATTTTACTGAAATATTTTAGTTGACTTTTGTTTTAACTAGGCATTTTGCCATCTGCAAATAATGATACTTTATATATACTTTCCCAACAGTTAGACTTTTTCCTTTGTAACATATTGCAATTGCACAATTCCCCAGCCCAACTTTAATTATGAAGTTAAATGCTGGCCTTGTTCTGGTCCTTTCTAAAAATTTGTCAAAGTAAGACATTCATGGGGCTAAAAACATGAGGTAGAAAGCTCTTAAAAAACAGCTGCTCCTTGTGTCTCTTCCCCAGTTTCTCTCCCTAGTGGTAATCATTTTAAATTGTTTTTTTTGCAATCTACTTTAATTAACTTGATATTTCTAGGTGCTATGTTTTTACTTCTTTATGTATTAATTTTAGAGATTACCTACTTGACTCCTTGTTATGGAGGATGATGTTTCAACTCCCTTATACCTGCTCCACCTTATCCCCTCATCCTTGCCACTGGTACAGTAAGCACTATTATTTTAAAAATAAGATTGATATCCTCCACATCCAGCCTTTGTTACTCTTGCCTGCAATAGCCCCCTGCTTCTACCCTTTCCGCCCTACATTCCAGTCTCAACACAGCTCCGTCTACGCACAAGGACCTTCTTGTCACTCCTCTGCTCCCCTTCTTGTAATGAATGGTTCCTCATCCGACTCAGAGTAAAAGCCCAAGTTCCCAAGGGACCGTAAGGCCCCATGTGACCTGGCTCTCATTACCTTCTGATCCAGTCTCTTGCTCCTCTCCCCTTTGTCCACATCTTTCCAGAAACTTTGGTCTTCTCGCTGTTTTTCCAACACTCATACACACCCTTCCCTCAGGGCCTCTCTACAGGGACTGTGGCATCAGAATGTAACCCTCTTTTCCCCAATATCTGTAAGGTCCACATTCTTCCCCTCCTCTCAGCCTGCCACTCCTGCCTCTCCTCAGCATTTTAAGGTTCCCTCATTCTGTTAACCTTTTTATTTCTTGTCAAAAGCTCTGGTCACCTCCTATCGTACTGAAATTACTTTCTTGTTGTGTCTCGGTTTATCGTCTGTATCCCTGCTCCGGCTAGGCTAGAAGCCCTAGGGCCTCAGAGGGGCCTTCCACCTGCACACTAGCTTTTGTCGCACCTAGGAGAGTGCTTAGCACGTAGTAGCTGCTCCAAAAAATTGGAAAGTGGGTGACTCACCGTGATGATTCAATGTGACACACTGCAGGGCCATCTGTAGTATCCTGGTGAGGTCATGTCCTTTCTTGTTTAGTTTTATTTTTTTCAAGAGTTTATAACTGCCCTTTCCTTCTCTTATCCTATCTGTTATCCATATGTCCTTCATCTCAAATGTTCTATAATACCAGGGTTTTAAGGAGAATGATGATGTTTCTCTAAGTTTGATTTTGGCTTTTAATAAAACATTTTTTCATCATTTTAAGAGATCATTTTTATACTATTTTATTTAAAGATTTTATTTATTTATTTTTAGACAGAGGAAGGGAGAGAGGAAGAGAGGCAGAGAAACATCAATGTGTGGTTGCCTCTCACTCTCCCCCTACTGGGGACCTGGCCTGCAACCCAGGCATGTGCTCTGACTGGGAATGGAGCTGTCAACCCTTTGTTTCGAAGGCCCACACTCTATCCACTGAGGTGCCAGCCAGGGCTCTTATACTATTTTATTTTATTTTTTTAAAGATTTGTATTTATTTGTTTTTAGAGAGAGAGGAAGGCAAGGAGAAACAGAGGGAGAGACACATCAGTGTACGGTTGCCTCTCATGTGCCCCCTCCTGGGGACCTGGGCACAACCCAGGCCTGCGCCCTGACTGGGAATCAAACCAGCGACCCTTTGGTTCACAGGCCCACTCTCTGTCCACTGAGGTTCCAGCCAGGGCTCTTATACTATTTTAAACGCAGCTTTATTTGGATATAGCTCACAGATCACACAATTTAGTCCTTCAAAGTATACAATTTGACGATGTTACAGGGTGGATTGTGCCCCCCCCACAACCTCATTTGTCGAAGTCCCAACTCCAGTCCCTCTGAATGCAACTATATTTGGAGGTAAGGTCATTAAGGAGGTGATTAGGTAAAAACAAAACCATTAGTGTGGGGCCCTAATCCCACATGGCTGGTGTCCTTATAAGAAGAGGAAGTGTGTGCACAGAAGGAGGGCCAGAGGAGGACAAAGCAGCACGAGGATCACCGTCGAAGGCCAAGGATGGAGGCTTCAGAGAACCCCCACCCTGCTGGCACCTCAACTGTGGACTTCTAGCCTCCAGATGGTGAGATAATGAATTTCTCAGTCATCCAGTCGGTGGTATCTTGGTATGGCAGCCCTACCCACCTAATAGATGGTTCTTAGCGTATGCACAACTACGGGCAACCATCCCCACAGTTAATCTTAGAATACTTTCACCATCTCCAAAGAAAACCCCATTCTACCACCACCTGCCTTCCTCGCCCATCCCAGCCCTGTGAAACCACTGACCTACTTTTTGTCTCTATAGATGTGCTGCTCTGGACATTTCATATAAATTTCATCTAATAATTTATCACTTCATTCAATTTTATTTTTATTGAAAATGCCATATATATAAGGAGAAAGCTCACCATTCCTATGGTTTGTGTGTGTGTAAACACTAATCACCATTAATATTAAGAGTGTATTTCCTTTTCTAATAGTTTAGGTTGTTTCATCTCCTTTTTTGAGGAATGACATAGGTAGTTAGGTTTCTATTTGCTATTTGAAAACTTGAAGACATTTTGATCTAAACAAGTATATCCAATTATGTTTGAGTGGTGTGTGAATAATTTCTCAACATATTTAGTTACTGGATATTGAAATTTCTTCTTTCTTATTGGGACTGTGTTGATATTTAACATTTTTAGGATGAAACGTGAAAACGTATAAACAGTACAGGCCTTGCAGTTGTGAATTTGAATTTCAACTGCAGCTCTTCATAGCTGGGCGACCTTGGGCTTGTAGCTTCATTTCTCTCAGCTTCGATTCCTGTCTGTGGAAGAGGACAGGTGTTTAGCTCAGAGGGTTATCACGCACACAGAAAACACCCAGGACTCCGACTAGGCACATGGTCAGTGTCCAGTAAGTGACAATCCCCTTGCTTTTGAAAGAAGACTTTATTTCACATGGAATTAAAAATAATTAGCATTTAACTGTGCAAAGTGTTTCCTGATACATGTTTTTCTTATTATCTGGGATGCTCTATTTCCTGCCTCATTATAACTTTATCAGTTTTTTAAATTAACTTGCTGTATATTGGCTATTTGTTGATTCTTTTCAACAAATATTTTTGGTTAGTTAATCACTTCTTATTTTCTTTATTATTTAACTAATTAGTTGGTTATTTTGTCACATGTACTGTTTCTTATTCTCCTGTGGGCTTTTTATTTTGTTTTGTTTATCCTCATTTCCTTGTCTTATATAATAAGGTGAGGACTTAGTTAATTTCTTTTACTTTTAAAAAAAGAATAAAGACAAGTAAAGCTATGCACTTTTCTCTAAACACTGTTTTGATCACTTCCCATAGATTTTGATCCACAATTATTAGGCTCATTATATTCTGCTACTGGACTCTGAGCTCGAGATTAGAGCCAGGCTTTCAGGGATGGACGAGAAACAGTGAGAGGAGAAAAAGAAGCCATCAGAGCTGTGAGCTGAGAGGCTGTGGATCACTGTCTGGACTGAGAAGATGAATGGGTGTCAGAATGTCTGGGGCCTAGCAATGCACCCCACCAATTCCAGTTGAGTGCCTATTAGGTGCCAAGCACTGTCCTCCTCATAGCAGTTTATTACCTGTGTCTCCTTAATGCCCACAACAGTGTTGTGATGTTTGTTTCATTTCCTTTCCTCTGCAACTGAAGATATTGGAGTAGTCAAATGACTGACCCAAGAGCATAGAGCAAGAACAATCCATTTCTCGGGAATCCCAGTTGGGTATTCTCTCCATTGTTATGCCACGTTACCTTTTATGCATAAGGCTTACTTACAGCCAAGACTTATCCTCCAGAATGTCAATGGTGAGCTTTGTTATCTTCTACTCAACACTTTAATGGTTTGTGCTAACTCAGCAGCGTTACTTAAGATCAATTACCTAATAGAAGGCATGGGTGCCAATGAAAGCAGTTTTCACACACAGGAGGAGGCTTCCTTGTGGAAGAGCATGCAGATCCATTTCAGAAGACTCCGTAAGACCAAGCTGAGTAAGAACAAGGTATAGAATATTCACTGTAGCTACAGTTAATTCAATAACTACAATGTACCAAGAAACATCTTGCTTATAAAAATATTATGTGTATTATTTTAAATTAATTCTTATCACAGTCACAAGAGGTGGGCATTATTATTTTTATTCTCCCTTTTTATAAATTAGCACATTGCCAGTCTAAAGCGTTAAGTAGCTCATCCCAAGTCGCACAGCCAGAAAGTGGCGCAGCTGGCAATTAAATGCAGTTTATCTGACTTCAAAACCCCAAACCTCATCTTTTTCACTTAATTGCCTCTCCTCAAAGCCATAAAAAGGCAGAATATTAATCAGTACAAAAGAAAATATTAAGAATGTGCTGCTTTAAGAGGTGGCGGATCATTTGTTCTCAGAAGAATCCAAGCAGAAGCCTGTGTTTCTGTGTCCACAAACACGAGGGAGTCGAGACCAGCAGTCTACAGGTACCGACCCGGAAGGAGACCAAGATTCTTTGTTGGCAATGGAGAAGTGTGGGGAGGAAACATCAGAATGTCTCGTGAGATAGTGAGACTCCTGTCAATGAGTCAGATCGAGTGAGTAGCGCATCTTTTTTGCAGTGGAGGCTAAATTTGGATGAACAGTTGAACTCAATGGCCTTTTAATTTTCCAGTGACCTTCAAAGGTTTTTGCAGACCAAATATCTAAAGTATTCATTTTTATTTTGTCAGAAGGAGAAGTTCGAACAGCAGTTCTCCGGTTTTTTAGTGTGTGGCTCACACTCAGACACTAGAAATATAGAGCTCCTTTCATGGGATAAAGAGATTCAGAAGGGCTCTAAAGAAGGCGGCAATGATTACAGGCAAGCACTAGCCCCAGGTCTCAGAGATTCAATAGAAGCATCCCTAGCAGCGGACTGTGTGACTTCACCACCCATCAGCATATGGATCTCCTTGGGGAAGTCACTCTACTACTCTCTCCAGCCCCTCCTATATACACACACATCCATATGCCAGTAAGCATGCACCTTTTCCTTAGATGCCAGCTGGATATAAATATTCAAACATATTCTACCAATTCTTTACTATTTTAATAAACCATTCAACTCAGTGTTAAACCTGCCACTCGGCCATGTCAGTGCAACTGCAGGGGCATGCCAGTGATGAGTCCATAGAGCAACCATTACATGCCGAGCACTGTAGAAACTGTTGTGTTTTGATTACTGATGCTGCCTGGGGTACAGGCTGGTGGCTGAATTAAGAAGCCCTTTATCATTACCGTCCATGAACTAGACTTTCCAGTAAATTTCGAACATATCTAAATTCTGAGGAAATACCTGGGCTGAAATGACGTCTGTCTGGTCTTCATATTATTTGGGGACATTCAGCTATGGCTCAGTGGCCACTCTTGCTCAGGGTGAACAAACTCCATGAGCCCCGGTTTCCAAGTGTCCGCTCTTCTCTTGACTTGCTGCTAGGCAATCTAGGCCAGTTATTAAACTTTTGTGAGCCTCAATTTCTTTACCTATAAAATGATGATATATATTAATAACATCTTTGCTGTAAGATTGTGCTATGGAGGTGAAATGAAACAAAGACAAAGGAAGATCTTTATAAACTGTCAAGTGCCATGATGGAAAGATTGTTATTTTAAAAGTGATGTTCTGGCAGGACCTGGACCGTAGCCGAAACCAGGCTGACTCAGAAGCGGGTTTGTAGGGGAGCTGGAAGCCTGCCAGGGCATCGCTAAGGAAACCAGCAGAGACACATACGTCACTGAGCCCCGTCCTTATCTGCCCACTGCAGAGCACCTACCAGGAGCACAAACTGTGCAAGGGACCAATCATGGATAATTCGGGAAAAACCACATCCGATTCCATTTAAGGAGGGAGAGAAAGTGGGAGCAGTCTCCAAAGAAGGAAAATGTTTCTCTTGGTTACAAAGAAGAAAGCGCTTCCTGAACATTTCTAATCGACATGTGTAAGGCCATCTGGAAGGCACAGGGAGGAAGCTGGCTCTTACGTTTCCCTTCAGAAGGGGAAGCCTTTGTCCCTGGCGTCACTTGGATATTCGTAAGGAGACCGAGTTCAGCAGCATAAGCCCTGGGAGTCCCTTTGGGCTCAGCTGATGGGTTCCATTGTCAGTTTCTTTGTTGACTGTAACAAATTTGGGTAAAAGTGAGTCTTGTGATCTTGGGAACTAAAGTTGTGGGAAGTCCCTGTGTGTCCTTTTATATCTCTGCAACATCTCATATAATCTCCCTCTTTGCCATTAGCGCTTTTCCAACTGTAGTCTTGATTTCCGTGTTGGATTATTTTTCTTGCTCTCTTTATATATGAAGTGGATGGTACTTAGTAGATGTCCAAATACAGCTTTCCTGAATGAAACTCCCTCCTGCCTGTTCTCACCTTCAGCAGTGTTCTCCCCTGCACCGGAACGCCATGCCACCATTGGGCCACCCCAGCTACAAGCTTCAACGTTATTGTGACCCTGTCATCCTCTTATCCAGAATAACGTCAAAAAATCCTGTCGATTTTATCGCCTTAGATCTGCCTGGCCTATTTCATTCTACTGTGACTTTCCTGCTTTGGGCCTTTATCTCATCTTGCCTGGACCATGGATTTGGGCATCTAGCTTTCAATCACTTTAATACCCTTTCCTGAAGCTGCTAAAGCCGCTTTTCCAGGAAGTAGACCAAGGGCGCCATTGCCTTACTTGAAAGTGTCTGATGACCCTGTTACCTAAAGAAGCGCACCCTCTTCTCCATGGCATTTCAGTGAGAGCCTTTTAGGGGCAATACTGGGACTTGCATGACCAAACAAATAACTGAGTGTCAAGTGGGGCTTAAGGCAGTGTGGTCTAGAGCTAAGCTCTTGTCATGGTCAAGATTCCTCCACAGACAAAAAAGTCATTGCAGGGAATACAGAGAAGACTGGACATATAATCCAAATTGTTTTTAAATAGTGTTTTCTGAAAATTCCATTGGCCATTAGCAGCTGTTTAGGTTCCTGAATGACTTTTGGCTTGGGTAACTGGAACTAGCCGAGATGCCATGTGATAAATGAGAGATGTGTTGAGTAAACAGACTAGAAATTCTTTTCCATTACAGGTTTGTGAGCATGGAAATTGGGCTTGGGATCACCATTACTGAGGATAAGTAGGCGGAGCTTGTTGAAGACGGCCATGTATGGCCTGTTTTTAGCACTAGGTCACACACAAAATTATATATGTCTTCTTTAGTGGCCTGTATATTCTTGTTTTAATCACTATCTGTTATTTATGGCTTCAAAATAGATTTAGAAGACAAAGTATCTGGTTCTTTTAGAAATAGAAATCTTTGGCTAAAGTCCCTATTTCTAACCACTCTTCTACTTAGGGAATGGCTTAGAAATCAGACAATAGGTCCTTTGGTAGGTAGACAATTCAGAGAGCCACACGGAGAAAAGAAATTGGGGCCACCATAATGAATCTCAGTTAACTCTAATTAAAAGCAGACATAAGACATGCTCACATATGTTTAAAATATTCAAATGAGTACACATGAAATAGTAAACAGTGGCTACTTCTGCAACTGACAGGGACAATTTGGCTTTGTATTTTATACCTTCTACATATGGAATTTGTTTAACCATGAGCCTGCACGACTTCTACTAAAAAATAATTAGACATATTTATATGTGTTGCCATGGATCCAGAATATATTGATAATCGAAAAAAGCAAGTGGTAAATGTTGTATAGTGAACAATTCAATTTTTTGAAAATATATATATGTGTGTATAATAGGTACGTACACACACACACATCCAAGAAATGTCAAATTGTTCTCTTTAAATAAAATGCAATCTGATTCTGAGTGCCAATCTTGACAGGAAGTCAGGACATTCAGTCCTCATGATTTTGGGGGAGTTTTCCTCTCTTCCTAGAGTCACATCCTCTGGTCCCAGTCTTCCATGGTGACCGCTGGTAACATATTTTTGTCCATATTTGCATGTGTCCTTGATTGGGCAGTGAGGTGCTTTTCAGGGTAAGCTTGGAGGAGAAACTTCACTGAGACTGGACTTTCCCCCTGAGGTCCTTGTCCCTCCTTAGGGACAGCTCTAGGACTCAGGGCTCAGGATCCTACTACCTGTGGAACCCAGAGTCTTTCCTGTCTTGTCATGATGACTGTCCTTCTCAGAGTCCTCCCTCCCTTAGCACAAATCACCAGGTCCAGAGTCAGGCTTTATTTGCAGACATTCTTTGGGTTCCAAGCCAGTGGCACAAAAGGCCCAGAATTCTTGGACTTCTGTGTGTGCATTTGTGAGTGAGAGTTGGTGCAAACCCATTTGTACACTTGCCTATGTGCATGGGCATTTATGGAAGGTAAGAATAGAGCAAGAATAAAACACAAATGTCTTAATCAGTCATGTGTCATCTTCATTTCGCAGATAAAGGACCCTCAGATTCAGAGAGAGGGAGCAACCCATACACAGTTACCCGGTAAGTGGCAGTGATGATTTTAAATTCAGATCTCTCATCCCCAGAGCTCACTCCAATTTCCTCAGACTTAACCACCATCACATTTTATAGTAAACATAAAGACTGGAAATTTCAGGCAAACCTTCCCAGATTTTTAGCTACTTAGCTATTTTGAAATGTGTATGGAAACTGCCAAATTACCTTATTTTTAATTCCTTTTCATCCTCCTATGGAACTACCCCACAGTCCAGAGAGGGTAGGGGACCTTGACTAACATCTCCACTGACACCAAGCAAAGTATGGGTGGCGTAGTTGTCTTTGCCTAAATTGCCCAGCAAAACTGCCCAAGAATCATAATCCAGATCTTCAAATGCCAATCCTAGGCAGCCTCTACCCTCCCCTTATTTATTTATTTATTTATTTATTATTGTATTTTTTCCCATTACCATCAGTTTCTATTTTTGATATGATTACTGTGCATTCCATTCTAAGTGAGATCAAATTAGAAGCTACATTGCATAGCTTACTGGAGTATTTTGTAGGTGCTAAGCACTTTTTGAAGGGTTTTTAAAAACAACTATATCCAAACAGTCCAGAAGAAAAATCGCAAACATTGTGGGCAGTGCTTATCATTCATCAACCGAGATCAGACATCCTACAAAATCTGTGCTGTGTGTCACGGGTCTGCTGCCCAGCTGGAACTGAATGAAAGCTGGAAGCCTTCGCCTGCTGGTTCCCAAACTTGGCTCCACATCAGAGTCCACTGTGGATTCCGAGAAGTGCTGGCTTTGGTGCGGCCTGACCTGGCTTGGATCCCAGCTTGGTCTCTACCTGGCTGGGTGACCACAGGAGGGATGCTTAAGCTCTTCGAGCCTCAGCTTCCTCATCTGTAAAATGGTGACCATTTTACTTCTAACTTCGTAAAGTTGTTGGGAAAAAGAAACAGATTCCTTTGTGGGCAGTGGCTATCATCATGGCCTGATACCTGATAAACGCTCAGAAATATTAGGGGTGCGATCAACTGGATAGGTCTTCCCTTTCAGCCTGGCTCGTGAGGCTGGGGAAACCCCTTTTCACACACACCTCATCAGTCTTCAGCAGCTCAATAAGATCCACTACAAAAGCCAGAATCCCATCAGACCACAAAACAGGCTATTTCATGAAAGCAGAATTTCGGAAATAAATTGGAATTGATCTACTCTTAGAAATGAAAAGCATTTGATCCAGAAGGTTATTATATTCAAATCAAACAGCTCTTTCAAAAGCAGCAGAAGGGACTGTCGAAGGCAGAGCAAGTTGCTCTCCCCTTTCGAGGGTAATCACTCCCTTCTGGTGGGAAACCAGTGACCAGCAGTCCCACTCTCAACTCATTCATCTTTGTGAAGTAAGAGGCTGCAAAACCAAAGCCCAAGAACCAGAGCAGAGAACTGGTTAGTTGTCTCTTCTTTCTTTCTGTTTGCTAGAAGCCTCCTCCTCAAAGTGTCAGTGTGAGAAGGATGGACAGGCAGATGGTGAGCAAGAAAGGCTGTGGCTGGCACCTGATACCCACAGGGCCATTCTCTGCCAGCACGTGGGGAAATCTGGGAGCTGACATCAAACGTCTTGCAATCCCAGGAGGGATCCGTTTCCAAGAAAACAGGTTACGATGAGCAAGAAAGCAGTGCTCTGGTCAAATCTGCATACAGATTGAATAGCGAGTTGTGCTGGGGTTTGTGAGAAAGGTGGCAATTTGTGAGCAGGCGTTCATCTCGCCCAATCTTTCCTGCAGCTAGGGAGAACTAGATCCACGTCTAACATTCATTTCTTCCCATTTTTTGGGAGCTACCAAGAGTGATTTTGACTTCCCGGTTTGTTCTTCCTTCGTAGAGGAGCTATACCTCTGAAGAACAGCAAGATGAAATCACAAATTCTGTTAAAATGTCTTTTGCAATTGCCCTGTCTAGTTTTACTGTAAGTTTTCAGGTTGTGTAATAGAATCAAATTTGTGAGCCGAAGCCATTACAACAGAATTGGTAGGGGGAGCCTTGGGCAGGCGTGGAAAGGGTCCTGTGTCCTCCTATGTAGTTAAAGTTAAGTTAAACACCCACAGGAAACATTACTGGTAGATAGTCAGTAAAGCCTTCAACTGAAGCCTCAGTTATCTCTCAGGGACACCTGGGGCCAGAGAGCAGGCCACTTTTACACACATGGGAGGCATTTTTCTAGAAACTGATATAATGCCGCCACTTTAAACATTCAAATCCCTTTCTCAAGCAGTAATGTCAACACCGACAATATCATCCTTTCAAAGGAAACCCTTTCTTATAATCCAGGAGAAAAGTGATGGCAAATGTTTTCTGTAACAGGCCAGATAGCAAATGTTTTGGGCTTTGCAGGCCATGTCATCTTTGTCACAGCTACTCAGTTCTGCTGCTGTTGCAGGCAAGGAGCCACAGACCGTATGTACTGGGTGTGACCCCGTGGCAATGAAATTTTATTTATGAACACTGAAATGTACATTTCACATAATTTCCCTGCATCTCAAACTAGTCCTCAGTGAAAACCAAGCTAATGTCACAAGCTGTACGACGCGGGCAGCAGGGCTGGATCTGGCTCACTGGCCCTAGCAATGTAACACATTACTCTGGGGTAAGCAATTCGGTAGTTTAACTCACCGGGTCAAACAATCCTCCAGGGATTGGCAGTGCTTTCCAGTGTCTGTCCTAGGACATCACTCGTCTCTGCTTTCACCATTACACATCTTTAAATCTCAATAGAGTAGTTCTGTTTTTAATTTTTTAATATATTTTATTGATTATGCTATTACAGTTGTCCCATTTCCCGCTTCATTCCCCTCCATCCTGCACACCCCTCCCACCCACATTCCCCACCTTTATTTAGATCACGTTCATGTGTCATAAGTTCTTTAGGTTCTACATTTCCCATACTATTCTTACCCTCCCCTTGTTTATTTTCTATCTACCGT
>CM052546.1:19231231-19257776 GCA_028533065.1 Trachops cirrhosus
GCCTTGGTGTGATCCTCCTTGGGTCCAACTTCTTTGGGACTCTCTGAGCTTCCTGGACTTCCTGGAAGTCTATTTCCTTTGCCACATTGGGGAAGTTCTCCTTCATTATTTGTTCAAATAAGTTTTCCACTTGTTGCTCTTCCTCTTCTCCTTCTGGTACCCCTATAATTCAAATGTTGGAATGTTTCAAGATGTCCTGGAGGTTCGTAAGCCTCTCCTCATTTTTTTGAATTCTTTTTTCTTCATTCTTTTCTGTTTGGTTGTTTCTTTCTTCCTTCTGACCCACACCATTGATTTGAGTCCCAGTTTTCTTCCCATCACTATTGGTTCTCTGTGCATTTTCCTTCAGTTCACTTAGCGTAGCCTTCATTTTTTCATCTAATTTGCAACCAAAATCAATCAATTTTGTGAGCATCCTGATCACCAGTGCTTTGAACTGTGCATCTGATAGGTTGGCTATCTCTTGGTCAATTAGATGTATTGGCTCTGAGGCTTTGATCCATTCTTTCATTTGAGCCATTTTTTTTTTGGTCTATTCCCACCTGTTACGTAGAGAGGGGCACAGCCTTAGATGTTCACCAGGGTGGGGCAACCTAGTCGCTGGGTTTGTGACACTGTATGTGGGGGCAGGGTCAGAGAGGGAACAGTGGCGCCTTCTCTGCTCTCGTATTTCAGTCCCCTCTGCCACTTCCCCCAAGCAAACTGGGCCCTTCTGGTGCTGGTTCCTGTGTGGGTGGGCTTGTGTACATTCTAGAACCCTGTGGTCTCTCCAACAAACTCTCCTGTGAGGCTGGGAGTCTCTCCCGGCACCTCAACCCCCACAAGTATTTTCAATTGGTGCTTTTAGGCTTTATTTCCCAGTGCTGGGGCCCTGGGTCGCGAGGTTTGTCTCGCTCCCCATTTTTGCCTGGTTTATCTGCACGCAAATGTGTGTCCGTGGTCAGCCAGCAGCCTTGTGCGCCTCACTGGATCTGCTCCTTGCCCCCCCAGCTTGGGGTCTGCCAGCCACCACCTGGGCACCCAGGGCCACCAACCACTGCTTTTTCCTGCCGAGACCCCTCTCCACAGACCGCCGACTCTGCCTTTCTTACTGGTCTGGATGAATGGTTGTCGGACTTCCGTACAGTTCAATTTTCTCTCAGATCTGGTTGCTTTTTGTTCCTAAATTTTTGTTGTCCTTAATTTTGGTTGTGTGAGGAAGCACAGTGTGTCTACCTATGCCTCCATCTTGGCCAGAAGTCCTATTTTTAATTTTTAAAGGAACCTCCATACTGCTTTCCATAATGTCTGTACCAATTTACATTCCCAGCAAGAGTCAGAAGGTCCCCTTTCCTCTACAGCCTGACCAACAGTCATTTCTGTGTTGTTGATAAGAGCCACACTAACAGCTGGGAGGTGATAGCTCACTGTGGTTTTGATTTGCATTTCCACCATGATGAGTGATGCTGAGCACCTTTACATGTACCCATTGGCCATCTGTGTGTCTTCTTTGGAGACATGTTTATTCAGGTCCTCTGTCCATTTTTAAATCATAGTGTTTGTTTTTGGCTATTGAGTTGTTTGAGTTATCTATATATTTTAGACATTAATTAATGCCTTATCAGATACATGGTTTGCAAATATTTTCTCATGTTCTGTAGGTTGCCTTTTCATTTTGTTGGTGGTTTCTTTTGCTGTACAGAAGCTTTTCAGCTAGATGTACTCCCACTCTTGTTGCTTTTGCTGTCTTCGCCTTGGTGTCCAATTCAAAAATCACTGCCAAGACTGATGTCAAGGAGCTTATTGTCTATGTTTTCTTCCAGAAGTTTTATGGTGTCAGGTCTTATGTTCAAACCTTTAATCTATTTTAAGTTGAGTTTTATGTCTGTTGTAAAATAGTGGTCCAGTTTTATTCTTTTGCATGTGACTAGTTTTTAGTCTTACAAAGGAGGGAAACTCTGCCATTTGCGACAATATGGGTGGACCTGAAGGACATTTTGCTCAGTGAAATAAGGCAAACTCAAAAAGACAGATAATGTCACTTACACATGCAATCTAAAATAATCATGGACTGGGGGAGGAAGAAGTGTGGAGGTGATGGTCAAAGTCTCAGTTATGCAGGATAAACAAGTTCCGGAGATCCACTCTACTCTATACTGCCTCTAGCTAACAATGCTGTACTGTATACTCAAATTTTGCTAAGAGGGTAGATACTATGTTAGGTGTTCCTACGGGGGCAGGAGGAAGCTTTGGGAAGTAATAGAATTGTGCATGGTTTCGATGGTGGTGATGGTCTCGTGAGTATACACTTGTCACCAAACTCATATATATTAAATACATACAGCTTTTTATCTGCCAATCATACCTTAATAAAGTGGTTTTGGAAAAAGTCTCTGAATTTCAATTCTTAAAACAAGCCTTTCAAGGACCTTAACTGTAATTAACTTACATTTTCTCATAGGTTCCTGTACTTCTTGGCACTTATATCTTATATGTATATCTTTATTTATGCAATCATGTGATTACCATCTGTCTCTCCTACAAGACTGTGGTGTGAGCAGAACAGAAACCAGGCCCCTATTGCCATCCCTTGTATCCTAAGGTATAATGCCTAACCCACAGCAGGGACCCCATAGCTATGGGTTGAATAAATGAAATCTAATTTCTGATCTAGCCTCTAAGGGAAAGCATTTGAAAAGTCAGACTAACTGTGGAGGCAAGAGGAGAATTTCTTACTTGAGTCTTAAAATGAAGGCAGCTAGAACTGAGCCCAGAACTCAAATGTAGGGAAGAATATGAGTTGCAACAGACCATCAGCTTCTGCACTCTGCAAGCTCGACCTCCATTAATTCGGTTTTGGTTGCTCATAGTTCTCCCTATTTCATGCTACTTCCTGCAGTTGTAATTACGCATTTATTTGTGTGCTCACTTGATTATTGTCTGTCTTCCCTCCATGACTTGGAGAGACTATGTACATTCTGTCTTCAAATTGTTAAAATAAGAAGACTTTTAAGACAAACACAAAACTAGGAAATTACATAAAATGAGATAAATGAACTGGAAAATGAGTCCATTAGGCACATTTATTTGGAACACAGTTTGGGTCAATTTTATTTTTCAGCTCTTAATTTTGTCTAGTTCTTGCACTGTAAAGTTAATATAACTGTCTGATGCTCTGACAGGGGTTTAGAATATGTTTCATATATTGTTTAAAGATAATTCCAGACAAAGTTTGAGAATATATTCATTCATTCATTCATTCATTCATTTATTCAACAAATACTGAGAAATGTAAGATTATGAAATTATGGTCCTTGCCTTAAAGAAGCACAATGTGGAATATGCATACCACTTCCCTTCCCCATACCTCCCCTGCTTTTGGCTTGTTCTTGTTTCTGCATCCAGTTTAGGCCAAATCCAAGAGCCTGTGACCAACCGTGAAATTTACACTGGTTTCTGGTCCTCTCTGTGTGCCAGAAATATTTCCATTAGTGAGGGGGATGGTCAGTCTCGTGATCTCTCCCCAGCCTGAGGATCCCCCTCTCTGTGTCTGTGTGGAATGAGACCCCAACAGTGAGGTCTGGCTCCAGCTCCATAGGAGGAATCTGCCAGTGAAAGAAGGAGATCGGAAGGTGTGGACTGAGAGTTGGAAACTGTGTTCCATCTTGACTCAGCCACAGACTCACTACATAGCCTAAGGCAGATTATGTCTCTTCTCCTGGATCTTAATTTTCTATAAGAAAATGAAAAAAATTGGATACATTTTCGGTAAGATCCTTTTTTCAGGACTCGCTTTCATACTTTCTACCCATCACTGTATGGCTATCATTGAGAACTGCCTCCTGCCCACCCCCCCAAAAAAACCCACTAAGATTCACAGTTTTTAGTTTAATAACCATCTTGTTTTATTAAACTTAATTATTCAACACTTCCAAAATAGCATGTTCAACCTTTTATTAGATCTCTGGCTGAAAACAGATGAAGATTAACAAGCTCTAAGGTGTGCAATGGCAATGAACTTCTTTCAGCAAAGGGAATATTTCACACTGAGTTTGAGGATCCTTTGCAGGAGGGGTTGTGGGGGGTGGTCTTCTCTCTGGATGAGCCCTGATCAAGTACCAGGCAGAGGGAGAGATGGAGAGGGCTTTGATTATTCTGAACAGTTAACATTTACAGAGCACCTGTAAGATGCCAGGCACTGTCCTAATTGCTCTGCCTGCATTACCCCATTTAATCCTCTCTGCAACAGTATGTCATTCAAACAGAAAATTAAAAGAGTTCTTTTCTAACAGGGCCAGCAAGGAGCAGGATGCTTAGCATCATGATGAAAGTGTTAAGGAAGCAATTAAGAATGCATTTTTATGAGTTCATGACTCTGCAGTGAAACGCTGGTATTTATTTTATTCATCAAAGGCTTCCTAGCAGTCTTTTTGGTCCTAGGAAAAGCCGCTACCTATACCATGTCACTGCAGCTTAAATCCCATGTTTAATTAGGTAGGACAATGGAGAGGAATGAGGTGGGCCTACTAAAGAAGGAAAGATCTGAGCAAGTAGGTGGAGAGGGTTATGTGTTTGGTACAGATTTATTCACCCAAAGGATGGTTCATGCGGTTATAAGTGGGTGAGTAGTTTGAAAAGATGAGTTGAAGAAAATTAGCAGGAAGTCTTTATTGTATGATAAAATCACTATGTTTGTTTGCAGGGCACTCAGAAGCCAAATTCTGTGTGGTTGGAAGTGACAGCTATAAGCAAACGCCAGAGGTTCTAATAGGCAACAAGGGGAAGTGATAGGATGTAAGGCTCACCGTGGAAAAAGGATGAGGAAGGCCCAAGGATGTGTGCCGGGGGGAAGCAAGTGGTGGAGAGAAAGGAGAAGGGGGAGAAGGAAAGGGACTGACCACTCAACTCTCTCTCTTTAGCTGTTCTACTTCAGTCTCTCAGGTTCCTTAAAATAAATATTTCTTACCTTTTTGAAAAAATTAGTTCAACCCCATGGTATTCTAAATATTGACCTTATCATAACCCAATATGGAGCTGAATTTATTTTCATTCCATCATAGAATAAAAAAATTCCCCCATCTGTTTCCTAGCTCATTAAAACACATAACCTAATTGTTTATACCTGAAACCTGGAAATCATCTTTGACTCCTTTCCTGACCTCCTGTATCCATAAAATAACATTTGTTGAGCTTTTACCATGTAGCACACTCTATCTCCCATTCATGGGAGCTTCCTCCCTTCCAGTGGAGGGAGTCAGACAATGAACAAAATAAAAGTGACACAACATGGTAGAAGGTGGAAGATGCCCAGAAGGACAATAAGGCAGAAGGTTTACAAGGATTGCAGGGTGGGGGCATGCAATTTTAATGTACCTGGTCACAGAGGGCTTTGTTGAGAAACATTTGAGCAAAGATGGAAAGAGTTGAGGGGCTGAACCATGAAGGCATCCAAGCATCCTGGGGAAAAGCTTTTTTTTGGCAGAGGAAGCAGAAGAGCATGGCTTGTATGTTCAAGGAACAGCAAAGTCAATGTGGTGGGAATGGAACCTTGAGTGCGAAATGAGGACAGAGTGGGGAGAAAGGGGCAGATTCTACAGCAACTTTGGCTTAAGAAGAGCAATGGCAAGAGCCATCAAAAGGTTTTGAGCAGGGAAATGCCACAAGGCCTCACATGCCTACTTTCAAAATCTCCATCAAGCACATCCACTTCTTCCTGACTTCACTGCCTTGACTAACCGCCGCCATCTCTTGCTGAACTTCTCAAAAATCACCTAGTTGGCATTCCCATGTTGTTACCCCCTCAAAACTGTCCTCTATGTAGCAAGCGCAGTGACCTTTGAAATGTATATTAGATGCTAACACACTCCTGCTTATAGTGCTTCAGTGACTTGCCTTTGCACTTTGAGCAAAATCTAAATTCCTATTTACTATATGTAGTCAAACCTCCTTCTGTTCCACTTTGCTATGACCACATGAGACTTCTCTCCATTCCTCAAACTCCCAACTTTCCCTGCCTCGGGCTCTTTGTACCTACCTGGAATAGCCCTCCCTCCCCCAACCCCCTTCTCATAGACCAGTCCCTCCACTTCTCCAGGTCTCTCTCATCTTATGTGCTTCTTCCTGAGAAAGGCCCATCTTCACCATCCCTCCATGTGTCTACATCAGAGCACCTTGCAAGGTCCTGGATGTCACCTGTGCCATTTGTAAGAATGTATTTATTTCTTTACTGACTTTTTAAGTTGCCTGTTTTTCTTGCTAGACTGTGAACTTCATGAGGATAGGACTCCTCTGGTTCTCTTAGTCATGGTTGTGTCCCCAGAACCTACCATTGTTTCTAGTGCAATGTTGTTGGCACTCAGTAAAAATGACTGATGAATAAGTGACAGCAAGAGACAGGGTCACAGACAGATTCAGCCCCTTGAGTGATTTTATATATATATCTGCCTTAGTCAGAATATCATAGACTAGGGGGCTTAAACATTTATTTCTCACAGTTCTGGCAGCTGAGAAGTTCAAGGTGCTGGCAGATCCTGTGCCTGGTGAGGGCCCTCTTCTTAATTTTCTGATTGTCATCTTCTCATTGTACCCTCACATGAAAATCATCTCTCTCCTGTTTGCTCTTAAAAGGGCGCAAATCCCCTTCATGAGGGCTCCACTCTCTTTACCTTATCACATTCCAAAGGCCTCACCTCCCTATACCATCACCTTGGAGGTTAGAATTTCAACATGCAAATTTTAGAGGGACATACACATTCAGTCCATAATAATATACATGTGAATTGTAATATTAGGATGGGGGAGTAAGCTTTGTGAGTAACAAAGATCATTTTGTAAGCTGTTTTCAACAATTTTTAAAGGAAAGAAAGGGCAGCAGGTTTAGTATGAATATTTGAAGATGTGACATGCTTTTACTTTGTAAAATGACATTTTTAGTGTATTCATTTCTCCTTAATTGTTGCTGGACTTATTTCAGTTCCCATGGGAACCTAGACATGGAGTTTTCCTACTTCCCCCACCCCTTTGGGCTTCCACAAAGAAAAATGGACCACAAGGGAGTCTGCAAAAACTGCTTCAAAATTCACTGTTCATCAGGTGATTGAGGACAATGGCCACTTGCTGGGATTGCTCAGTGCCAGATGCTGTGCTCGGCATTGTGGGAAAGGAGTGGCACAAGGTACAGTGCTTAGCAGGGAGAAGAGGTGGCCGCTACACGAACAATTTCACTGCAGTGTGTTAAGTCATGTGATGGGCTTTACACAAGGTATTAAAAAAGAGAGATCAAGAAAACTTCTGGATAGACAATGCTTACTGTTTGAAAATTGTGCCTTGGCCAGTGTGGCTCAGTTGGTTGGGCCACAGGGTGGCCCATCTCACAGGGTGAGGCGTCGCCCCTTTGCTTCCCAGTCAGGTCACAAACCTAGGTTGTGGGTTCGGTCCCCAGTCAGGGCATGGGGAGGCAGCCAATTGATGTTTCTCTTCTTCTCTTTCTCCTTCCCTTCCCTTCTCTCTAAACATAAATAACAAGAAAAGAAAAAAAAGAAAAGAAAAGAAAATTGTCCTAGAGTTAGTCTAAAAAGGTCAGAGAGGGAAGAGGGAGAAGTCTCTTATCAATTATCAAGTTTTTTTTTATTTTAATTCAAAAGTATTAAGAGTTGGAACACACAAGAAAAAAATGAGAGAAAATTAAGCCTCCAAAAAGTAAAAAAGTGCAGTCTGCTCATGGCTTGTGTCTGTGTGCAAAGGATGGACGTGGGTCTAAGTAAAGAAAGTTGTGAACTATGTAAGTAAAAAATAAATCCCTACACATTAGTCACCTTAGGTTTTCCCAGATAAAAGGGGTCAAATAGCCACCTATGGGATACATTCATTAGCCTTATGGAAGAGACCCCCTAGAGGATGTGTGGGGCTGGCAGAGGTGCCTCAGACTGAAAGGGAGTAGACCTGGCCGTGTGACTGACTGTTGGACATTCACAACCAGTAGGAATGCTGGTAACGACGGCCCACCTGGTGGGTCAGGGACTGGTGTTTCATCAAAAGACGCCCAGCTATCTACTGGGGGGACCCCCAAATGGAACTTACTTATAAAAAATTGTGTATTCTTACATGTTTAAACTTCAGTCACTTTCAAAGTACTCTCCATTTGAGGTAATACACTTATCAAGATGTTTTTTCCCACTGCTCAAAAATGGGTTCTGAACTCACCGATTTTGATGCCTTTTAGTTTTTTGTTTCACCTCTCCACATCAGCAAAACATTGGGACTTTTTTCATCAGGGGAGACTAAAAAAAGTTGCTTGGGACAAGAACGGGTGAACAAGGAGGGTGAAGCACAGGGGGCATGCTGTTTTTGGTCAAAAACTGCTCAACACTCAGTACAGTGTGGGCAGGTGCACTCATAAATCACCCATCATGAAATGAGCAAACACATCAGAAGAGTCTTCAACAAAAATTCACTGATGCCCAACACGGCCTCTCACAACAACACCGCTGCACACTGATACAGATGGGTTCCTAGAACAGTCACTTGGTGGGGGAAGCCTGTACTACAAGGGGCCTGCCCTCCAGAAGATAATTCCATTTTTTTGCCACTCCCCCATACAACCATTTGAAAAGGAACAAAATCCTTTGTAACTATGTCTTAACAACGTGTAGGGGAAACCTAATCCCCAGGGATCTTTAAACTCCCTCTTTTCCTGCTTTCTCCCAGCCAGCTCTCAAAATGCAGGAATGCTGCATTTTGCCTTCCTTTTCCCCCAAATCCTCATGTCCTTCTTGTTACCTTAACCCACACCATTTCTTCTTGATCCTGCATGGTATGGTCCTAAGAATGATAGGGAGGATCTCCCTTTACCAGGTGGGGAGGACCCCCCCTGGTAAAGCTAATTATTTTCATTTTGTCACATGCTCATTAATAGAATTTGTGAAACTCAAGTCAACTATGGACATAGAATCCTAAGATGTGAGAGACAGAAGGAAATTGGGGATCTTAGTATAATGCTTTTGCTTTACAGATGAGAAATCTGAGATGCTTGGCGGAGATGCTAGAGTAGCTTCTCAGGCCAGGAACCATCTGATAGATGAGGCATATGTTAACATTTGAATAGCTAAACTCTCTTGAATGAGGCTCAGAACTTAATTTCCTTCTATTTAATTCTCATCCCTAGAAGATTCCATTGTGTCACAGTGGGATCACAATGCTATTATAAAGGTTCTTCTCATGAAGCCAGAACACATATTTTCTGTTCTATTTTGATGTTTGAATATGGTAATGACATTTTTTTAAAAATGACTTCTTTGTTGGCATTTTTATTGATTCTTCCCCTCAACTACCCAAAATAATTAAATGCATAACATGGAGTCAAATGTATAGAATCATCCAAATGCTTATTCTTGGTTATGATCTGCCAAATGAAAGACTTGCCTTTATTGAAGTTTAATCTGCAGGAAGAGAGTTTAGAACAAATGATAAGAATCATGAGGTCCCTAGCTCTGAGCCTAGAGGTTTGCAGGCAAAGACACATTCAAGCTTACAACACTCCCATGAATGAGGTACCTCGATGTTTCTATATCACAGGTGAGCAGAGGTTTGGAAGATAAAGGCTAGATCAGAGGTTAGAGCCAGCATCCAAGTCCAGGCATGGTAGAATTAAAGTTTGAGCTCTTCAATCTCTCTATTTTTACCCATCAAAAGGCAAGTAATTGGTTCAAAGGTGTAGTCATGTTGCACACTCAGTCCCCCGGTCTGTGCGTCACAGGTGGACGTAACAAGAAGGAGCAGTTTCCGTGGTGTGTGAGCCCTGAGAGAGACTTGGTTTCAATGGACTCTTTCCCACAGGCTGTGAGAAGTCTCATGAGACAGCCTGGTTGGGGTAGACCAACCCGAGGGCCGCAGCTGACGGTTTCAGTATCTTATTAATTCCTGCCCTGCAACTCTACCTACTGATTCCTCTTTCCTCCACATGTGTCTGCTCAGAATCTTTTTTTGGTCTGGAGTCAACAGATAAGTCAGTCCTTCATTAGCAGGTCACATAGCCCCACTGGTCATGCACATGCATCATACACGCATGCACACGTGCATGTGGACACGCACCACAGTTTGCCTCTTTTGCTTCACAATCCATTGTCAGTGTTTTCCTGGTTCGAGCTCTAACCACAAACTATCTTTACATTCCTTTAATGATTACTACAACTGTGCTTGTCCATTAACTTTTAATTATTGTTGTAGATAAATAGGACTGCAGTCACTATTGAGTAACTGGGTCTCAATCAGGCACACAAGCGTAATGCAGTGCTTTTTATTTGTTTTTTGTCATAGGCCCAGGTAGCAATCCAAATAGTGGTAGCAACTCTTTGTTCAAGGTAATGCATTTTCCTGTAACTGCTCTGTGGATATGATGCCTTAACCCAACAGATGGCCCTCTAGGAAGGGTTTCAGACTTGGGGGTGGCCATCCATACTTTTCGTTTTAACAATGCAAGTTACTCCTTTGTCTCTGTTTCTAACCCAGTCTCTCACCCAAGATCTTAGGGCTTAACTTTCAAGTGCTTAGAAAGCATTGTTTTTGAGCTGTACCAGCCAAAGCAATCAAGTAAATTTAAAACTGAGCTCACTGTTACCTAGGATTGTGCTGTTTAATAAAGTGGACATGTGGTTACTGGGCACGTGAAATGCAGCTTTGAAAAGGAACAAAAGGAACAAAGCAGCTGGTCTAAACTGAGAGGTACCGTAAGTGGGCACACACTCAACTCCAAAGACTGAGCACAAGAAAAAGAGTGCAAAATAGCTCATTAATGATTTGACACTGATTACATGCTGGGATGATGTGTTGTATGTATACAATTAAATAAAACATTATTAAAATGAATTTCACCTCTTTCTCTCTGCTTTCTAAAAATGTGGCTATTAGAAAATTTCAAATTATACATGTGGTTTGTCTATTTCTATTGGACAGTGCTGTGCTAAAACAGGGAGGGAGTGTGTTGAATCCCAGCCTTCATTTAATGAGTGAAGAGTGATAATGATAACAATTAATGAGTAACTTTTGCCTGCCTAAAGCTGTGCCTTAGCACTGACACATGTCATCTCATTTAATGCTATGAGGTAGGCACCGCAGTCATGTCCGTGTTAGAGGTGAGCTCTATGGAGGGGAAACAGTCTGTCCAGTGTCACATCGCTTGTAGCTGGATGTTCTGCAAAGCTTCAGTTCCTGTGAATAATGGGATGCACGAGGACTTTCCAAGACTCAGATGCCACGTGTATGTCTCCATGGTTTTCTGTCCCTGTATCCATTCTCTGATAGCCACTGTGCAATGGGTTCACTCCTCGACTATCTTTGCCCCCAACTGTGATCCCATTTTCTCTTTGAAATGAACATGGCCCAATTTAAAGAAAGAAGTCATTCCCTTGGAGTAGGAACCTCTACAATGACGGCAAAATCTATTTTCTTAACTGCCATTACTGCAAAACCTATTCTCTTAACTTGTGAAGGCAAAGGAAAGTGGTAAAATGTAAAGCTGTGACAGGGAAGGTGAGTTTCCATTCTGCCTAAAGCTGCCTCTTGTCACGGCAACACGAGCACGCACACACGCGTCCACACGCCCAGCAAGTCACCCTGCCCAGACGCTGAAGACAGTTACGGTGCGGTCTCATTCTAGACCCGGTCTCCAAAGTTCACTGAAAGGTGAAAACAACATATGGGCAAAAAATAGCACCAGTAAATTTCCTTCTAAAGGACCATGTTGGAAGCCAGCATGCCTCTCAGAGTAAACCTGGCTCAGCCGATTCTTCCTCCAATTTAGAATGGGTTGTTGCTTCTTTCACTGTGTCAGACAATGTTGCTTGTTTGTATTTAGGGGGCATGTCACATGAAAAGCACATCATACTTAGCACAGTGAGGCATTCATTTGAGGAAAACAGCAAGTGATGGAGAGGCCGTTCAGGTCTCCCATGTCATGCTGACTCTCAGACAGGCAGCTCTTGAATGTAATGGAGGACAGAATGGCCCCTACATATTTTAACTGTTGTTTCTCTATTTTTTAACAAGCCTATAAAACTGAATTTGTGCAAATTAAATAAACATGCACATTACCTCCCAGCCCCTCTGGTAAATAATATTGGCTTCCTCCAGGTCTATTATGCATGAAGGTCCTCAAGGAAAGGATTTTGTGATAGTAGGGTGTGAAGTGTGTATCTCTGGTGGGCTTGAGGATTCATGAGTTCATTCACCATTTGCAGAAGAGTGGCTGAGTGTCCTCATGTCCCAGATGCTGCCCCATACTGAGGAGTCAGAGATGAATTAGGAGACCATCTCTCTCCTTCAGCCTCTCAGAAATTTTAAAGGGTTTGCTCATTTTAAAAAATAAATGCCCAGGAGTGTTAGCGGTATTGTCCCTAAGGGGTCAGATGTATAGTTTACATTTTATGTTATTGTTGTCATTATCATTATCATTAGGAAAAGGAGGAGGCAGAGGCAAGGCGGAAAAGGAGCTTTAGAAAAATCCCTGGTGCCTAATGGGTTGGACTGTGGAAGGCAGTGCAGCTGAGTGGAGAGAGTTTCAGAGCGGCACACATATGGTGAGCACTTGCATGGAAAAGAGAGAGACTGGAATGGCAAACTGGCTTTCTGCCTTTTAAAACATTGCTGTTTTAAACTGCCCGGTACAAAAGCAGGTGAGAGAACTCATCTGTTAATGAACTGGTGTGTCAGTCTTATATCGGAATCCTGCTCTTTGGATAATTTTGCCTTGTGGCTTCCAAAAGTCCAAAAACACTGAACTTGTCTAATTATCTCGTTTTGGGGACTATAAAATGAACTTTAGAAGGAGGGCTATCAAATTTTTAGTTTGTTTGCCAGGGAAATGTTTACCTTTAAAAATATATATATATATATTTGCTTCATTTCCCCCTTAAGATCTTGATATTTTCTTTGTTTTTTAAAAGCTAATTGGCCAACTCATTTCAAAGGCGCCTCTTTGACTTTCTGCTCTTAATCTGGAGCTTATTATATTTACCGGTGCCAGCGTGAGAGAATGTCTACATCAACTTCTTGCCGTCTGTTTTTCTCTCCTCAAAGTACTTTATGACCCAGGCTGCCTTTGGATTAGGGAGATACTGGAAGCTATAAAACACACAAAGCCAGGCTTTGTTATCTCGTGAGTGTGCAGAAGGACCCTGGCCCTGAGTGTGGGCACCTTGTGTCCCTGTCACGTGCTCCTCTGTTTTCTCTAATCCTCTCTCCGGACCCACCCCTGGAGATAAGACGGAAGAAGCCAGAGTAAAACCGGACCGCCCGGCCTAGCTGCCCATACCCAGAGGGGAGTTGCTATGTTCCCATGGGCTGTTTAGAGCACGTGGAACTCGCTCTCTGCTTCAGCTGGTGGTCTCTGGCCATGCCTGTCGCTGTGGGCCCTGGGAGTGTGGCCCTCGGCGTGGCCGAGAGGACAGCCCGGTTTGCCTTTGGAGCCACGCCGCTCCATTTCCCATCGCTCTGAGCCCAGGTGTGGTCCCATCATATTCTTCGGTCTCCCTCACACCGCTGATGCTGGCTGGTACTCCCAAATAGCTGTGTCATCAGTGCCCAGGGCTCTCTTCAGTTAAAAAATAATTCTACAAGGTTTGGAAGAAAGTATTTGGCTTTTTTTCCCCTGATTCTCAAGTAAGATGTCTTACTTCAATGTAGAATATTCAATGTAGAATATTTGTGAAATACTGAAAATATAAGTTAAAAACAACCCCAAGTATGATATGATTGTGTCACCCAGAGACAACCACTGCTAATGTTTTGTAAAATTTTTAATCCTGTACCACAGGCATCCTGCTTTCTCCTGTTAACAACAGCTTGTGAGTATCTTCCCGTACCATCTCATGGTCTATGATGCCATGTTTGCATGTGCTTCCGTGTGAGGATATACACGTACACAGCGCTTTCTAGTGACTTCTTCCATGACTGCAAACCTCCCTTAGACAGACAACTGTACAGGATTCCCGGGTAACATTAATCTTCATTTGCGGCAGCCAGGGAGCTCCCACATACCATTTTACCAGTTTTACTGCTTACTCTGGGGCTTCTCCAGGCCTACCTGAATTATCTCCATAGTTTATTTTTTCATCAGAGTTTTTTTAAATTAAATAATACAATGCTTATAAGAAAAGTGACAGTCATCTGCTTATCTTCTTACTACCCAAGAATCAGTTGTCTCCAGAGAAGAGATTTTTTTTAAGTTCACCTAGCAAGACTGTTTAATTTGCAAATTACAGAAAAAACATCTTTATTGGTTAGAAATAGGTTTACTGAATATAATGGAAATATAAAGTAATAGTACCTTAAACATGTATCATTTATTTTCTCGGATAAAAGAAATCCGAAGATACTCAGTTCATCTTTGCTACGGAAGGTCCGTGTCTGTCAGGGACACAGGCTCTGCTGGTTTCCTGCTCCCGTGTGGCTTTCAATGTCATGGTTTCCAAATGCCTGCTGCTGGAACGCCCCTGTCCACACAACAGGAAGGAGGAAGGAGTAAGAGAAGTGTGGCATGCTCTAGCCATGTCAAGGACTTTGAAGGAACCTTTCTGGAAGTTCCTACAACACATCTGTTTAAATTTCATTGTCCAGAGCTCAGCCAATGCTGAGTGGCTGGGAATGTACTCACCTATTTGGGATCAATGAGCCATTGATAAAATTGGGATTTACTACCTATACAAGTAGGTGAAGAATATTGGGTAGACAATCAGAAAATATATTGCTTTACATAACTAGTTCAATGGCTATTGCCTTTGAACTAACGCCTTCAGGTACAGTTCAATCCAGCTGATGACAACATCATGCAGGCTTTTGTTCCATTTTCTTCTGACTCATCCTCCTCATGCATTGATTTTTCACCCAGACTGGTTCTCCTTAGGAGGGTAGAGATGACTGTAGCATTTCATGATATGGTGTCCTTACTCCACACTGTCCAGGGAAGGTGGGAGACATTATTTCTGCATCTTCTCACAGTAGAGCAAAAATATTTTCTTCTCATATCCCTGGCAAAGTCTCTTTGTGCATCACTGCCTCAAAATGGGGCATTTGCTTATGCCTGTGTTAATTATTATGACTAGGTAGATGGAATATGTTAATTGGGCTAGGCCAGTCAAGGTCATCCCTAGGACTAGCAATGGGCCAAGCTTCCTTAAAACATTGATTGGCTGGATGCGGAAGATGTGACTACTTACTGTACATGAAAATGTGTGTAGGTATATAGAGAAACCAGCATTCACTACATCTCTTCTCGAAATCCTCTCCTCCCTTCCCCCTCCCTCCCTCCCTGCCTCTCTCCCTCCCTTCCCTTCCTCCCTTCCTTCCTTCCTCCTTCCCTCCCATCCTTCCTTCCTTTTTTCCCTCCTTTCTTTCTTTAAACCTCACCCGAGGATATGTTTTTGATTTTAGAGGGTGAGGAGGCGGGGGAGAGAGAGAGACATCAATGTGAGAGAGAAACATCAATCAGTTGCCTCCCATACATGCCCCCCACCCCCAACAGGGGATCAAATCTAGGGATGTGCCCTGACTGGAATCAAATCTGCAACCTTTTGGTCTATGGGATGATGCTCCAATCGACTGAGCCACCCAGCCAGGGCCCCCTTCCTCTTTCTATGTCACATGTTTACATTGCCCTTTCTTGAGCTCTGTTGTTTATGGAGCTCCCAATATCACATTCTCAGTTTCTTCTGTAGTCACCCTTGCAGCTTTAATAGTGCAATTCAACCATCATTGCTCATTCCATTAACCACAGACATGGACATCTCTTGACTCCTGTGTTGTATGATGAGGACATTAAAGTTCCTCCATTTATTCATCATACCTTTCCACTTTTATCAATTAGGTTTACCAGTTGTACTTTTGTTTATATAATGCTGACATTAATCTTCTTAAATATCCATAAGTTAATTCTAGAAGTCTAAAACAGAAAACACATGTAAATCACTATGTGTAAATATCGTCCCTGAATACTCAGAAAGTATGCTAGGTTACACTTCCTTTCCCGGTGGTCAGAGAAACAAGTCTGTATCATGCAAGTCCAAATCTTTCTGTTTTTAAACACCACCAAACACCTTTACCATTTCTGTAAGTTTTCGAAGATCCCATGTAAACTAATTTACCTCTTTTCTTTCCCCTGTACAGATCTCTCTTCCATGGGTATTCAGGCCGTGTTAGACCAAGTCCTCCCATGCACAGCAGCATGGATATCGTACAGCCAAGACGTAGATCTGGAGCTCAGAAAAGAATTCTGGGCTGGAGTGCAAAATCTGAGACTTGTTAGCATACAAATGATAATTAAAGCAAGCACCGTGGATGAAATCATATGGGGACCTGTAGAGAGTGAAAAAAAGGGAAGGGCTTTGACATTTAAGTGTTAGCCTGAGCGGGAGCTGGCAAAAAAAAAAAAAAAAAAAAGACTGAGCTTTTCAAACCTCAGTATTAGAGAATCAATGAGTTGGGGGAGTGGCAGAGGTGATGCTGAAGCTCGTACCTGGAACAGGGGTTTTAGCTTTAGTGCTGCTGACAGATGGCGCCCAGTCTGTGCTTTGGTACCCACAGTGCGAGACGGCTCCAAATGTTGAGACAATCTTACTGAACTGTGTCTCTATAATATCCTGGCCCCTGTTCTGCTTCCACATCAGAAACCCAGTCTGATTGCATTGCTTCCTTCTGTATAGTAGCTCTGAAGATAGTACGAGAGAAGTGCCCAGTTAACGAAGGTCATCAGCCATTCCTGTTGTGCATATATTGTTCTCATTATTGTTGTGATTTTTATTTCATGATTGACCAAGGCAAAGATTTTAAGTCAGACAGCCTGAGTTCTTGGTGTTGGCTCTTTCTAACCATGTCGTATCATCTGGATGTCAGTTCCTTAACCTTTTTTTACCACACACAGTGACTAGCAAATAGTATGTGTTCAATAAATTTTGTTACGTAATAATAAAATAATAACAAAATAATAAAGGCCACGAGCTCCATTTGCCCCCTGTGCTTATTTTACTAACTCCACAATGTGTTGAGTTTATCGGTGTCCAATCCTATCTCTTCTGGTTGGCTCCAAGTGCTTTGAAAAGAAGATCCATGGTTGAGCACAGGGCCTGCCACATAGAAAACCAGTAAAATGTTTGAGACAGATATTTGTCAGCTTTAGCTACCCAGGATGCCCTTCTTTAAACCTGAAATGACAGTTCAAATCATCCACTAACCATCCTAGGGTTAGTGCCCCTTATTATCTTCAGGAGACCCCAAAGGGATCCCACACATGTTCCTGCAATCCGAACATGTCAGCCATCCTTATCTTGTCCCTCTCTAGTCTGACCACCTCCACTGCCACCCTTGCTGCTTGGTGACAGGTCACCACTACCCCTACCCCTCACGAGGTCACCGGCGTCTGCACCAAGGAATCTGGCTCTGAAAGACCTGCCTCTCTGGTGCAAACGCACAACGTCCACCTTGGGTCTGAGCTTTGCTTCATCAGTTGGGCCCTGAACGCAGAGTCTTGACTTGTGCCCAGCCTCTCATAATCCTTTCTGAATGTTCCTGTTGGTTTTCACTTCTGTCCCCTTCTCTCTGCAGCTCAAACCAGCCCAAGGACGCTGGGAGGTGACATTCCATATCTGCCCACTTTTCTCTTCTTCCCCCTGCAGCTTCCACTTCCATTAGAGCTTCACCTCCTAGTTACAGGACAACAGTGTCCAGGGTTGTGAATGGAACCAACGGGTACAGGGCGGGGGAGGATGGGCAGTGTGGAGGAGAGACTTATTCATATTAGCCAAAGCCAGTCAAAACTGTCCCATTAAATAGAATATGTATAATTCATCCCCTTGTCCATATTAAAATTCAGTTTTGCCATATCCTGAAAGCAGTAGCGGTTACACAACTCTATAAATTAGTCAAAGCTCACAGTGCTGCACCCCAAAGCCCAAATGAAATTTTCTACATATAAAGTTAAAAATATGTAAAATTTCAGTTGCGCCAGAGCTTTGTCTGGCAGGTCACCTTCATGACGCCTCCCATTGATCGAGTTGTCCCTGGAAGACTTTATTTTTCTAGTTTTCCTTCCTGATAGGCTAAATATCCTTTTATTTTATTTTTATTGATAGTAAAACATGAATTAGTTAACAGCCTTTTCAAATGCAAACTGATTAAACCCAACAATATCAGGAAGACTAGAGGACAAAGAACAGCTCAGCACAAAAGAAGGGCCAGGAGCCCCTTATCTGGCCTTCGATAGCTCCGCCCTTTATCTGCCTCTATTCTCCGTTGCTTCAGGGGGTCGGCTTTGCAGTGTTCACACAGCAGGTCCGCACAGACTTTGCCACACAGCAAGTTGTTAAGAACATCCTGTCTCGAACCTCTGGTCTCATCCTCTCTTGCTCCACCACATTAATTCCCACTGGGATAGACTGACTTCTCGGCAGTTTTTTCCTAAGTTCAGTGCGGCCTGACCTTGTCTCCTTCCCCGGCTCCTCATCCACTCGTCAGTAGCAGACGTGATGCCACGGTGTTGGGACCACCTGTCTCGTTTCACAGCCCCTCCCGTACATGAGTCTATCTCCCCTGAAGCCACATCCTCTCACAGAAGTGATGATCGTCCTTTTATCCACAGGGATGTGGGGCCCATTGGCTGCAAGGCACCTCTGACCCCTGGAATGCACAGAAGCTCTGCATGCAGTTGTCCAGCTCATAGTTCCATCTGTTTGACTCTCACCAAGGCAGCCGCTACTCTAAGCCAGGTTCTTTAAGAAGTTCAGAGTCTCTTACCTCTAGGAGCTTAGATTTCACTGGAGAGTCAGAGAGTAAGCAAATGAAAAAAAAATACCCATCATTGAATTAGTGACAGAGTAAGATAAGGGCTGTAACATAAATAGAGTGCTAGGACAGAAAATAATAGTATGGGAGAAAAGTGGGCAAGAGAAGGCCTCTCTGTAAAAAAGGTACTTAGGCTAAACCAGAGGAGGAGCATCTCAGGTACAAGAGACAGTGAATGCAGAAGTCCTGAGGGCAGAAATAGCTCCGCAGGACTAGAAAGCTGTAGCCCAGCTGGGGCAGGAGTGGAAGAGGAGTCCAGGACAAGAGCTTCCTGTTGGCCAAGTTGAGGAGTCTGGGCAATGAGCCTCGCTCATCAGGTCTCATTTGGGTTTGGTGGAGAAGAGATAATCACATACCCTAGGACATGGAGAAAATAAGAATAAACATGGCCCTCTGTGGGAGAGCTGACTCTCTCAAACAATAAGCTGCAAAGCCTTCTCCACTCACAACATCATTTACAGGAGGTTTTATTAGAAGTTGTTTTCTGAAATATCAGTAGAAAGATTGTCTATGAGGACTTCTGTGAATGATCCCAGTACCCGTGGATGCCGCAGTGTCTTGTCTAGAGTTGTGTTTTTTCTGTGGAGTTTATTAAAATGAAGCCAGCCACCCTGTTTAAATTTTTAGCAGCTCTTAAGTGGATGGAAGGTATGCAGGCTTTAAGTTTGTGAGATCAAGAGAGGCATTGATTTATTTTAGCAATTTGGGTTTGGAATTTAATTTCCATCTTCATTGTTCCTTCCTCTTTAGTCTCTGCCTCCTCTCTCTCTCTCTCTCACACACACACACACACCCCATTCTGTTGCTAAGACACCCAAAGTGAAATAAGCTTCTGGGACTTTTTTGAAAACAAGTTCTGAGACTTTTAAGATAACCGCAGGGAGCGGTGTGATAAGGTGCTTCAGCTGTTAGGCAGTGAGCACATAACAGGACATTTGTACTAGTCAAGCCGGGTGTGAACAACCAGAAGGAAAAAAATAGTATTTGTTTCTGCATTCTAGAAGAAATGAGCAACAGAAAACCTTAACACGTTTCGAGTTTATAAATGAAGCCATGGGATCAAAGGCTCCTTCATGTCCTCTGAGTGGTGTTTTGGCCTGCTAGAGCTGAAGGTTCAGTTCGCCATGAGCTGTTGGTACCGGAGGGTCCTGCCCTGAGCACCTTCCCTCCTCCTTCAGGGACTGGGGAAGACCCCACACAGACCTGTGTGCCCGGTCCCCTCAGTCTCTCTCTCCCATCACCTGCCACCTGGGCTGGCCAGCGAAGGGCAACTCCTAATGACCACTGCACTGTGCAACCACTGCTACAACAACTTCTTGGTGACTCAGTTTCCCCAGGCTGTTTCAAGCCAGGAGGCCAGAACAGCCCAGCACATTGCAGGGGCTCATAGTGGCCACTAACTATTTTCAGGCTGCCAGCTTCCTAACAACACCCCAAATTTACTGGGGAAATAAAGTCCCCCTCTTGTGTGTAGTCTTGGTGGAGGGACCAGATCATTTCCCTTCTCACTCTGATTCACAATGGGGGAAGGAGGAGACAAAAGCTGACCTTGGCCAGTCTGGTGTGTTCTCCAAAGACTTTGAACTTGGTTGAGCGGCCCGAGGAGGGAGGACTGATGGAGGCCCTTCACTGTGTCAGGAAGGATGGCTTACTATTTCTTGTGAATTATCTGCTGTACTTTTTTTGGTTCTCTGGAGCATTCCTGGCATTGGTTTCTCCAAGCCTGGCTTTTAGAATCCCAGTTATTCTGTGAACCCCTAAGTAAGTCCAATAATTTTTCTTTTGCTTGTTAGCTAGGTTCCTTGTCTGTTGCTTACCATTAAAGGCTTTAATTGAGATGGTACAATAACTATTCCTAGAATGAATAAATGAATGGAATGAAGACAGGCTCAGATCATATTTCAAGCCTTTTGTGACTTTTCCCTCCTTTGTCATAATCAGAGAACTAAATCTCATCTGTAGGTGGGTTTTCTTGGAACTTGGAAAAACATCAAAGCTTTCTACAACCCTCCTTTTGGAGGCAAAACTATTTTTTAAAAAATAATTGAACTTAACTTTTAAACTAAAGCTTACTGTATGATAGTTAGAAAATACAGATAAGCATAAAAAGAATATGAAAATATTTCTAAACATCTTTCTGTATAAGAAATATCAATGGACAAAATCATGTTTAATACCTAAATGGTATTTCATGGTACAGAGAATACATTTAGTTAATACTCTATTGCTAGATGTTTGGGTTATTACCAACTATTCACTCTTATAAAAGATTCTGCAGTGAACGTTCTCTTAGGTAAATCTTTGGGTGCATAGGTTCATTACCCTTAGGATACATCATAAGAAGTAAAATTGTTGGGCCAAAGAGTTTGCATGTCTGTACTAATTTACTTTAAAAAAGCATCCCTTTTAAAATAAAATTGGTGAAAAAAAAAAGAATAGCCCTTTTATCATGAGACTCTTCTTGAGCAAAAGCAAAGCCAAAACAAACAAGAAAAATGAAAAGCTTATGTTTCGAGGTGTGCATTAAAGCAGCCCCATCTAAAACCACATTGTATTGACTTGGGTGCGTCAACTAACCAGCTGTATTAAACAGAGACAGAGGACGCAGGAAAGTTTACTAGTAGCCCTGTCTGCTCAACACAGCCAGGCATCGCACTTGCGCTCCTCATCCATTCATTTACAAAACAGTTACTGAGTCCCTACTGTGTGCCTGGCATGGTTCAAGGGACTGGGACAGAGAAAGGGGGGTAAGATGTGGTCTCCACCTTGGAGGCACTCACCACCCTGGGCCGTGCAGAAACGTAAATAACTCCACAAACACCCAGTGTGGTGGTAACCGCTGCAGGGGAGAGATGAGCACAGTGCGGTGGGTGCAGAGAGCCAGGAGCGGTTTCTACCTGTGCATCAGTTCTCTCCTCTCTGTTCCCTTCTCCCCATTAAAAAGCACCATTTGAAATGGGATCTGCCCTGGCTGGTGTGGCTCAGTGGACTGAGTGCCGGCCTGCAACCCGAAAGGTTGCTGGTTCGATTTCTCAGTCAGGGCACATGCCTAGTTTGCAGGATAAGACCCCAGTTGGGGGCGTATGAGATGCAACCAATCAATGTATCTCTAGAACATCAATGTTTCTCTCCCTCTCTTCCTCTCTCCCTTCTCCTCTCTCTAAAAATGAATAAATAAAACCTTAAAAAGAAGAAAGAAATGGGATCCACCTTGAGGAAATGTTTTTTCTAGGAAATCAAAGAAGGGAGTGATCAGGACAACTCCATGGAACCTGTGAGCATTGAGGAGGGGCAGTGACCACACCTGGAGGGCATTCTGGAGAGAACACTGTGAGACCAGAGAAGAAAGTGTGCTAGGGACAAACTGCTGGGAAATGCAAGGTTTGAGTATAGCAAGGTGGCTAAAAACAAGGGCCACCTTGGATTGCTCTTAATAAAAGATAAGACACATGCGTGGACCTCCATGAGTAGAAGAAAGCCACTGTATTAGCTATTGTTGCTGCAACAAATCACTTAGTGGCTTAAAACAACACAAACTGATCCGTAGAGCTCTCTAGATCAGAAGTCTGACATGAGTCTCACTGCACTTCACTCAAAGCTCTGCAGCGCTGCCTTCCTTTCTCCTTCCCCGCCTTCCCCAGCCTCTGGAGGCTGTCTGCCTTCACTGGCTCAGGTCTCCCTCTTCCAGGTTCAAGGCCAGCAACAGCTGCTCAATTCCATCTCCCATCGGATCACTCTGGTGCTTCTCTCTTCCGCTTTTATGGATGCTTTTCAGGGCCCACCTGTAAAATCCAGTATAATCTCTTGGTTTTAAGGTCCTCAATTGAATCACAGTTGCCAAGTCCCTTCTGCACGTGAGGGAACATATTCGCAGGTTCTTGGTCTTGGGATGTGGTTGTCTTGGGGGAGGTATTTTTTTGTCTTCATGGCACTAGGGCTTTGGAGCAAGCGTGACATCCGGGGATCTGAACATGCTGACCGCAGGAGAGAGGAAGGACTGGAAGGCAGAGACTAATTAGAAGATCTTTTTGGTGCTTCCAGAAAAGATATGATTCAGTTCTGTGGGAAGAGGGAGGAAAGGACAGATGCCAGTGGTGGAGCTGGGACAGACTCCCTGGGACCCGGGGGAGGGGGGCAGTTGAGTGGAGAGTGGGGAGAAGGGGAACAGAGGTAGTAGCGCTGTCAAAGGTAATTGTCAGGATAATGGTGCCATGTTGTCACATGCATGTGATATAGGGAAGTGGCATAATGATTAATTCAAGTTTAGATCTTAATATCTTAGTTGATAAATAACCTAATATTTCCACTTTTAAATTTTGAAAGGGGGATATAAGAGGAATAAAGATTTAGGATATACACATCTCAGGGAGAGAAGTGACAGGTAGGAATCAGAATGGCTGAGAGTGACACCATGGTGTTGGGACAGAGACAAAGCACACGGATGAGAAAGAAGAGGTGACAGGATGAGGACAGACTGTAATGGGAAGAGAGAGAAAGTGTACGAGTAAGATGGGGAACAAATATAGACCACGAGGAGGACAGACCCAAAAAAAGAAGTGGGAAATGAGAGGCGGGAGTATTGGCAGAGAAAGGGACCCGCTCGGAGTTTCTGGTGTGAGTAGGTAGGTCAACTTAAATTTCCAGTTCACTTGGATTGTACTCACAGTTTTAAGTTAATAGCTTTTAAGGTCATCTTGGAAGACTTGGTTGCTTTTGGAGGTTAACTGCTGTCAAGCTTCCTGCAGACTGGGTGGTCCTAGAGGGGGTGAAAGAGCCCTCTAGTAGGCCTTTTGGCTCCCCCACCTGTCTCACCAGAGGAAGGTTCTTTCCCCGCTCCCTTCTCAACGTGTTTTAACTCTTGACCTGTCTTCTCCCTGCATTGGAGGGTTTTATCAGATGTGTTGAGGAAAAAAAAGTTTTGGTTCCTCAAAGATATTACCGGTACGGGGTGCCAGGCGGGCAGGAGCTTTGGCGACTCTCAACACAGCCACCAGTTCAGGGTCCCCATTTTACAGACCCAATCACATGCCCAAGGCCACGAGTGGACAGAGCTGGGAGAAACGTTGCCTCCAGATCGGGGAAGCACGGAGTGAACTGACAAATATTGGCAGGATCGCTTCTGAAGATTTCAGGATAATGAAACGCTGCCTCTGGAAAACTTGAGAGCCTGTAGCTAAGGAACAACGGAGCTCACTCTGAACCCTGCTCCCAAACCGAACCTGCCCTGGCAGCCAGAGGCATAAGGAAGTAAGCTATACAGTAAGGGGCAGGGTTTGCCCCGACACAAACGCTTTCATACTTATCTTACGAGAGACGAAATGGGCACTCAGAGAGGTTAACCAACTCGCCCAAGGTCACCCAGGAGCCCGCAGGGAGCCAAAGGCAGCGCTTGCCCCAGGCAAGAGAGGGCTGGCCAGCCCCGGGGGTGAGGTCCTTCCCGCGCTGCGTCTGTGCCCACTCCCCTGTGCACCAGGCCTCCCGGGCCCGGCCCCCGCGGTCCCCCGCGTCCGGTGGGGGTGGCAGCGGGGACCTCTCCGGCTGGGGGGCTGCTGAGTCGGCGGGCCAGCTCGGCCGGCCGGAGAGGAGGACTATGCACCACGAACCCAGGTGAGCCAGGGCCGGGGGGCCCTGCCGCCCGCAGTCGGGGGCCCCTGCCTGGAGCCGGGCGGCCTCCCTGTGCGGGGGCTGGAGCCGGCACCCGAGGGGGCGGCGGGGAGGGCGCAGGCAGCGGCTGGGAGCTCAGCGGCAGCGGCGGCGGCAGAAGCTCGGCTCCGTGGCTCGGGGCGGCCGCTCCAGTCCGCCAGGGCGCCTTGCTCCGTCGCCTCAGGCAGCGGGTAGGTGCGGCCGGTGAGCAGGGGTCTGGAGTCCGGGAGCCCACGTGTGCCGGTGGGGTCTCGGTGGGGGCGGGGTGGCACGACCCGGAGAGGGGCTCGGGCGCTCTGGATTCCGGAGCCCGGGCTTTGCCGCAGGGATGGGCTGCGCGGCGGCTCGCGTTGTAGGTGGGCTGGTGCCCGTGCAGGACACGTCTCCAGCGTGGGACCACTGTAGGGTTGGGGCTAGTGCCCTGCGCTTGGGTACGTAAGTACTCGTGGAACTGCTTGTGTGTTCACTGACTATAGCAGGCTGTGTGTGTAAGGGCGTGTGTGTGTGAATGAGAGAGAGAGAGAGAGAGAGAGAGAGAGAGAGAGAGAGAGAGAGAGAGAGAGGCGAGAGAGGCGAGAGAGAGGAGAGAGAGGGAGAGAGACGTAGACTGTGCATCCATAATGTGTGTGTAACCAGATCCATGTGGACTGTGTGGATGGTCCTGGGTGTGTGATGAGTGTACTCTGTCTAACTGTGTGAGTGTGTATGTGACAAGATACGCGTGTCCTGAGTGTCTAACTGGCTGTGTGGGCACGCTGTGCTGCATGAAGCTTCCCGTCACTGCCAGTACTAGCGTCCTGCGGTTGTCTTTCACAGAATCCCAACCCCAATTTAAGATGCATTTCCCCTCAGCTTGCTACCCAGTGTGTGGCACCGTGCTGTTGGCTGCCTTTTCGAAGTGGCGGCTGGCAGAGGTGGGGAAGTCATGGGCATTGGCTGGTTTTGCTATAGAGTTCAATGTTAAGAAAAAAAAATGATGGTTTGGTTTTCTGTTTAGTCCATTAAAATGTACCAAAAAATCTTCCTAGGGTACAGATTTGCCATAAACCAAAGCTGACGGGAGGGCACGGTGGCAAGTTTGCCCTCCTTGTCTTTTAAGACTGCCTGGGTCATAAAGCTGTGGGTGACTCTGGGGGGCAGTGGGTGGGGTTCCCCTGGTCCCCTAGCATCAGTGATGAGGGGGAAGTTGCCGCGTGCTGCCAGGGAGCACAGGTGTTGAAGGAGAAGGACACTGGTGATGGATGCGGTGCCCTAGACTCAAGGAAAAAGCCAGGACAGGCTGCGAGTCTCGTGGAGTTCTGAGAAGCAGCCCTCCCCTAGGAAGTGATGAGTGTGGGGAAAAATTAGTAAAAATCAAAGAGGATTTTCAGCATTCTCAAGGCACCTTTTAATCTTATCTTTATTTTCTCCATGTACTAAATTAATTCTCTCGTGTGTTTGCATCATTTCCTCCCATGGGAAACATCTTTATTGTAATTATTATCGTACAGCTGAGCAGGTTGTCATTCCACTGAAGCGCATCAGAGTTAGCAGGCACTTCCGGAGGGCCCAGGGCCCAGGGAAGAGGAGTGCGCTTGGTATCTCTGAGTTGTCCTGATCTTACTCCTGAAGCCCCTCCTTCTAAGGGCCACAACTGCCTCGTTCATAACCAACAAATTAAATGTGTTTTCTTCCCCTTGAGCTCGACTGGACCTCCCACACACTGTTCACCCCCTCTTCTTCCTCCCCAAAGAACGGCACCTGGAACCCAACCGCAGCAACCTGCTACCCCAACCCTCCTCCTGATCTTCCCATCTGTTATCCGACCACCAGCACCCTCTGTGTCGCCTCGCTGGTCACCTTTCTATTTCTCCTCTTCCTTCATCAGTAGTGGCCACAGCTTAATAGGGAAGTTTTATTCTTTTTCTTCCCTTAGTACTTCTTGAATCTTTTTCTTTTTTTAATGTCCACTGCCACCACTCTGTCAGGTGACAGCCATATTCAGGGATTTCTAGAAATAGCCTTGATAGTATCACTGTCTGATTAATAAATTAAATAAATATTTGGGAAGAATCTAGACCTTCTGATGGTTGTAGCATTATGTGACCTACATGGAGCC
>CM052546.1:19258276-19274216 GCA_028533065.1 Trachops cirrhosus
AGAGGGAATTCTGACTGCACTGGAGCTGAGAATCAAAGAGATCTTGTAAAAGCTTTTTGTAAAACTAGGCAATGCTTCAGTGCCCCACCCCCAGCTATTTGCATGCATAGATTCACACAGAAGTGGAACTATCTAGAAAAAATTCTTATTGAAATGTAAGATTTAAATAAGGCTTGATGATGGCTGGCAAGATTCCAAAAGAACCAAGCTGCAATGAGGGTCAACAAGGTGTCACAAGAAAAGGAGCCAGATTCACCTGTGTTGACTAGGCACGAGACTCAGAATGTTGCATGTGAGTGGTAGTTGCAAGAACATGTAACGGTTGATACCAACATTCTGCGTGCCCTTGGAAAAAGCTTAGGTCTGAGATGAGGCAATGCTGTATTGCTGGTTTCTGAAACACGTCCATCTCAAGCAGTTTTAGTAGGGGACCCACTTTGATCAGGTATTACACAGAATGCATATTTGTCTCACTTTACATGGACAACAACGTGGATTTTCAGTATCAAGAGGCTTTTTGTTTTACTAGAGCCAAGGCACACCCTTTGAGTCCTGGAGACTTGTCATTCATCAGGATAGATTCAGATTAGCACCTCGCTGGAATGGTTGGAGCTGGAAGGTGGTAAAATTCAGCTTGGGAAGCTGAACAAATTCAGGAACACTAATAAGCACACAGTTTTAGTAATAACCAAATGCCCCAAAACACTTGGACAAGGTGAACTGGGCAAAAGATAGCTTCCGGCAGTCAAGAAGATAAAGACTTAGAGACACGGTTCCGATGTTTATGTTACTGTGATCACATGTGAGCGTGGAGGCTTGTGAAGCCCAATGCATCAAGTTCCGGAGCTGTAAGTTCCAAAAGGAAGCGAGGTTACAGGGAAGAAGCCATACTGTTATTTGCCACTTTTCAAGCACTCATCTGCATCGGAGAGGGAAGAAGCCTGAGAACTACATTTTCCATACTTCCTCACCCACTGGCTTGCGGTTGTTTTCCAAGTGGGAGGCTAAGAATGGCCAACTGGACTGCAAGAGGGAAAAAAGAACCATTTTTCCCTCCACTGTCTGGAGGTGCCTTTCGCAGCGAGCACAACATGTTGCAAACGGTTTCTTCAGCCACAAGTGTGGTGGTGGCAACGTGTGGCAGGGGTGGGGTTCATGAAGCTTCCTGACCTCTGGTTAACACCCCCTTCTTCCTGCCCTTCCAGGGAGTTTTGTGGCCAAGTCCCTGCTTGAAACGTATACAGTGGTGTCCATGACCAGTCGGGAACAGGTACAGAAGCAGAAGCAGAAAGTCAGAGGTGTTCTCCTCTAAACAGAGATCATTGACCAAGGGGTTAATTGCATATGGAGGAGAGCCAGCCGTACTGAAGAGAGCACAAGGCTAGGAGGGAAAGAGACACAGTTCTGAGTCTGAGGTCCTCCAGTTCCCAAACAGGAATGTGCCAAGATCATGGGGGGTACATGGTAAAAAGAAAATGGGGCCGAATAGGGTCTAATAGGGTCTCAGCCCAATTTTGCCATGTATGAGCCCCACTATTGAGGTGTTCTATCACCTTTGAAAGTTGCAGTTTCCTTACCAGAGAATGGGCACTACTGGGGGTAAAGAATCAAAAAATTTAACAACGGATTGAAGAAATAATGTCAGCCAATCAAATGGATACTGAATTCAAGCAATCAAGAAGTATATAGCGTGTAGTAATTGACCGACAGCCCTAGGGGTAATAAAAGCCTCTATTTCACAGTTATTGTGATGACTCAGGGCGATATTTACCATTGGTTCAATGCCTACTATGTGTGACATACTGTGTTACCTATATTACTTACGATCCTCAAAAGAATCCCATTTTCAGATGCCAACACTAAAGGCTTAGAGAGATTAAATAATTAGTCCAAGTTTCCACAACCAGCACATCTCACGCATCGCAGGAGACCACTTTTGGAAATGGGTGCCCTCCTCGGGAGAGCTCCGCCTTGAGGTCCCTGGGACTCCAGGAAGCTGGAAGGGTTTCCACCACGGGGTGAGTTCTAGTTCATCGCCACTGTGCTACTGATCTAATCCAAAGACTAAGTGAATTACCACCATTTTATCAGTCAAGCAATAAAGTTGAGTGTTATTCTCATTTACATTTCTAAAGCAACATAAAAATATCTCCTTTTAAACAGTACCCACTCACTTTCTCCTTATATGCTAATGCATGTCATAATTTCAAAGCCTGAAGAGAGATTTCCTGCAAAACATTTCACTGCCTAAAAGTTGCACGTACCCACCGTTCAGATTGCCAGGTTACAAACATAAATTAGCTCTGCTTGCAAATCAATTACATATTGATAAGTCTTCAGGGCTGACACCTTGTACGCGTGAATTTCAAACTCTATTAGTTATTTCAAGGCTTTGGGATATGTAGCATTATTCCAGCTTCATTCTCAGGCTTTAGTGAAATACATGCATTGTCATCAGTATTAATCATCAAGCCCAAAATCAACTCTTTTATTTTCAAAATTGCTCCTTTTTCTTTGTGTAGAATCAGATAATTTCAATTAATTCTTGTAATCACATTGATTTTCAATTAATTCATTTCTTGATTTGAAGCAATGAATTGCAACTTATGCCATGACAGAATTAAAGCAACTGGGTGGTTAATTCAAGGTCAGCTACTCACCTTTGTTGTGGTTTTTAACTCATGTTGTTACATGTGGACCACGAGTGACTGCATTTACATCAAGAGCATGTATTTTATATTTAAGGTGCTCAACTTTTGGTATTTACTCAGATGTTCTGTGTTTTATACAAAAGCTTGCCGTTTTGATCTTCTGTTCAAAAATGTTTAGTGACTTTCCAGCACACGGCGTCAAGTTTTACCAGAGAAGGAAGAAAAAATAATTCTCCTTCCTGGAAAACTGGTCCCTCCTTGAATTCCTTTCTCCCTTTCCTTCTCCCCTCTGTTCTTCCTTCCTTAAAGTGGTTTACAAAAATAACCAATATAAGATATTGTTAAGAAAGCAACGGAAATAAGATAAAGTGACAAAAGGAGTTGGGAACATAAAAATAAAGGCAGGTCCAAACCCTTGTGAATGCCTGGATATCTTCTATGCATACTAGGGATAATTACAAATTTGGATCTGAGTTTTCTAGAAACTCTAGCAAAGGGAGGAATATGCTGCAATTTATTTTATGTGATTCATCATTCCTATAAGAGGTTCTATTTTTGGTTTTTAAATAAGAACCATTAATAAGAAAGCAAAACAGTTATTCTGTAGAGGAGAAACAGAATCTTAAACCAAAGAGACACAGGCCAGCAGGAAAATGTTGCGAGCCCATGCAGCAAGGAGATGAATCAAGGGTAGGAAGAAACCACGGGTAGAAAGAATCAAGATACAAAATAAACTTCTTCTGCACTCAGAGGGGCTAGTGTCCTGAGAAATCTTCAAAGAAAGAGTGTATGCATATTTGAACTTACCCCCACTTACTTATCTCCTACCTGAACCCTATACTTTTCTGGAACTAGAAATTAATAGAAAAATTCTTAGAAAGCAGAAACTTTGTCACTGTCATAAATAGCAGGAAGAAAAAGACGGAGACCTGGATTGTCTTTAGGGGCAATGCTTAAGCTGAGGAAAACCACCTGCCAGTGGGAAAAAAACCCTGATCTCTCACCAAAACAAAACAAAAATCAAGCATGGGCTATCTCTGATGACGGACAATAAGCTGTGCTCAGTAGCGCCTAGGGCTTAGGCACAGCGCTGGGGTGAGGTACCAGCCAGCCCAAATGCAGGCTGATGGTGTTCTACAGAGAGTTTCTGCTGAAAAGTCACCAAAGCCACTGTTTCCACTTTCCTTTCTTCAATCCTTCAAAAAAAAATGCAGCTGTCTCCTCCAGAGCCCCAACAAGAAGCAAACGGACCAAAAAACATATCATGTGGGTGTCAGATCGTCTGCAAAGAGCTGCCGGCTGACTGCTAAGTTTATGAAACACTATTTACCAAAGGAGAAGACTCATCAGCGACTTGCCCCTCTAACTATGGTGTGATTCACTGCTGGCTTTTCATCGTGACTCAGTTCATCCTACGTCTACTGTTCTCTACAATGGATGCCCTTAAGGGGAAACACTAGTAAAAAAAAGCTGGACAGCAAGCCGTCACATGACTTGGCTTGGCCAATCAGATGACTCCTGAGCAGCACATAGAAAGAGATGCTTGGCCATTACCCACTTCTTCCTGTGGTTGGCCATCACTCTACTTCTGAGCTCAGCAAGAACTCCTGAAGTTCTTGTTTATTTATAAGCCCTGCCCTCCAACATTTTGTCCTTAATTCTTTAAGCCCATCCATTGTAGATTCCCCAAAATTACCTTGGAATATGTTAGCAAGTTAGTTTCCCATGCTTGTAGCCAAGAACATTGACAGATACATAACAGGGTCAAACTGAATTGGCAAACTCATTCAACAAAACCAAATGAACAAAAACAGAAGTGGCCAGGATGGCCTGACAAAATACTTAAATGTTAGGCCTTTTATTTAGCTCTAGATGTCAAGTAGGACCCCTCTGTCCCCCAATATCTGGGAAAAATTGGCTGGAGTCTTTCAATTCTACAGCCCATTGAAGTCTAAAACTTTTGCTCAGAGTTCTGGATTTCCTTGCTATTGGTCTAGTCTTTTTGTCTGGCCTTCTGCCATCCCGTGCCTTTTGGGTGTCCCCTCTGCAGTCTCTCTTCCAAATCCCATGGACCCAGACGGGCCTGCCAGCCATCTCAACAACGTACGTACACAGGCTTGTACCATGTATGTAGTGTAGCAGGAGACCGTGTGTTTCTGTGCCCTTGGGCAGGGTGCTGAACCTCTTTGTGCCCTGGTTACCACACACTGTAAAATGGGTGTAATAAAGGCACGTGCCTCAGCGTTGTTTTACAAATTAAATGGGTGACGCATGTTAAGTTTATAGCTCGTGGTGTCCTCACACATAGTAAACATTCAACACTCAATTCCTAGCCGAGCCAGAAGGTTTTATTGAAGAGCTGGATCCTGGGAGAGGTCAGCACACACCTAACACACATGTAAAACAAGCCAGCCAATAAAGATCCCCAGCCTGACCACTCTCCGGTTCCTGACAGCCACCATGGCGCCGGCTGCTCATTTCACTCTTTTCCAAGCAGCGCTCAGCCTCTCCTCTGAATCTCGTCTCTTCTCCAACCTTCTCCCTCCTCGGTTCACTCATTTTCCTATCTCAAAAGCATGTAAAAAAATTCCTATTTTTGTGCCAGGGATTTAGACCCTTTGGCTGTCACTTTATGTAGGCATTTTACCAAGTGAAGACATTTTCTTACCAAAAAAAGAATTTCTGGTTTCTGCTCTTAAAGTAATTAACATTTACTCTGTCTAGTTATGCCTAGAATATTAGTTTCTGGACCCTGGTTGTTTACCTACTACCCTTAGGATTTTTTTCACATTCATTTGTTAGTGAGTATTTTTAAATTGCATAACATTTTCTTTAAATATACTTCATTTTCTATTTTAAATAAATGTATTTTAAAAGGAAACTGTAAGAGTACAAAATAGTATCCATCACCATATTAAGATGGTTACGTTAAAATATATATTTATTTTAAAATAAAAAAATGTTCATATACCACCTAAAATCATTATGTATTACTAGACAGCCACCATCACAATCTGGTAAATGTAAGCCTAAAATGTGTCCTCTCTCCTGGACACCCCCACAGGCTGGACCGAGGAAGAAGTGTGGAAAGTCTGTGGCATTTGCATGTTACTAATGTTGTGGGTAGAGAGGGGGAGTGGGCGAGGATGAGCACATGTTGATGGGATCAGGCTAGAAATCTACAGCAAAGACGGTCTGGAGACAAGATTCTGGGGAGTGGTTATCATCTTGCATCCTAAGTGATAAAAGATACACAGCACCTGAGGCTTCATTTAATTGAATTGTATTCTGCCACTAGAATCCAGTGCTGCTACAAATAAATGTTGAAAAGCTAAAAATGTTAGGGATCGTACTATCCGAATTATCCACAAAGAAGTGTACTTTACCAACTGATGCAGCTTGATACCGTGTCTAAAACTTCAAACAATTTCATAGCTTATCACCGTCGATATTTCTCACTTTGACCTTTTCATTAACTAAAAGAAAATTGAGATTCCCTAGATTCCCCTCTGCTTTCCCTGAGCAAATAATGTCACAAACTTTTAGAGGAGAATTCAACACACAGCACCAGCCTAAAAAATCTGCACCGAGGTCCTAAGACTCTGCACCAAGTCAGTGTGTTGGGTAAATGAAAAAGCCCGCAGTGCTTCTGTTGAGAATGTAAAGTGTTTTATTGCTTCATAGGCAGAGCAGAGCCTCTTTGCACAGCAAGGTGCCACAGAACTCAACCCCATTTGAAATAGATGGAGTAACATCAATGACAGTCTGATCAACAGCCCTTAGCTAAATACTCGCCATGTGCCAGGGATTACGCGTGAAACACATTCTACCCTTAAGGAGTTCCTGGGTTTAGTGCGCCTTTGGAACCCGGTCTCGTTATACTAGAGTTGCTGTCAAGACATTTGCCAGCTCCCTTTTGTCACAGCATTCTGCTAGGTGAACACAGAAGCACAGAGGCCCTGATCCAAACCTGAAATGTGCTTTTCTACAGGTCTCAGGTGAAAAAAATACTGTCCTGTGATTACACCAGGAATGTGTTTTGTCTTTTTTTTTTAGAAAGTCTTCCAGCTATTGGTATCTCCAGCTAGTCCTCAGCCTCAAATGTCAATCCGTAACACTTAAGCCTTATTGAATACACTATTTGTTTCTACGAAATAAAATGCAGCAAGCCTTTCAAAGAAATAACTTCCTCGGAGCCATCCTACTATTTGATCTCCAAGGGCAGCGGGAAATTATGGGAAAACAAAACAAAAAGCATTCAGCTTTGTATAACTATACCATGCAACCATCATGTCGCATTTAATGGCCTGGCTGAAAAGAGAAGTGGGCAAACTAGAGCCTGCTATAAATAGCTATTTAAATGCATATTCAAACTGTAGCTGTACAGATAGATATTCTTAAGCTATTTTTATGCCATTTAAATATATCTTCTTTCTCCCTATTACAGAGATGAATATCTACTTTCATATAACTTATCTCCCATAGTGCAGAGTTTTTGTATAGGCATCTGGAAACAATTACAGTCATACTTATTTATCTTGTAAGCAGAATAAAAAAACGCACTAATAATCGAACAGAACCACATTCATGCTTATATATGAAATGTTGAAGAAAATCCACACCCACAGCTTTGTTACGGAGGCCTTACAGTGCAAATGACCACGGTTTATAGCACAATAGATACAGAACCGTCACATACCTCACATTAGCATCAAGTTCGTCCATTACAGGAAATAGGCATGGGTGAGTTGGATTTCAGCACCCAAAGGGTCCTATAATGTGGGAATAAATAAGAAGTTAGACAACCAATTAATGTAGGAAAATAAAAGTCCTTGGCAAAGGGGAAAAAAGACCAAAGAGTCATTGCTTCCTATTTATTAGGACTTTGTAGAGTATCAGTATAAACCATTGAATGAACAACATGACTGTTTAATGAACAATACGATGGCAAATTGAGGTATGGCACCTCTAAGTGTTGCAGAAAGTTTTTATTAATTTCCTGGAGATTAAAACATACAGGTATTTTATTTACTCTGCGTTAATCGGTTTATTTGTTATTTTTTGCTCTTCTCAGAAACAGCTTATTTATATGATCTGCATTAGGACACTAGCCAGTGAAAATAGGTAATTACATTGTTATGATTAAAATAGCACATTGTCCAAAATGATCAGTCACTTTGTTTCCTTTAAAAATTTTCAGGTTTGTTTTTTTTAACCCTTTTTCAGGGTGGGTAATTATGTATCCCTTTGAGAATCTAGTAAAGCCTTGAGAACTTTCTACCCAGAAAACACTAGATGAGCATGCACACACACACATACTTTCAGGGGAGCCCACGATTCCTTGAGGCCCATCCATAAACCCCAGGCTAAGAACTCCCAGTCCAAGGGGAGTTAACTTTCAGAGTATCAAAAGTTCTGCTAGCGTAGACTTTACCCCCTTTAACAGATGGACACTCACTGATATTCACTAAATCAGCTCTAAACTGACTGCACAGTTTTATTTTTCACAAGAATCCCTGGTTTTCAACACATTTGTCCAACATGATGAATCAGAGGATGTAGGGGTAGAGCCTGGTCTGTCGCTTCTGGGGTTACCCTGAGCAAGTCCCTTTTTCATTCCGAGCTTCATCATCCACTTCACAAAAACAGAAAGGACTGGAAGAGATGCTCTCTGGATTCATTTCCAGCTCTGGTACTCTATAATTCCATCTGCTGGGTGTCTAATTAAATCTAACCAAGATGAAACTGTAAATCTGTTTAACCACACAACAGAACCACGAAGCTCGGCCTGGGCCCTGAGATGCTCTGATCGGGATGGACCGAGCATGCCTGGCAGCCAAGAAGAGAATGGCAGACCAGCAGAGCTGGAAAGGAAGTAGATCTCATTGGGCTTGTTCTTTGGAGCCTCTAAGACTAACAGGGGCTCCTGTGGGCATTTCCAGGTCTGGGGCAGGGGTGGGGAAGGCTCAGCCTGCAGGTCTCTGAGCCCAACTGTGACATCAAACAAAGCAGCTCTGTCCACTTCTCTCTCTTTTACATTTGAATTTGGAATAATCTTTTATTTGAAATAGTTAAGTACAAAGCCCTAACAACGGAAGTGACAGGGCTCTATTCTCTTTCCTCTTCTATCTCAAATCACGGCTCATGTATGAATGACCCATGGACATGGACAACAGTGTGGGGTTTGACTATGGGGGGGCTGGGTGGAGGGGGCAAAGGGGGTAAAAATTGGGACAACTGTAATAGCATAAACAATAAAATATTTTTAAAAGAATAAAATAAAATAAAATAATTCCTGAAGTGAATACATCCATTTTCATGGCTTAAAATACTGCCTACTCACTGAAGGTTCCCAAAATGATAAATAGCTCTAGCCCAGGCCTTTCCCAGACTCGTATGGCATACCTGACATTACACCTGGATGATTACAAAGCATTTCCAACTGAACTATTCATTTCCCAGTTCCAGCACGAAAACCTATTCTTCCCCTCGTGTCTCCAGCTCAGTACATAGTTCCATCATGTATCCAGTTACCGAGATGAAACTACCTCTTTTTCTCACATGCTATAACTAAACTATCAGCAAACTCATTCTCTATGCTTTGAAAACAATTCCTTCATCTGACTGTTTTTCTCATTACCTCCAGAGCCAGCACCCTGGCCCAAGCAAGCGACCGCCCTCCTTCATCAGGATACCTTACACCCTCCTCACTGATCTTCTGGTTGCTTCACTGGCATCCCTTCTCCCCACAATAGCCAGAACAATATCTTAAAAATGTAAGTCAGATCCTGTCTGGCTTGCATAAAATTCTTCTGGCTTCCTGTCACACTTAAAATAAAATCGAAACTCCTATCATGGCCAACCAGACCCGACATGAGCTGGCCCCAGCTCCTCTCCGATCTCAGTGTTAACCATGGCCTCGCCCTCACAGCCCTCGAGCTCACAGGTTTCCCTCGAGCTCACGGGTTTCGCTACTTTCCTTGACGACAAAAGTAGGCTCTCACCTCGGGGCTTTTCACTGACTGTTTCTCCTCCCTAGGATGCTACCAGGGGTAGATCACTCCCTCAGTCAGGGGGACTCTGCTCAAATTTTACTTCCCACAGAAGTCTTCCTTGACCATCTCAGTAAGATTTCAGACCTCATTTTCTATAAGTTTCTATCCTCTTTAATCATGCCATTTTATCTTACTAACACACACATTACATATACTCAATTGCTCCTTTATTAGTTAGTGATCTGTCTCCCTCATTAGAATGTAAGTTTTCAAGAGCACATAGTTATATCTTGATTGCTATTATATATATCCTCAGTGTCTGGAAAAATGTCTGATATATTCTCTTCATACATATTTGTTGAGTCATCTAAGTAGTTAATTTGTTTTGTAAATGGGGAAACTGAGGTTTGAGAGTTTGTGACTTCCCTGCTGGGAGGTAATGCACAAACCATCCCAGAATGCAATATCATCATTTTTTAAGGACGTAAAAACCATTCCATATTATTAAGTTAACCTTTATGAAGTATTAACAACTGCCAATCACAGTCCTTTTTCCTCCTCTTCCAACCTCTGCGTTGTTCTCTTCATTGTTAGGTGAAGAGACTAAAGGTCAAAGAGGTGAGTTGACTTGCCAAAGTCTCACAGCTAGCTAGCCCTTGACTAAACTGGGAACAGAATCCAGGGCTGCAAATTCCAAAACTCAAGCTTTGTCTTGCACGAGTTCTTCCTCCCACTAGAGCCAGGGAATCTCCTCATGAAAGTGGGCATTTGCTGTAATGTTTTGCTGATCATTGATTCCCTCTTTCTCTGAAAACAGTGCTTCGATTTTCCTTTGCAGAACTACCCCTCCCCTGCCTCAGTTCCTCGTTGCAGTGATGAGCACATGACCAGGACTGGCCAATCAGAACAATCCATTTCCTGGCCACAATAAATCTGGTCATCAGATAGACTAGTGAAAGCCAGATTGGGATTTCTGCTAGGAAGGGTCTCTCCACCCCCTGGTGTTGCTAAACCAACAGACTTTCAGTGTGAAGTTATTGGTGGCCATCATTGCCACTTTGTAGGGAGAGCCTGAATAAAACCGACCCAAAGGAAATGCAACGTAGAGAATGCCAGTGTCCTGGTGACATAATCTGAGGCTTCAGATTCAGCAGCGTCTTAAGACGGTTTTATAATTGAATGAGCCAACAAAATTTTTTTTCATTCCATAAGCCAATTTGACTTGGGTTCCAGCATTATTTGCAACGAAAAGAATCCTGTGAAACATATTAGAAAATCAACATTATATTTGTATATGGATTAGAGGGAAAAAACTGGAACTAAGTAAAACCAGTTAAAAGCTAGCTAAAGTTCATCTCACTGAAACTCTATTTTATAATGTTACAATATGGGGGAAACCTTGTATATTCATAGTGTGGAAATTAATAAGAAAATCTCAATTAAAATTGGTGTTGGGAAGGCCTACAGAGGGAGCTCTCCGGCCTTACCCCCAACAGGAAGGGGTTATCTTGCATCTCCAACAGGAAGATGTATTTCCTTTAGTACCCCAGCCACTGGAAAACACTGTAGCTCAACGATGAAAATCGTTGTCACCCTGACCTCTTACTTTCCTCCAACAAACTTTTATTTTTCTTTTACTAATGATTTTGTTGCCCCACCCTCCTTTCTTTAAAAACCTTCCATTTTGTATTACTGTTACTGAACACAAGGGGCCAAGGGGGGCTGAGGGCGATATGCTATTACCGAAAGGAACCCCCCAGGTTCGTTATGTCCCCTGCCTTATGGGAAAGACATCTCTCAATGCCAGAGATTTGTGAAAAGGAAAGGAAATGTTTATTTAATGCTGTACAGACTTAAAATAGTGACCTAATGTCTTAATCAAAATTCCAAAGTCCCTTAAAACACCCACAAACACACACAGTCCTTCCTTCCCCCCTTTGGCCAGTCTGGGGTACCGTATCTCAGGAAAAGAAATAGAAGTCCATGGCTCAGGCAGCCCCTGTTCTTCCCACTAATCCGTCTCAGCTGGTAGGCCTCCCTCGGTCCCTGGCACCATCAGCTATGTCGCTGGGACCTCTGCTAAAGCTGGGTGGTGGTTCCCCCTACTAAAGCTGTGGGGGTCCCCACTCTGGCAAAATCATGTGGCTCTCTCTTACATGTCCACAGCCACATGGCTCTCCTTTCTATTGCCACAGCCGAGTGGTCCTCTCTGCACAATGGTTGAGGGAGTCTCTACTCTGCCAAAGCTGAGTGGCGGTTCTCTGCTAAAGCCTCATGGTGATTCTCTCTCACAGGGCTGTGGTTCTCCCTCTGCTAAAACCACGTGGTTCTCCCTGCACAATGGCCTCGGAGTACCCACTCTGACAAAACCGCATGGTTCTCCCTTCACAATGGCTGCTGAGTCTCTCTCCTCCTGCACCGGCTGTGGTCCTCTCTCCGCAATGGCTGCAGGAGTCCCCACTCTGCTAAAACCGCGTGGTTCTCCCTTCAATGCTCCTGCGTCTCTGTTTAAATCCCCACGCCAGTCTTCCTCTGCAGCCCCATTTCCGACTCCTCCCACAATTGGCTACTCTTGCCAGCAGTCTCATATCCTTCCAGCTTTACTGGGCTGCCATCGTGAGTCTGGGCAGGTGTGGCCCCATGTCATGGAGCCAGTCATCTCCAAGTTCTCATGCAGGCACTATAACTCAGGGGACCTGCCCCACAGTTGCACCTTGGTGGGGAAGTTACTTCCATCCCCCTGACTCAGAGCATGGCCACAGCTATTTAACATATCTATGTAACCAGTTAAAGGTTATAGATATGTTAAGTGACCACACCAGAGGTTAACTGCAAAGCTGTTGCTATACAAAACAGTTCTCAGTGGCCCTGCTCCATTTGTCCCTTCCCCCACCCACACCTGTGGGGGGTTGGGTGAGGACATCCTAATATTTCCTGGACACCTTGAGTTCTGGGCCCCATTAAATCCCTATTTGGGGACCCCCTCTTGGCTGCACCCTGTAACATTACTCTCTGCTTGCTAGATGAGACGCTGCCCAGTTCATGAATCATTTAATAATGCCAATTAGATCTTCAAATTTTCTCAGCTGAATTTAGTTTTTAACAATTGTGATATACAGTGTTATATTTTGCTCATCTAAACTCAATGAAAAATTTTAAATTGATTGCCATTTATCAAGTCAGCATGTATTCTGTCAGAGAGAAACTGTAAGAAAAGAGAAGATGGTGATTAGTACCTATCATGATTTGATCAGTTGCTCATCTTCCACTCTTTTCTGCCATGATCCCCAGAGACAACTAATCAGAGCCAGGATTATAGGGACACCTCTGGTTAGGAAGACTGCATGGAGTGAGAGGGCTTCGCAAGGAACCATTGCTTTTAGCTTGCATACTTACATTTCTAGCTCCTTAACAAAACACTACCTAGTTAATTAAATCAACCAAGAGCATTTCCTGTGCGTAGGTACAAGCCGTGTCACTTCTAAGAGTTGTCAATTTGGAATTCAATTAAACTGTGTATCTCTGTACGTGTGTTTTAGTGATAGCTGTGCTATATCTGATGACATGGTCTAAGGGCCAAGGAGTGATATACCCTCCGTGTCGGTTCCCTTCAAAGAAACAGTCCTACAAACAGTCCCCGAGAACCAGAAAAAGAACACAGCAAATCCTGGGAAAGGAGTGGAGGAGGGAGTCAAACAAACCCTCAACCATGTAAAGTACAAATGAAGGTCTCAATATCTTTCAAGGCTAGGACAAGCTCAAGCCACTGGAATTATTCAAAAGTAAAGGAACAGCAACACACAACTCTGTTGGATTCCTTGGAGTGTCTCCTCCTTGAGGAATACACATTCGGACTCTGATCTTTCCTTCAAAAAGGAGAAGGAGGAAAAGATGGTTTTACTTATGCTCCCCAATGCTTATTCCAACGTGCACCCCATCTTTACCCTTGTCCTTTGATTCAGAAAACTCCGAAAGATTGCTGTGGAACAGTCGTTAATGGTTAACAGAAGGTGTGTAGTTGCATCTCTATTATAAGAAGTGTGAGCACAGGACTCACCTGTGAATAGCCCCCACCTACTGAAGTCAAGTATCAGTGTAGCTTGGTGCAGTGCCCGCATCTGCCAACCTGGAGCTATGTCATAACCTCCGTTTGCTTTGCTACACTTTGTGTTTCTTTTCCCTTCGTTTTGGATGCGTGGGTGGATATTCACGCGTAACTGTGCATGGATTGATCACGTTTCTTTATAGAGTATGCCTACACGGGTTAAACTTCTACATCATAGGGCATATTTCAATACCTTTGTTTTGAACAAGTGTCAGGAATAAGTGAAATATTACTTACCTAAATTGCCAAATTGAGAGTGAAAGTCTGACATGTAATAGGAGCACTGGACCAGGAGTTACATTTATGGGCCTGGGTTTGCAGCCCAAGCCTGTGGCTAACTCTCTGTTCTTATTCTCAAGCAGGTGTGGGGGAGGAAACATAATTTTTCCTTAACCTTCTAGGTTCTTGGCTGAGACCCCTTCCCCCAAGTAACAAAGACAGATAAACAGGATAAAGACAAATGAGTTGAACAATGTGTATACCTTTTGTATACATAGGAGAGGCCCAGACCCTGAGTAATAAACAAATAACTCTCCAAAATAGCCCAAGCCACCACCTTAAATAACTCTCTCCAGCTAAAGACAAAAGAAGGTGGTGGGAGTGGGGCACAGTTACAGGAGGTTACCACAAAAAGCAAGGTAAGCAAAGGTGAAGTCCTTATGCAAATTAAATCCTTACTTTCTCCACTGATAAGAATTTCCAGAGATTTAGAGTCATCTTTCCCTTCCTTGTACCAAGAGGGAGACATCCAGACAAATGGAGATTTCCCTTATAATTGTAAATGTTTCTTGCAAAAGGTAACTTCTACTCCGTTTTCAGAGCTTTTCCTTTGTCTGCTGTTTCTTAAAAATAATCGGCCCAAAATAACTCTCATGCCAGAGTGGAAATTCTGCTCCCTTCACAAGTCTGTTCACCGATCCGGTCTTAATTTCCCCAACTGTAAAATGGAGTAGGCTAGAGGGTGTCAGGCAGGGTGAGCAAAGGGAGAAATTTCAATCACCAGTTTGCAGAAGTTAAAGGAAATTTCAAAGAGATGAGTTTCTCATCATCGGAGGCATTTAAGCAGCACGTGGGGCCCTGGGTCAGGGTGTCTGTCTAACCAATAACTGATTCTGGTAACTGCTAGGGTTTCTTCCAGTGCTAAAATTATAGGACTGCGATGGTCCATGTTATTTCTGCCTCATATCCCCAGAATGGAAAAAAAGCCCAAGTGTTTTGAATCATTTTCCAATTGAAAAAAAGAAGAATACTCACTCAAGTTACTTATACTGTCTCAAACAGGCATGATCACAAGCATTTCTGAGCAGGTAAGACAAAAGTAAGAGCAATGTAATGTGTAATCAAATAAAGCCAGATATTTGGTAAGAGTTCAAAAGCTTCTCGTAGGTCTCATTACCTCATTGCCATAACCCGCCATTGGCCATATGCACAAAAGCACACAGTCTCACCAGGATCAGACACACAAACATCACCAGCCTTCTACACCCCACGGCGATCATGATTTCCTTGTACACTTCACTGGGAAAACAACTCTTGGAACATCTGAAAAATTACAACCGTGCAAATGCTCACAAAGTGGAAAACAACATTGTGCTTCTTGGCTATTTGCTTGGACTTTCTTTTCTGGAAAGTATTCAGCAATGGTAGGATGCTGTCTCAGCAAATGTTTTCGTGACCTCTCTGACAATGGCATGAACGCAGCCACTTCAAACTGGAGTTAGAGTTACTGTTTCAGATGCCTCGCTCCTTGAACCTTTAGATTGCGGACAAAAATGGGTTCCTATATAAAGTAACATCACAGGGTGATCTGGTCATAAATTCCTGAGTAGGCAGGTCATGGTGGGCAGTTACACCCCAGCTACATAATTTTAGTGAAAAGGTTTATCTTTGCCTTTGCCAAGTCCTGTCCATTGTTTCTGTGCATCGAGGTTAACGCATCTTTGAAATGCCTCTTATCAGGCCCTTCAGAAGAGAAACCACCCTCAAGAGAGCACACAATCTTATAACTATCCAGCAATCCAATCCAGCTTTATTTCCTCCCACCTTGGAGTACTCTTTTTTGTTCACTCCTTAATTCCAAATGCCTAAAAGAAATGGCAAATTCATTCTAAGAAGCATTTTTTTCCTTTGTCTTCTGAGATCTTGCTTCCAGGCATAGCCTCTGTTTGGTGTAAATTGTTATAAAAATT
>CM052546.1:19274716-19299947 GCA_028533065.1 Trachops cirrhosus
AAACATAAAAAATCCATAAAACATATGAAAACATAGAAAACAGGAAGTATTTTGTCTATACCCATATATAATAAAAGTACTAATGCATACCTGTGAATGGTATAGGTTGACTTTATTGTAGAGGTCACTTTGGGAGAAGGAGGGTGAGGGAATGGAGGGTTTAGCTCCCAAGTCCAGGACCATCCTGTCCCGGAAGCTACTCCCCAGTCAGCTGAGTTAGAGACCTGCCCTAACCCGTGCTCCTGGACTGGAGAACTGGAGAACTTCCCCCCGCCCCCGTAAACATTTCTTGGGCTTGGGTGTCTGGTCATTCCATTCTTACTTTCTCAGCTCCATCTATTATTTTCTCTACTTTTCAGACCGTTTGAAATGTTTCATAATTAGAAATTGTTTTAAGGTTGTTGCTTTTTTTAAAGAGCTTAAACAGCAATGCCAAGTGGTGCTGAGAGTGAATCAGACAGATCCTGAGAAAAGTCTAGTGGTCCTATAACCACAGAGCTGATTGGCGGTTTAGCAGGGAGACCCAGAGCTGATTGGCAGTTTAGCAGGGAGACCCAGAGCTGATTGGCGGTTTAGCAGGGAGACCCAGAGCTGGGTGGTGGCAGAAGCAGTCTTAGGAGTTGTGGTGTTTTTATTCCTTCCACCTGGCCACCTTGCTTGCCCACGTGGTTAAAATTACTTCAAAGATCCATAAATCCAGTTAGAAGGGTAGTGGGGGAAGGCTCATAGTAAAGGGAGCTATAGGTAGGAAAAGCTGAGGGCCGTAATCTCTTTGCAGAGGCAGGCATGGCTAGGAAAGTATAGGGGTTGAGGGGCACCTTCTGAGCATTGATGTCTGCTGAGAGATGTTGAGTCTGTGTTGCTGACTCTCACTTCCTGATAGGACTTTCCTTGGAGCCCGGGTGGAAGGGTGTGCAAGAAGGGAGAAGAGAATTCTGTAGCCTGAGTTTCCCCCTCGTTCCTGTCTTGTTTTTTCCAAGGCTTCCCTAAATGAACATCATTCTTTCCCACCATTTAGATCCCACACAGCCTACTCGGAACGAGTAAATAGTAATTAGTTATATAAAGTGACAGATACAGATACAAATTAGTGAAGGAGGATGAAGGCACAGATGTATCATTATGGGGGAGGGGTGAGCATCCACCTTTCGGAGTTCAGCTGGGAAGGCAACCTGAAAAGGTGGGCTCAGCCCAGGCAGAATCTTGATGCTGTTCTGAAAACCAGCCACTCAGTGCCTAGCTTCCTCTAACCGCTGGGACCTCACGGCATCCCAGCTCTGCATCAGGCCAGTCCAGTGCTACGACATCACCAAGTGATCCCATCCTGGATCTGCCACTACCTTGCTCTGTGGCCTCAAGCAAGTCACCTTCCTTTTCTAAGCCTCATTTCGTTCATTTTTAAATGAAAAAAGTGGAACCAGACAATTTCTGAATTTCTTCTGCCTCTGCTATTTTATGCAACATAAATATCTTTAAGATACTGTCCTCCGTGCCACAAAATTAGCTCTGAATCATTCAGTCATATTCAAGTGTGACCTACTGCTAACAATTGGAAAAATTACATTTTAGCCCTACTACAAAGATGGCAAACTCACATGTCTTCGTGGACCAGGAACGTGACATGAATTTCTGAAGCAGGCAGGTGTGACATAAGGTAGGGGGCGGGAAGCAGAGAAGGTCTGCCTGCTCCAAGTCATTCTTGTGCAGATGTTTCCAAAACACTGTGCTGCCTGAGGTGACAAGGTACAATTTTAGCCAAAAAGCATTAAGTCGGCTAAGGGGTTGAGGGAGGCTTTTGTTCTCTGAAGCAAAGGAATGGACATTGCTGAATCATCCCTACTTTCTCTTACCTTTGAACTTGAATTTGATGTCTGGAGCTATAGCAGCCATTCCCATGGGACAATAAAATAAAAAGCCAGAAGGAACATGGATCCTTGGTATCACTAACCTCCTTCGCCAGCCCTGAACTGTGTCTTTTTCCCAGGACAAGAAACAATCATGCAGAAAGCAGTATGATACAGTGCTTGAAGGCACTGCCTGAAACAGACCTGAGCTTGCATGCTGGATAGCTGCTTGACATTGAGAAAGTTACCTGACTTCTCTGAGTGTCAGTTTTTCCAATTCACAGGATTATTTTAAGGTTAAAAAATTATTGCAAATAAAATGCTTATAATGCATTTTATAGTGCAAGCCCTCCGTCTATGGTAGCCTGGTTAAATCCAGGAATCTGTCTCTAAAACTACTTTATTATTACCCAATGTATAACCTGGGGGTATATGCAGAGTTGATCTACTTGGTCAGCAAATACCGTATGTATAGAATAGGCTGGCCCCTGAATTGTCACAGAGAATCTCTGCTTACTCTGGAGTACTTTGAATTTATGATGGACTATTTACACTTTATAATTCCTCGTTTGGGTTTTTAGATATAAATGCATGCACACACACAGGATGGAAGAAGTATGTCATTGAGCAGAGCCTTGGGGACTCTAAACCAGAAGCCAGGTGGAGTCCAGTAATTAGAAAGGTCACAGCGCTGAGCAAGGGGACTCCTGATGCCCATCTAGTCCTGGTTCTGCTGCGACCTCATGACTTGAAGAAAAGCCTTTCCTCTGTTTTTCCATTAGTAAAAACAGTTTGCAGCAGATGGAATCTAAAGCTTATTTGAGTGCCACTCTTTGCTGACCTTGTTTATGTCAATTCTGGATTGAGATTTGGGAAGAATGGCATTAGTTTAATAGGCCCCAAATGGACTCTGTGCTGTTATAAGATATGTGAGAACTTCCGAAGATGACTCGTCTCCACTGAGAGCTGGGTGAGATAGAGTGAAAATAAATGGCAGGTAAAATGAGATAAAGAAAGTTGTCTACCCGGAAAACAGAGATTAAATGTAAAGGCTAAAAGGACTGTATTTTGCTCTGGGCAATGAAAATTCTACCATCAAGGCGGTGTTAAGAGGGTGGAAGCTTCTAGATTTTGCTATGGTGTGTTCCTGGCCTGGAGCTTCAACAGCAGCTCTTCGGCGGGGGGCGGGGGGGGGGCAGCCAATAGACAAACAAACAAATAAATAAAAATGAAACATCTTCCTAGGGAACAGTGGCTTCTCAGCAATGTCTTGCAAAGTGCTTGTCATCTCCATGGCCATTGCCAGGACTATGTGAAGAGTGGGTGTGTGGCAGCTGCTATTGTAGGCTTTTGGGGTTCTCCTTCTTAACACCCCATGATGATGATGATGACGATGATAGCGGTGGTGGCTGCTGGTATTTATTACTCAGGCCTGGCTGACTTCAAAGCTTTTGTTCTGAATCTCTCTTACACTGGGGAATTATGCAAATTCCAAATTTTACAGTGGGCAAGAAATAGGCTTAGATATTTTACATTGCTAAATGTAATAATAAAATGCACATAAAGGATGTGATAAATTTGGAGTAATCTCTGAGAACTATGAGGAAAATACATTGACTGAAAGTTACATATTCTGCGTGTAACCCAATATAAAATATTATTAGAATGACTGTGAAAAAGGAAGGTTTGCCATGTCCCCAGGTTTAATTTAAAGAAAAATAGTAACATATAAATACTTAAGTGTATTTCTCCAGGTGTCAAGTTAATTTGGCAGGAACTGGCAGCTAGAGTTGAAGAAATTCCCCTGCAAGAAGAGAATGCCTGGGATTTGGACAAGTAGAACTTGATGTGCAGGAGCCAGAGGAGTGGGCATTGCCACGGCTCTGCAGTGTTTTGAAGGGCACCTGATTTCCAAAGGCAGCACAATTATCGGGGGCGGGCAGAGGAACACCAGGATTCCTCTCTGGACTAGCAGAGAATTTGGCAAGGTATAAGGATGCCGGTATAAGGCCGTTCCTCTTAAGTCCTAGACTGTAGCTGTAAATCATCATCATCATCATCATCATCATCATCATCATCATCACCAAGGGCTCACTATGTGCCAGACAATTTTCTAAGTTCTTTACGTGCCTCTTCTCATCTAATCCTGAAATAATCCCAAGAGTTGGTACTTGTGATTATTTCTGTTTTAAAAATGAGAAACCTAAAACACACAAAACTTGAATAACTTGCTCTAGGTAAATATTAAGTACTCACTGGAAGCCAGGCAGGTCTACAAAGATTATTTTCTTAGCTGCTTTACCCTTCTCCGTGGAAAAAATGCTAAACACCAAGGAAAATGTATTTTTTGTTTAGGGTGGAGGTACTTTTACATGGCCAAGAGGAGATGTTCAATGAAAGTATACATGTTATATTATTACTTATATAAACAGGAAAGGCATGCTTGCTCAAACAGTGCTATAATGTTGATTAGAAAACAACTAGTAACCAATAACAGGAGATACCTGTGGAGTGTGCCTGGGACTAGGTGTTAGGTAGTAGTCAAAGTACGGTTTTGGTGTATTTGAAATGTTTGAATTTTTCCTGATGAATTAACAGTTTCATCATAAATTGTTAATTAATTATGAAGTAAGTCAAACTAACAGAGTAGCATGTAGCATAGTGTAACAGATTCCCACACATCCATCACTGGGCTTAGGAAACAGGGGAAACAAGAGGAATTATCAATATGTGAATTGTTATCATGTTTTATGGCTTTAAATTTATGTAAATAATATACTGAATGTATTCTTCTACAACTTGCTTTTTGAAATACTCAGCATTATGTGTGCAAAATGTATCGATATTGCCATGTTTACCTAGTTTAGTTTAATTTTTTTCACTCCTGTGTCATTGGCTTCTTTACGATGGGAGGGGAGGAGAAAGAACTCGGGCACAGGAAAAGAAAGGAATCCAGTTCTGAACTAGTGTGCACACTAGTGTGAACTAGTGAATTAGTGTGCCACTCTGGTGTTTGAATGGGGCCAAACTGTAATCACAGGCAGGCTGAGTTGAGGTTCAGACCTCTTTGTAACTGAGCAGGGGCTGCCCGCCTCCCCTTTCATTAAGGACAATACTAGCTCCAGAACTGGCGGCTGAGAGGAGCCTGTATTTGCTCCAAGTTGGAGGGAAGAGACAGGCAGAGGCAGGGAGGCAGAGAAGAGATACACCAGTCTCTTGACTGGTCAATGAGCCATAGTACCAGCAGCCAGGCAATCACTGTATCTGCAGCTGAGTTGCTCATTTTCTAGGGTGCTTGGTGTTTAACTCTCACGTGCACATACTTAATTCATTATCCTACAGTGCTTGCTTGCTCTTGGAGTGTTATCATCAGCTCTACTGGGAGGGCATTTTAACAGCAGAAACCAGAGAAAATTACTTTATGGCAACTGGTGATCTATGAGAAGTCAAATGAATTCAGTGGTGGGTGGGAATTTGACTTAATGTAAAATGTCAAAGATAAATAATTTCCCTGAGAAGATAAGAAGTGCCATGTATTATAGGACTCATGGTCCCTCAAGCCCAATATTCTCTCACTAACTCTGGCAGTGGGGAAGCATTGAGGAGGGGTGAGGTGGTTCTTTCCCCATCACGAACTTTGACAGGTGAGGAAGTCCATTTTTGACACACACCCATTCGGGTGCTCAGGAACACCACATACATAGGCCTACTTAGGTAAGAATGAGAGATGAAATTGATCTTTTTGAAGCTGAATTTTCTTTTCTGAAAGTATCGATAATAGTAATAATCCTAACCTCTCTGTTGTGTGCATTGAACAGGAATAGCTGGGACGCACGTGTTAGCTGAAGGCTGAGTTCAGGCGTGTCATTTTTACTCTGTCTCGAGTGTGCATGTGTATGGCTGGTGATGCGTATTTGGCCTTGTCTGGGGTGTTGTATCCAACACTGATTAGTCTGACTGGCTGCCAACCGGCTGGGGTGAATAGCAGACCATTTTCTCTCCCAACCACTTGCTGTCCTGTCTGTAGCTGAAGAGGGAGTCTGCTAGTTGGGTTCTGATTTTTATGAAGAAATATGGATAGCACTACAAATCTAGTCATAGGGGTTTCTCCCAGTGGAAATCCTTGCCTTGCCTTCTGTTTGAGTTTTCTGATTATATTTCTCCTTAGGGAGAGAGGTAATGAGATGGACTCTCTTGTGGAGAAGAGAAGCAATGATTCAATAGAAACAGTCAACCTGTGTTTTATGGTCTGAATTGAGCAAATTCACCCCAGTGCTTGGCCATCCATGTAGCTGGTCTGAGAACTAGTTACTGCCATCTAAAAGTCAGGCTGCACCTGTTGTTCAGGGTTCCACAGTGCCGAATCCTGTTCATTTCAGTGTGGGCTTGCTTATTGTCCCTCTAGTCTGTGAGATGAAGGGACAGCTTTGACAGTGCCATTGACTTATACCCCTGTAACCTTTTCTTGCAGCCCCCTGGTGTGGGGGAGCTCACTGCATTGTGAGGCTTCGCAAGGCAGCTCTGGTGGAGGGCAGGAATGAAAAGTACCAGAATGCCTCAGCCGGACCCATGAGGCACACTGCTGCTCACGGCGCTGTGGTGTTCATTGTGCTACTCACTGTTCTTCTCTCCTGGGCACACTGCAGGTTTGAACAGCCGAGCTCCCTTCTGGCTAGGTGGGGCCCTGTGACTAGTTCTGGCCAATGAGCTGTTGAGTGGAAATGATGTAAGTCCCTTCCAGGTGGGAACATTTCATTACCAGTTTGTGACACACGCACGCACACACCCGCTCCCACTCCTCAAGTTCTCTTTCCCTCCAGCGTGGCCACTGACAACATTAAGGAGGTGGCTCCTCCTGCGACATCAGTCTGGGTCCCTGAGTGAACATGAAGAGCAGAGTTCCCTGACCACCCACAGTGGACATGTACAGGGGATGAAAAAAAAAAAACAAAGGTCATCAGCTGCTGACAATGGGGGTCGTCTGTGACCGGAGTACAATCTAAACCATTCTGACTGGCACAGTGATGATGGAGAACCCTTCTCAGAGACGTCAATATCGCATTTCAGCTACACATGTCGATTGAACCAGAATGTGAGAAGAAAGGAATCTGTCATTTTCTCTTTGTTTCAGTTGAATTCTGCCTTCCGGTATCTTCTTTCACTGGACCCGGTCACATCCCTTAGGGATATGTGACAGTGTTTCAGAGGTAAAAGTCAGCTACCCCAATACCTGAGCCTTTCGGTGTCTAAGCTAAAATCCCTATTTCCTCAACTACTTTGCTTGTGATACAAGGAATAAATCAAAGTCCTTCTAAAAACAATTCTGGTTAACTCCGTCTAGATATTTTTGAGTATCTCTGGATAATCATTATCCAAGGTAATTCTCAGGGCAGCCTTAGACTTCTAGGAACTTCAGCATTCCTGTTAAGATCCCACAGACTGCCTACGGTGTGTCATGTTTTAAGGTGAGAAGGGTGAGGGATAGTGGAAAAGTCTCAGGATCAATGGGCGGAATATCCCAAGAGAGTCAAAGAATTGCTGGCATCAAAGTGCTAGATGAATGAGTTCTAAAGACAGGAAATGACGTTGGAGAGGAAGAGGTTTAAACCTGAGATTTTGAGGAGTTGCAGCTCTTGGTGATGACAAGTTCAAGGTTTCAACATTGGAGTCACTGAGGAAGTATGAAGCACAGGCTCATTGCAGGAGAGCAGGTTCCAGGATTTGCAGGTCTCAAATGAGTTATCGGAGTAAGAGGCAAGCATTTATATTCATCTGTATTTCAGATGACATCACTTTAACTTTTAGATTACCTTCATAAGTTATACCATTGGTATTAAAATTTCCCTAACATTTTAGAACATTCATCCTCGCACATCATGGGGCCCCGGAGTTCAGAAGACCAAGGTTCAGATTCTGAATTTACTACTTAGTACTTACATCAATTCAAATTTTTGAGCCCCAGTTTTTTCACCTGTAAGTTAAACACAATAGTAACACCTATCTTCATAGGCTTGTTTTAACAATAGAATGCTTGAAAAACAGAAGTCTTCCTGGCACATAGTGGCACTTAGATAATGAAGACTATTCTTTATCCCATTATTAGTCAAGCTGAGAGGCCACAGCGGCCTGAAGGATTGGAAAGCTGCCACAGTCAACCCTGAAGGGATTTCCTTATTACATTACATTACATTAAACTACATTACATTACATTATATTACATTACAGATTGCATCCTAGCATTTATTTGCAAGCTAACCACAAAATTAATTTTTCTCTCTCAGCGGTTTCTAGCACAGGGGAAGCATTTCCACCCCATAAATTATTCTGAGAAAGAATAATGCACATGCACACACACACTCCAGAATCACACAAATTTGATTTGCCAATATTGTCAAGTTAGATATTCATAAGATAATGAAATACAGCTTTTTATGGAAGGCGTGTACTGTAGCTGTTAAAAATCCTTCAGTGCTCTGAACGAGAAAAGCTTGAAACTAGAGCGTTATCTTTCTAATTTTCTTAGTAGAGAAGTAGTATGCAGCCTCTGTCTCTGCTCTGTTATTTTTAACCTTTGACATTCACGGATCTTCTTTAACTGCACCTGCCGAGTACGGAGAAGTCAGGAACTTCTCCGACAAGACGAGCTTGTCATGCGTTCATTCTAGACAAGACACCTGAAGTTCCAGCAAAGAAAACAGCCAAGCTCTTGAGGCCATTATGCTGTTCTAGACCAATGACTCTCAACTGTAATAGATCAGCCACTACCCCAGTCTTTTAAAACAAGTGTTTTGTAACACTCCTTGACTCTACTAAAGTGAAATCACAAATAATGTAACCTATCTGTACACAATTTAAAAATTACCCGCATAATGCCTTAACTGGAATACAAAAAGCAATAAAATGAAAGTGACTTATAATAAAATAACATGCAATTCATAATATAAATGTTCATCTACAAGAGAAAACATAATAAAGCAGTCAGATATCTGTGCTTGTATGTTAAATCACCACGAAATGTGGCTCCTGCCGACAAATTCCGGTGCAAGCACATCATGTTGGCAGCTCCAGTATGCGAACAGCATTATGACATACAGAGAATATTTAATTTGAACAAAATGAAAACATAATCTTCCTGTCACTTTGTATATATAAATTACTATGCAAAAATATTCATGTTTATATGTAAAAGATGTTAAGTTCTAGATCAGCTAATTATGAACACATTTTCCACTCACACAGATGGCTGATAGGACATTCTAAAATCATGGAGGATGTGGGATGGTATGTTTTTATAAGAGATTGTCCCTCACATTATAATGTCACCTGTCCTTGTCCTCTTCTGAAATGCCTGGAGTGTTCCTCAATCATTACCACAACCAAAGCCCACAAATATTTCAAACAGCCTCTAGGAGTGGTATCACTTCTACTGAGAGCCATGTGCTAGATCAGTGGACTGGAGGACAAACAATTAAAGGGTTTTTAAATTACTAAGGCTGAAGTCCATTAAAAAAATACCTCACCTATCCCTCTACACTCCAGACATGTCCCTGCCTCCCGATCTGACCCTTGTTGACCTCCTGTCATGCTACCTGCCCTGGCCACCTGCATCCTGGGGTCACGCTGCTCTTCTGTTGGCAGCTGAGAGAGTCGTGTCCTTCTCACTGCAGCGCTTCCAGCGCTGGCCCCTGACATGTGCTGCCTCTTCTCAGTCCACTCTATTCTTCCTTTAAATTACAGCTCCATTGTCACTCCCCCAGGAGAGTGTTTTCCGGTCTCCCTCAGAGTCAGCGCCACCCCGTGCAGTTCTTCTCATAGCCTCCACAGCAGCTGTAATTCTACAGACATGCAATTACGGGATTTATGTCTGCTCCAGTAGCCTCTGAGCTCTCCAAGTGAAGGAGCCACGCCTTCATTCTCTTCCTAGTGACTGAAATAGAGTGGATTCTCAAATATTCTGTTGAGTGAATATACAAAAGACAGAGTGAATGAAGGCATGGTTGAATGAACAAAGGAGCAAACATACGCCTATAGCCAGGCTGACATTCCTTGGCCAAGCCTTGTTGAATCAGTGAGTTTGTTTGCTTTCTAGTTAGAGCAGAGCTCACACCCAATGGCTCGGAGAAAAGAATGCCCTCCTGTGTGCCCTGTCTGGCCAGGGCAGTGTGTTAACTTTCTAGTGTGAAGTGAGAAGGGTTGTGAGTTTGCTGGAAGGGCAAAATATTCCTGTAGTTTCAAATTCCAGTAACACCCCAAATGAAAAGCCTCCCATCAGCTTCCACTCCCCTGCCCCAAATATTTATTAACAAATTTTTGTGCATTCTTATGGCCATGGCCTCTGAATAGATATATAGATGTCATGCATAGCTCTTCTGGTTTTATTTTTTTTCAAACTCTTATGGTATCATATTATGTGTATTTGTCTATGATTTTTTAATTTAATTATGTGTTGGGAGATATTTTTATTACTTTATTAAACTTTATTCTTTGTACAATTTTATTGGTTGTATATGTAAAGATATATATATACTCATAAAGATATATATGTATATGTTATATATGTATATGTATATATTCTTTTATTTTTTTAAAGATTTTATTTATTTATTATTAGAGAGAGGGGAAGGGAAGGAGAAAGAGAGAGAAACATCAATGTGTGGTTGCCTCTCATGCGCCCCCTACTGGGGACCTCGCCTACAACCCAGGCATGTGCCCTGACTGGGAATCAAACTGGCGACCCTTTGGTTTGCAGGTCTGTGCTCAATCCACTGAGCTACAGCAGCCAGGGCTGTATATATATTCTTTTCATTTTAAAAATAAAGTATCTCAAATATAACAAAAGCTCCTGAGAAAAATGAAAGAATACCTTTGCATCCCTGATCCAGCTTAAGATATAAAATATTACAAATGCTTACAGTTGAAACCTCCTGATAAATCTCCTCTCTTTCTGGCCCTGCTTCACAATCACTTTTTTGGTTTCATTGTTTATGAACCCATTGTATATCTTTATACATTTTATTATATGTGCATGGATCCCCTCTCATTCTTTTTACAGTCTGCATAATGTCTAAGTGTATCAAGTGACATGATTTAATTAACCACTCCCACATTGGTGAACTTTATATTGTTTGCAAGTGTTCATTCCAATACAACTCAGGGTGATGACAAACCAACCATCTCTAGAGAGGTGAGTAGGGCCATGACATGTTCCAACCTAGGCATTTTACCAAGTTCATGCTTCGTACTGGGAGAAGAGTGGACTCTATATAGAAACAGGAAGCAGGGAGGCTTGCCATCACCCAGGTAAAGCATGATGCAGTTCAAACAGGTGGTAACAGGGGAGGAGCTGGGCAAGGGTCAGAATCAGGAGCTGCTTCTAAGGCAGAGGGAACAGGATTTGTTGACATAGGTGAGGTATGAGAGGAAGAGACTTGTGATGAATTACTCCAAGGTTTTTGGCCTGAGCCGCTGGAAAATAGAGGGTGAGGGGACTCAAGAGTTCATTTGGGAAATATTACATTAAGCCGTCTAATAGACTGATAACTGGAGATGGAGCAGGCAGTTGTGGCTGTCCACTGGTCTAGGCAAAGGTAACAGAAAGGCCTCGGTTACAGCATTGACAGCAGACCGGAGAAAAGTGAAGAGACCTAAGAGGTACTCACGAAATAAATGAACAAACAAAACAGAAACAGTCTCTTCCATACAGAGAACAGACTGAAGGTTGTCAGAGGGGAGGGGGCTTGGGGGGATTGGGTGAAATAGGTGAAGTGATTGAGAAGTACGGATTGGCAGTTACAAAATAGAAGCAGGGATGTAAAGTACAGCACAGGGAATATCATCAATAGTATTGGAATAACTATGTATGGTACCAGGTGGGCACTGGAAATATCAGGGGAAACACTTTGTAAAGTATATGTGACTGTCTAACCACTCTGCTGTACACCTGAAACTAAATCAAAATAATATTGAGTGTAAATTATAATTGGAAAAAATAATAAATAATTTAAAAAAGAGATACTCAGAATAAATAATGACAAGTAAAGGAGAAGAAGAAATGGAGTAAAATGCCTGGTTTCTGGCTTGGTTAATTAGAATGATGCTGCTTTCTGCTGAGTGAGAAAATCCAGAGAAATGAATGACTCCCAGGTAAATGCATTCCTTGTAATAAGCTCTTAGAGGTCTTTGTGTTTCTATACCATGCTCTTCTTTAGACCAAACTTATCGCCGGTCCCAAAAGAGCAGAGGTCATCAAACCCGCTTTATAAAGGGCCAGAGAGTATACAGTCTCAGCCTTTGTAAGCCACATGGTCTCTGTGTGGCTCGTAAAAGTACATAGCTGTACTTACTCAGCTGTGCCTTTGTAGTGGAAAGCAGCCATAGAGAATACATCAGTGATTGAGTGTGACTGTTGCAATGAACTCTTATTTACAAAAACAGGCAGTGGGCTGGATTCGGTCCCTTGGCTGATGTTTGGCAGTGCCTGCAGTAGAGCAACACGAAGCAGTTTCTTCTTTCATCTGAGCATAAGATTCTTATACTGTCAGAAGCAGAGGTGAGGAGAGAAATCATAATACTTAGCAAGAGCAAGCCAGGGCCAGAGCTGGATCCATTAGTCATTAGGTCCAGAGACAGAGGCCATCAGTTAGAAAGGAATGGGGAGCAGGTTGTTGTCATAGTTATGGGAAATTCTGCTTTTCCTCGAGCCCTTATCTTTGAGGTAAGTGATTGAACATACTGGAGAGGCCCTATGTGGTCCACATTTTCCCCTGGGCTGGATTTCTCATAACCACAAGATTAATTTCAAGGAAATGATCAGCCAAATACTGAAAACATGCCACGTGTATTATTCCAGCGGAAGCCATTTCTGTACCTGATGAACATAGGGCATCCTGAACAACGTGGGTAAAGGGATGCTTGCAAAAATGAACCAGAGACCCTACCCTGAATCTGCATATAAAAATATACTGTAAAGAAAAAAAAATCGGTCTCTGAACTGTTTGCTCACTCTCAATTTTGAAAGACTAGAGTTCTTAAAGTGAGAGTCACCTGGAAGGCGTAATTTACTGGCAGTGACCACTGAGCACTTGGTCCAGGAAGAACGGAAGCCCTGGTCATTCACACACTGTGAGGCGGTGAGGCTCCTCCCAAATGCAGACCCCAGCTTGTCACGCGCATTTGGGCGTGGCCCGACATTCAGATCGGCCGCAGAGAACAGTGGCTTTGATCCCGATATCCTTTGTGTGCCTTGCAGCTTTGAACTTCGTTATACTCTGTTCCGATAGATCTTCTCTGGGCTTTGAAGTTTTTCTCACGCCCAGTCCGTGTGATCTTTGAGGCCTTGGAAAAGTCAATTAAGATCTTGCCACAAAAATTTTCCTCCGCGTGTTTACATTTGAAAAAGATCTGACCTCCTCTGCCGTACACCAACCACCTGCCTTCCTGCTCTCCTCTGCAGGGTCTTCAAAAACAATCCAAAGGAGTTCTTTTAGAACTGCATAAAACTCTATTATGCATTATTTCCATTCTGTAAGGATTTCTTTTTTCCTACCATTTTCTGTAGCCAGCATATTTTTATAAGCCATTTTAAGCTGTCATCATCAACATTTTGGATACTAAGTTTCTAGACACACACAAAAAAACTTTAGCATGTCTTTTTTTAAAGGAAATTTGTTCAATTTCAAATGAGCACATTTAACTTTCAGTGGAAAAAGTGTTGGACTTACAACCAGAATGTGCAGGTCTAAACCCCAGGTCCACGACTTGATAGTGGTAGGATCTTACCTCTCTTAACCACGCCGAGCACCCACCTTTTCTGAAAAAAAAGAGCATTGTGATAGTAAATTACATGGTAATCGTGAAGATGAAACAATCCAACACCAAAAACCTCCTCAGTGTGTTTTCTGCCGTATGGTAGGTGCTTGATAAATCAATGTCCAAATCTACCCACTTTTAAGCAGGAAGTTCCAAACTTAGGAGCAAAAGAAAGTAATTTGCAATGAGGGTTAGGGTCAAGGGCATCCTTTACAATGCTCTAGGTCAACATCCTCAAGGTGAGGTCTCCAGACCAATACCATCAGCATTACCTAAGAGCTTGTGGGAAATGAAAACTTTGGGGTCCCATGTCAGACATACTGAAATATGGGTGGGTCCAGCAGTCTGTGTTTTAAGCACTGTCACCTCCAGTGTCCCCTGATTACCTAAAGTTTCCTCTAACCCAGGAGTTTTCCGTTACACCATCATGTCAGAGCCCTTGATAGTCGTGCTACCTGAAGCTGACTCGTGAACCAGCAGTGTGGGCATCACTGAGGCCCATGGGCTGTGTGCGAAATGCAGAGCCTCAGCCTCCATCCCGGACCAACAGCATCAGAATCTGCATTTACCAACATCCCCAACAGATTCCTGTGAACATTGAAGTGTGAGAGGGTGACTTTGATACACTGATCACAAACCATATTCCTTATTTCTTTCGTTTGTGCACTTGCTTATTGTCTGCTTCTTCAGTCGTGTGAGCTCCTTAAGGCAGGGGCTTTGTTGACCTCTGTACTGTTGTATCCCAGTTCTTAGCCACATCTCCACAGGTAGTTGGCAATCAATACATATTTGATAAATTAAACGTTTAATCTGCCTTCCTCAATTGATCCATGAAGAAACTGAGGTTCAGAAAAAATAAGTGATATTTCGAAGTTACTTGGCTGTTCTGAACAAGGCCAGTGCGAAAAGAAAGGAAGGAAGGAGCGGGGGAGAGAGAGAGAGAGAGGGAGAGAAGAAGGAAAGAAGGAAAGAAAGAAAGGGAGGAAGGAAGGAAGGAGAGAAGGAGGGAAGGAGGGCAGAAGGGAGGAAAGGAGGACAAGAAAGTATTCTGAGTATTGTGTATGTGTGTTCTGGGCGATATAACAAAGCATGGCCTAAAATATCTTTAGCTATTGTCCCTATATGGTCTTCTAATATTGGTAACAATGATGACTTATCTATAGTATACTTTGTCACAGTCCACTTTCACACATACTTTCACTTAGGGTTCTATGTGGAAATTTACCCAGCATTACTGTTGTAGGTTTTCTTTTATTAAGAACACAAAGAATGGAAAATAGAACCAACAAATTTGTGGAGTTTCTTTATTAATGGACCAAGAGATCACTGAAAAAGGAAAAAAAGAACAAAAAGTAAACTTTCCCATAAGAGTAACCTTAAAAGAACCCGTTTAGTGGAGCGGACAGAACTCTCCAGTCAGATGGGAACTGTCTGGAAGCGGCTGACATTCTTGGAGGATGTCAGAGGTAACCCCAAGGGTCTAACGTGGATTTAACAGAAGTGATTCCTAATTTATTTTTATTTTCATTACTGGCCTTAACATCTAGTTCTACAGACATTTCTGCCTAATTAAAAAAAGCTCCCTCTGTGGTTAAATTATGCTTGTCACTCACAGTTTAAAGTTTAGCTATTTCTAGCTCTTAATTGGCATGCCACAAATGAACCATAACATTGAACTTGGGGTTGTCTGACCCTGACATTCCCAGTTGGTTTGAAATACACCTTCTCTGGGTCCGGAGATGTGCACCACAGACTCTGAAACTGGTTTTTTTTTCCTCCTACAAAAGGAAAGGAAGCGCAGGGGAGATGGTTCTAATGGTAAGACTCAGCTGATGGACAGTCTGTTTTCCAAGGGTGTGTTCAGCCCGTTGCCCACAGACAGGAAGGGGGCCTAAACTCTGCCAGTCTCACCCGCCTCCAGTACAGCGTCCTGATATGTGCTTATCCATGTATTCTTTTTTATTGTGATGAATTATACATAACATAAAAGTTGTCATTTATACATAAAATAACCATTTTAAATGTACAATTCAGTGACAATAAGTACATTCACAATGGTGGGCAACCATCACCGCTGCCCACTTCCAGAAATTTTGCATTGCCCCAAACAGAAACTCTGTACTCATTAAATAGTTCCTCATTCCCTCCTCTCCTCATTTACCTCTTCTAGGCTCTTCATATAAGTGGACTGATACAATATTTATCATTTTGTGTCCAGTTTATTTCACTTAGCACAGTATGTTTAAGGTTTAATCCATGTGATAGCATGTATCAGAAATTTATGACTGAATGAAATTCCATAGGATGTACATGCCACATTCTCTTTTGGGTTGTTTCCATTTTTGGCTACTGTGAATAATGCTTCTGTGACATTGGTGTGTATGTATCTGTTCAAGTCACTTTCAATTTAATCTATGTTCAGCCTTTTAAGAAACCAGTAAACTGTTTTCCACAGCAGCTGCACCATTTTACATTCCCACCAGCAATCCACAAAGGTGCCAATTTCTCCACACTTCTTATTTTTCACTTTTGTTTTGTTTATATAGTAGCCACCCTAATGGGTATGAAGGGGTATCTCATTGACATCTAGGCATTCTTTTAATTTTTCTTTTTTTTTTACATTTTATTTATTTATTTTTAAAGAGAGGGGAAGAGAGGGAGAAAGAGATGGAGAGAAACATCCATCAGTTGCCTTTCGCACACCCCCAACTGGGGACCTGGCCTGCAACCCAGGCATGTGCCCTGACTGGGAATGGAACTGGTGACCTGTTGATTCACAGGCTGGCACTTAATCCACTGAGCCACGTCAGCCAAGGCAACGTCTGGGCATTCTTAAACACTTTCTGAGCTGGGAGCTCAACACCACCAGGAAACTATTGCCTGCCATCCCTAGTTGTTGGAAAGTCCTTATTAGCATGTCTAAAGCTTGCCCTCCCCTGGCTGTGATGGTCAACCTTGGCTGCAGTTAGAATCAATTGGGAACAATTCCAATATCAGGCTACAACCCAGGCTAATTAAATCAGTGTCTTTGAGGGTGGGGCCCTAACATCAACATTTCTAAGGCTCCTCAGGTCATTGCAATATGCAGCCAAAGTTGAGAACCCACTCAACTGGAAGCCTGCTCACTCCTCCCACTTCTTTTCGCCATCTGCAGTGCCTAAAGCGAGACACACCTATCACTGGGCCTTCTCTGATCGCCCTGGTAAATAGCCATCATCCACCTCACACTGGCAGTCCTGTCCTGCTTTCCTCCTAGACTTTTTGCTATAACATGGAGCACCAGCTGACGTTTGATGTAAATTCTTTCTATCTATCCACTGTCTGCTCTCTGTTTTGCTTATTTCTGCTTTCCCAGGACATATACCAATGCCTGGTGCAGAGAAATGCTCAGAAAATATTGTTGAACGGATGCTTGCACAGATCTCTTATTTCAAGTGACAGCCCTTCAGGTAGTTAAAAATAGCTTTTGTGTCTCGTACTGGCTCTTCGCTGGGTGAAATCTCCTCTGTGTCTTCAATCAGTTTTCAAAGACGCCGAAGGATAAACTTGATTATTAGGACTACAATATATCTTTCTTTCATTCAATAAGCAAATAATTGAGCACTTCCTAGGTACTTCACATACCTCCGCACTCCAGATACCATAGAGCAGGCTGTGCCTGGCACTGGGAACTGTGCTGGGAAAGGTAAGTGAAGGCGATCTGGGGGGTGGGCGTGGGCACAGACAAGAACCAGTAGCAGGAGTCATTTCAGATAACAATAAATGCTATAAGAAAATGGAAAATGTGGGCTGTGACACATTAAGTGGGGGCTAGCTTTAATCTGAGACCCGAGGGCAGGAATAAGCACTCCAGGAAGAAGGCACCGCTCATACGGAGGCCCGGAGACAACAAGTTTCAGAGGAGCTGAGTCAGAGCCTCTGAGAAGGACAAGGAAAAAGCCACTGTCACCTCCTTTGTTAGACACTTTACCTCAGTTAGCATGGCCTAAGTCAAATTAGTTTTAGGTAGCCACAACACCCTATGAAGGTCTTTTCTCTCGTTGATTAACTCTCCCCTGTCCAATATTTATACTGCCGATAGTTGGAATTTAGGTGTGGAAAGGTGATTTAGATGAACTTAACCTCGAATTTCTTCTCATCTGAGCCCTAGCCAAACAGACCATCAATCGATCAATCAATCAGTTAAGAAAAACACTTGTCAGCAGAGTGGAGGGACACTCTCGTTCTTCCATCGCCATAACAGTGGCTCCTTATTCTAGCCAGCATCTCGTCCGGCGTGAGGCCTGGTGGGAAAAGTTCTGGACAAGGCCAGAGCCAGGACAGGCCAGAGCCAGGATGTGCTGGGCTGCTGCCATTTGGGGCAGCAGCCACATCTTGGTTTTCAGTTGAAGGAGCTCAGTAAAGACAGGTATTTCTTGATTCTCGGGACCCTGTGGGTCCAGTAGTGGGCTCACGGGGCAGGCAGCCTCTTCCAGACCAGCCGCCAAAATGCTCTGACAACTTGGCTCCTCTTTCTGGGCCTCGGTTGCTTATGTTGAAATGAGAGGTTTGAGGCTGAGAAATTTAAGAGTCTTTGAAACTTCATTTAAAAAGAACTTTTTATTACCCTAATAGAAATAAGACCTTCCCCCTGCCGCCCCGTAGCTTCTTAATAATCTGTAGACATGCTTTCGTTGATAGGGGACACTCACTTCCAAGTTAATAAAGCAAAATGATTTATACTAGGACATCGGTATTTATAGAATCAAATCAGAGGCCAACATTGACAGGAACACAAATTTGAACTGTTATGTTGGGCAACAAAAGGAATGTGGTTTTAGGGCTGTGAAACGAGTTCCTATATTTATTGATTGGCTGCTGTCTTTCCAGTGGACTTCACGGAATCTGCGGCCGTTTTGGCCAGGTCAGCTATGTAAGGACAATCTGCAAGCCATGGCCTGTTCCCAAGACAGTTCACCTGCGCACAGCAGCTTCTGCGCAGGCTGGGATGGGGTCCTGAAAACGGGGTGGCCTTTGTATTCATGCATACCTGGTTTAATTACCATTCATCCATCCAATGCCACCTTTCCGTCATCCAGTAAGTGTGAATGACAAATTGGAATTGACTTTATCAACGGATGAAACATGAAGTCCCTGCCTCATGGAGCTGACTAGGTAGGTAGGTGCACAAAACAGGGATCAACTGAATACATTTCTGAGCACAAGTTGAGGAGGCACAAGCTGATGAAGCACTCTGAAGGGGAGCCAGGAGGGCTCCGATGGAGAATAACGGTGCAATCTCAGGTAGTTCATTCAAGTCTCTGAGCCTCCTCCTCCCTGTTATATAAGACGCCCCTAAGATATCATCTAAAGTGACAGGTGCACATAGTGGCATATATTAGGTGCACAGTAAATGTGTGTTTCAGCTGCAGATGGTGAAGATGAATGAAGATGAATTTTCTTGCCTGTGTCTCTGGGTTTCCTTCAATTCTTTGTGTCTGTGTGTGTGTGTCTGTGTGTCTTCCAGTTCCAAGGAGGGTTTTAGGTCAGTGGAGAAGGTCGTGCTGCTCACATTTCTCTCGGTGGTGATCCTGATGGCCATCTTGGGCAACCTGCTGGTGATGGTGGCTGTGTGCAGGGACCGGCAGCTCAGGTGAGTAGCATGAGGAAACCTGGGTGGTATTCTGGGCTCTCCGTGGAGAGTTGGGGTCTGAACTTCTAATATCCATGATAATTTGTCATTATAAAAGGGGGGAAAAAGTCCATGGGAATGATGCTTAGAAATAGAGCAAGGAAAAAAGATCAGACACAATCCCACAACTCTAACATGACCACTGTAAACCCTTAAGTATGTTTCCATCCTGTCTTTTTCCCTATGTTTAACTTGGTTGGGTTTTTTAGAGGTTGTGATCACTATATGTACACACCATATTTTGCCATGTATAATGCACACTTTTCTGCCCCCTTTTTTGGGAGGAGGGAATAAGGACACACATTATACATGGGTAGTACAAATTCCGTATCTATATAAATGTTTTAAATTCTTTTATTTATGCTTATGCATTAAAAGTGTAACTCTAGAAAGCAGTAATGATATCTGTATGTAAAATAATACCCTGGATTACACTTATTGGTTTTGCTTCTAAATATAAATAAATAAAAATTGAATTAAAAAATAAAATGAAAGATTTTTTTCCTGAAAGTTTGGGCCAAAAACGTGGGTGCGTGTTATACACAGCAAAATACAGTATGTTGAGAGCACATCTAATCTAACTGCTTCACTTTATCAGTTGGTGCAAAGAAGGAGTGGCCAATTACTGACCCATCAGGATTTAAATCTGGGTCTTTGGCTCCTCCCACTTCATCAATCTGAACCCTCACTGCAATTAAGATCACCTGGAGACCTTTTAAAAACCGCTACTGTGTAGTATAAGTACGTCCCATGCAATATTTGGGACATACTTATACTAAATAAGTATTCATTATTAATCTGAAAGTCAAATTTAACGGGGTGTCCTACACTTTATCTGGCAGCTCTGGGGGTGGATGCATGTGTTAATCACCCCAAATTGCTGAACTAGTCGTTCTGGGGTGAAACTTGGGCACCGATGTCTATGAAAATTCACTGGGTGACTCCAGCGTGCAGCCTGGATGGAGAGCCACCAGGGCAGGAAAGGGGATAGGAGATGCAGTCCTGACTTGTGTACTGCCTTCCTCTCTAAGCGTGGCATGTGTTAATCCAGTACGATGCAGCAAAGCATAAGAGCACACTTCTGATTGGTGTCCCAAATGTGAGGCACGTGGCGGTCAGTCCAAGAGCGGGAAAGAGTGGAGTTTGACACTATTTGTGAGGGGCGCACCTTGGGAGGTTCCCTGAGAACGACCAGACTGAGGCCTGTAAGACTGGCGGGTGGAGCTAGGCTGATAGTAGGGAGAGAGAGCTCCCTGTAGAGAGGCCCTTGGGAGTTGCTCCATACACAGGGGACTCAGATCAGGCCAGTGTGGCCACAGGGGAGAGGAGGAGAGGGCTTTGGGTACACGAGGAGTGAGGAGTCTGGAGAATTTAGGAGTGGCCGGACCACGCAGGGTCTTTCCAGCCATGTTGCAGAAGGGGAAACTGAGCCTCACGGGATACGTTACACATTTGACTTTCTTTTCTTTTTCCTCCCTCCTGTCTTCTTTCTTTGCTTTCTTTCTGCCTCTTTTCTCTCTTGCTTCTTTCTCCCAAACTTCCTTCCTTCATCCCTCTGCCTGCCTTGTCCTTGTACTTTTTCACTCACAGGAAAATAAAAACCAACTATTTCATTGTCTCTCTTGCCTTTGCGGATCTGCTGGTGTCCGTGCTGGTGATGCCCTTCGGTGCCATTGAGCTGGTCCAGGACATCTGGGTTTACGGGGAGATGTTTTGCCTCGTCCGGACATCCCTAGACGTCCTGCTCACAACAGCATCCATTTTTCACCTGTGCTGCATTTCTCTGGACAGGTAAGGACAGAGCGACGTGCCTCGTAGGGCTCTGGGCTGGAGACAATGGCCTGGTGACTCTTGGGATGTGTCTTTCTTACTTTCCTAATTCCTTAGGAATGAGTCTTAGAGTCTTTAATCTGGTTATTCACTTTAATCTGTACTCATTCACTTTCCAACCTTTGTGGAGGGCACTCTCAGAGGCCTTGTGGACACAGAGTTTAGGAAAGCCTTGTCCTTGCCTGCAAGGGGCTTACAATGTAGTAGAGACAGGTGCCAGACATGGGGTTTACCGTGGAACTCTCAATTGTACACTGGTGGCATGAATCAAGTTCTGAGGGGGCTGAGTGCCAAGAATTAATACAACTGCCTGGTAGGCAGCAGGGGTGGTTCTGTGTTTGAACATGACCTTCTCTTGAAAGTGTGCTGTATCACAATTTTAGGTGTGTATTTAGGTGTGTCCCTGTAACTATGGAGACTCCTTTCCAGAAAGTTAAAGATCACAATAAAATCCTCCAAAACCCAGGGCTAGCATTTCATTCTGTTGCATAATTTTGTTCTTTTTCTTCACACTTGCCTTAGGGAAACCTAATGATTTTCATCTTTGCCTCATCTGTGGAGATGTAGGTATTTTAGTTGTATCAGTACTTTTTGTTGACTAATTCCAGCAGTAAAGGAATTCTAACAGTAAAGGAATAATGTAATTCAAAAGTCAGAGGATTACCCGAACGTAGGCAGCCAGCACTGCCGCCATATCTTAGGGGTTGGTTCTCAAAGGAAAGTGTGGCGTGAAAACTGCATTATCAGAATTACCAGGGACAATCTCTCACTGTCTCTTGAGAGTCCAACAGACCAGTTTTTCCTCCTGTCTTGGGATAGGTGACTATTTCTTTCATTGAGGAACAGGAAAATAGTTGACTATAATCAAAGACTGTGGTATATCTAAAGTATGTGCCTTTCAGAACTAAAATCCGAGTCTCCCAGAGAATGACTCGCACTCTGAAAAGTCCTTAGGGACCGAGTCCAGCCGGTGGAACAGCAGATACGTAGCCATCCCATGGGACGAGTGCTCAGTGATTGGAATGGCAGGCGTGACGGTCTAGGTTATATAAAGTGCGCTTGCTCTCCTTCTCTCTCTCATTTCTCTCCCTCTGCCAAGAACTTGTAGTTGAATATGCTTAAGTTAAATGCATGTATAATGAGATTCCATCTATAACTAGAGATAATGACGTTGATAAAACTGAACTGTTGGTTGACAGCTAGACCAGCTAAATAGTGTGTCACAGTTTGACATTTGTGTTTATTAGCTTATTTATAATAATCGGACTTCCGTACATGAATGACTTCTTAGACAGTTGGTATATACTGTGTGAAAGTTCACATCAGAAAAAATGTAAGGTAAGGAAGTAGAAAATACATAGACATCCTCCAGGGTAGCCTGCGTGTGATCATTGCTCAGATGAATTTGGAGAAGGCAAAGCTGCGGAATCAGGGCGACTGGAGGTGGCCTTGAGGTTTGGGCAGAAGCCAGGGGAAGAAAATGAGCCAGGGAGGGAGTGAAGAATGGAAGGAAGAGTAGAGTCCTTTCTGATGTGGAGTTCACTCCGGGCAGCTCTGACAGAAGGACTAAAGGTTTCCTGCATAGATTTCGCTTCAGAGTCCCATATTAACTGTCAAGTTCTTTTGAAATCATAAAATTTTTCCTGAGTTGTCACGAAGCAGTATGGGCTGGTCATTGAGAACCATCTGCTTTAGAACTCAAGATTTGGTTCAAATCCCAGATCTGCCCATGTTTAGCTCTGAGGTTGGTGATAAGCTTGTCAAGCCTTCCTGAGTCTCATTTTTCTCATCTCTAAAAACGGGGGCAATGACACCTATTTTATAGGGTTGCAGTTAGGATTAAGTTAGATGATCCATTCAAGGCATAGCATTGGCCCAGCTGGCAGAGCCCTCAATGTTAGTGGATGTCAATTTCAGTTTCTCTTAACTATCCATGAAACTCACCATCTTACTTACCAAACTTGGACCTTCTTCTCAGTGAATAGCTCTAGTAGCCACATCATTCAGAAACCAGGTAGTTATTCTTAATGTGCTTCTACTTTATCCCCTACATTTAAATAATAAGTCCTCTTAGTTTTCCTTCCTAAACAGGACCCAGGCTGTTTCTCCCCATCTCTGTCATCCTAGTCCACACTAACACCATCTTCTGCAGGAGTCACTGCAGCAACCTCCTGGTTGTTCCCCCACACCTGTTTATGCCCTTCCAAGACACTCGCCTCTCACAAGCCCTCACAGCCATCTTTGAAAAATGCAACTCTGATCCTGTCATTCTTTTGCTGAAAACCCTTCAGTGGCTACTCATTGCAATGGGGACCAATACCAAACTCCTTGGTCTGTAGGGGTTTGTGCTCTTCCCTACGTCCCAGCCTCATGTCATGCCCTTTGCCAGCCTTGCTTTCTGGCTGCAGTGACCTTGGCCTTCTTTTTCCCTTTCTCGTGCTCTGTGCTCGGCCATCTCGAGACCTCGGCTCCTCTCTCTGCTTGGAAAGTTCCTTTGCCCCTCCTCTCCTGTATGCCTTTTAGAGCTTAGCTCAATCCTCTCTTGCCCACGGAAGCCCTCTCTGACCCCATCAAATCCATTCTCCCTGGAGACCTTAGTTCAATTATCACTGAAACCACATTTAATTTTTCTTAAATGTCTCTGCCTCCCCCAGTGGGAGAAAGCACAAGCATGTGAATAAAGACAAGGTCCCTGCCCTCATGGGACTTACCTTTTAATGGGGGAGATGGACATTAACCAGTAATTATGTTAGTACTGATTTAGGTATTTGGTAAACACTGTTGGACAACTGGACTGTTCAGCATGTTCTCTTTTTGAACAGCGCTGCCAATAATTTCATTTTCTTCTTTGATAGTGGACATCAAACGCTCCAATGCCATGAGTAAAATGGAGTCAAATGGTTTTGTTTTTCTCTGTGAGCCTGGGTCACTTGCCAGTTGTCTCCCTGTCCCAAGAATGGTATTTCATTGGGCTGGAAGGTCCACCCTGGACATTGCAGGGCAACAATTCAACCAGGTGGAGTATGATTGTATTTATCACCTAGCTCTGTTTTTGCCATGCCCCCCCCCATGACAGGTGGGCTGGCGCGGGCTGGGGCAAAGCACAGAGTGCATGGCTCAGTGAGGTGCAATGTCACCATTCATCATGGGACTCCTGGCAAGGTGTCTTGTCCTCCCCTCTAGAGCGGCCGTGAATCTGCGGAGATGACTCATAAAGGGTAGTGCCCGTTGAGCAAGAATGCTCACTGATTCCTAATTCCACGCAGACCCCTAGATCAAAGCAGAACATTATGAAACAACATTTCCCCAATGGCCATTCTCCATCCACAGTGCTTCTGGGTGTTTTGAGAATTGAATCCTATTAATGAAAGCTATTGCCTCATTAAAAATAACTTCCAAAACATAATTAAAACTCATGCATTCCATAGCATGGGTTGTGAGAGGTCAAAACTGCATTAAAGCATAAAGTACCATTGCCTATTTTATTTTTATTTTATTTATTTTAATATATTTTATTGATTATGCTATTACAGTTGTCCCATTTTCCCCCTTCATTCCCCTCCACGCTGCACACCCCCTACCACCCACATTCCCCCCTTTAGTTCATACCCATGCATCATACACATAAGTTCTTTGGCTTCTACATTTCCCATACTATTCTTACCCTCCCCCTGTCTATTTTCTACCTACCATCTATACTACTTATTCTCTGTACCTTTTCTCCCTCTCTCTGCCTCCCACTCCCCTGTTCCTAACCTTCCATGTGATCTCCATCTCTGTGGTTCTGTTCCTGTTCTAGTTGTTTGCTTAGTTTGTTTTTGTTTTAGGTGTGGTTGTTAATAATTGTGAGTTTGCTGTCATTTTACTGTACATGTTTTTTATCTTCTTTTTCTTAGATAAATCCCTTTAACATTTCATATAATAAGGGCTTGGTGATGATGAACTCCTTGAACTTGACCTTATCTGAGAAGCACTTGATCTGCCCTTCCATTCTAAATGAAAGCTTTGCTGGATAGAGCAATCTTGGATGGAGGTCCTTGCCTTTCATGACTTGGAATACTTCTTTCCAGCCCCTTCT
>CM052546.1:19300047-19330152 GCA_028533065.1 Trachops cirrhosus
CTTGTTGTCTTCCTCTTTGGGTCCAACTTCTTTGGGACTCTCTGAGCTTCCTGGACTTCCTGGAAGTCTATTTCCTTTGCCAGATTGGGGAAGTTCTCCTTTATTATTTGTTCAAATAACTTTTCCAGTTGTTGCTCTTCTTCTTCTGGTACCCCTATAATTAGATGTTGGAATATTTCAAGATGTTCTGGAGGTTCCTAAGCCTCTCCTCTTTTTTTGAATTCGTGTTTCTTCATTCTTTTCTGATTGGATGTTTCTTTCTTCCTTCTGGTCCACACTGTTTATTTGAGTCCCCATTTCCTTCCCATCACTATTGGTTCCCTGTACATTTTCCTTTATTTCACTTAGCGTAGCCTTCATTTTTTCATCTAATTTGTGACCAAATTCAGCCAATTCTGTGAGCATCCTGATTACCAGTATTTTGAACTGTGCATCTGATAGGTTGGCTACCTCTTTGTTGCTTAGTTGTATTTGTTTTGGAGCTTTGATCTGTTCTCTCATTTGGGTCATTTTTTTTTGTCTTGTCACACCTGTTTGGTAGTGAGGGGCAGAGCCTTAGGTATTCACCCGGGTGGGGTAACCCATGTCTCTGAGTTGTGATGCTGTATGTGAGGCAGGGGTCTGAGAGGGAACAATGATGCTTACTCCATTCTCTGCTGGATTTCAGTCCCTTCCTCTGCTTCCCCCAAACAGCCTGGGCCCTTCTGGTGCTGATTCCTGTGTGGGTGGGCTTGTGCGCATTCTAGGACCCTGTGGATCTCTCCAGTGAACTCTCCTGTGAGGCTGGGAGTCTCTCCCAGCACCTCAGCCCCCACAGGCATTTTCAATCGGTGTTTTGAGGCTTTATTTCCCTGCACTGGGACCCTGGGTTGTGCGGTCCATCCTGCTCCCCAGTTTCACCTGGTTTATCTGTGTGCGAATGTGGGACCACCCAGTTTGCCAGTCACCTTGCATGCTGCACCCCTCCACAATCCGCCGCCTCACAGGGTCTGCCAGCCACCACTTTGCTGCGAGTCCTCTCCACCCCTCCTACTGGTCTGGATGAATGTGTCTTCTTCAACTCCTTGGTTGTCGGACTCCCATACAGTTTGATTTTCTGTCAGTACTGGTTGGTTTTTGCTTTTAAAGTGTTGTCCTTCTTTTGGTTGTGTGAGGAGGCACAGTGTGTCTACCTACGCCTCCATCTTGGCCGGAAGTTCCCCATTGCTTATTTTAAAGCTAAGGTTCTGTAATGAATGAAAACCAAGTATCTGTAACAAAGTAGTTGTTTTAAAAGTGGGATATTCTAATGCAGCCATTAAAAATCATGAGGAATCATTGCGTATTGTCTTAGAAAGATATCCCTGGTGTGTTGTGTGAGAGAAAAGGAAAGCTAGTTTCAGACTTACATGTTTAGAATAATACCACTTTTATGAAATAAATATGTAGATGTTTGTATCTGGGTATATATGAGTGATGGTTATGTGGGGGCAGTCCTGGGGGAGGGGCTGGCCAGACTGGATGGTCAGTAGAATTGGAGTTGGAAAGCTTCACTTTTACTAATTTTGGAACTCTATGTTTGAAGCTGTAGTTTTCTCTGTGCTGGAAGTTGACACTTCTCAAATGCAAGAGGGTCCACAGCAACCTTTTAGCGCAGAGAGTGCTCCTGGGCCAGCACATTCCTCACCGATGGAGAACATTCTGACTCCAGTGTTGGGAGTCTCCTCTGAAGCCAGAGCACTACCAGGAGCATGAAAATCCTTCTGAGCAGGGTGTTCTCTCTGCTTTCTCACAGGATGCCCAGGATTTCCCTCCCAGTCCCCCTTCAACCCAGGGAGCCCTCATCCCCACCTGTCAGCAGAGTCTCCCTCCTGGACCTTCACACCATCTCCATGACCTTGGGTTTGATCTGCTCCAACCATGTCTTTTCTAATCATCCCTGTTTTCTAAGAACATAATACCTGAGCATTGCATAAAACGTCATTATTTCACAAGTAAAACATAAAAGCGTCCCCAATTCTTTCTCGCCACCTCCACGGCTATACGCCCTAAGGTAGTGACTGTAAATAGTAGCTCCCTATGAATTCCATTTATTTTATGTGCAGTCAGCAGACTCATTATATGAATATACTTTTAGCTTACCCAAATAGACTTATGTTTAAACTAGCCTTTGAAGAGGGCTTTCCCTGTATATACCCCAATGAATTGCCTGACTGTAGTGTTCTTACCAGCTTACCTTTCAAATGCTATATTAGTAAGGTGTTTTGTCAGCAGCATGTTACAGAAAATAAATCGACTGGCTCAATTAGCTCAAAAGTCTGGCTTCAGATGTGGCTCTCTCAAGGATTTGAACAATGTCATCCAGTCTAGCTCTCTCCATTCGTCTCAAGCAACATGAGTCTTAAACCATCCTTAACTCTTGAGTCCACTGGAAGAGAAACCGAAATGCTCTTTCTCAGGGAAGAAATTTGGTTGGCTTTGCTGGAGTCAAACACTCTTCCCTTGACCAATCATTGTGTTGTGGGGATGACACATTTGGTTGCTTGGCAGAAATGAGACACCGTGACTGTGGGCTTTCCCACAACATATGGCACTGGCAAGTGGCAGTTCCTGCTGGAAAGAGAGTTGTTGGACAGACGAGAACAGGCATCAACTTCTCTTAGGCTGGCCAAAGGACCTACAGGTATCCTTATGAAGCCTCCACAACAAAATACAGAGATGTGTCATCCCCAAGTCTTGGTTATATTGGTTTGAACATCACTAGACCCTTCCTCTGGCTTCATATGCCATAGTCTGCAGAATTAACCATTCTGGTCCTCTTTCTCTGGGGCACTTTGTTCTATATTAGCCATTAAGTGCAGTTCCCTTTAAAAAATCTTTTTCAGCTCACTGAGGATGGCATTCTCTGGAGCATGGCAAGGCTTTCTCTTTGACATGTCCGTCTATCTGAACTGCCACCCTTCCTCTTGGCAGCCCAGAAACTTGATGTGTTTTAACTGCAAAAATCTTCCAGTGCTTTCTCCATCACAGATTTTCTTTGAAAACAGGTTGACTTTGTAAAACCTACAATTCTGACTCAAAGGTGGCACATTTTATCCCATGCTGGAATTAAGTGTCTCTGCATTTCTTAATGAGATCCCTGGAGCACAACACAATTTCGTGTAAATGAAAAGTGTCTGCCACTGGGAACTTATGTCACACAATTACCTTTGTTCTCCCAATAGGACTGAGATGCATTTCTGCAAGGAAAGCATGGTGTACTTCTCCCCTTCTCACCTGGTCCTTGAGGGCAGGTTCATGCTTTCTACACCACAGTGATATTTGCCGAGTTGAATTTCACGCCAGGGAAAATGAATCCTACTTTTATATTCATTTCATCAAATATTTGTTGAGTGCCTACTAATTGCCAGGAGCTGAGCAGAGAGCCCTGGAAGTGCAGTTGTGAACAATCAGAAAAACCTCTGAGTCAAAGGGATGTTAGTCTAATGGAGAATACAGACACCTAACAGGCAATTACAGTAAAATTGGGGGTCATTGAAATAGAATGAGGAGAAGTCCAAGGGGCTGTTGGAGCACATGGCCTCCAACGCAGGGTTGGCTCTCAGAAGAAGCGAGACTGAAGCTGGGGTCTGTGGACAATGTAGACGTCAGTAGGTGAGGTGCGGAGAATGACAGTTCCAGAAAACAGCCTGTGCAAAGCCACAGAGGTTTTTTTAGTGACACGATCAACTACAGGTTGAATCCTGAGCTTGTCTTTCAGTGCTGCTGCCGAGGTGTCCGCAGACTTCTTTCCCATCTCAGATCCCAATGACAGAGATCTGCTGTCGCTTTCTGCGTATGATGTACTTCCTCATAACTCTGTGTTGCTTCCCGTGTCTTGATTTTCTTTCTTTTTCCTTGTGAACATGCACGCTTCTTCAACACTCAGCTAAAAAGTGTCACCTTCTCTACCCACTGGCCGGGTTTCATTCCCAAAGGAGGTTTGTTGTTTCTTCCTCTGAGCCCCCATAGAACGTTACATACAAGCGTAGCAGTTATCCCTCACTTTAGTAATTGGTTTATTTGTCTGTATCACCCAGACTGTCAGCTCCTGGTCAGCCTGTATCCCTTCCGTTCTTGTGTTCTCCTCACAGGCCCACAGTGCTGCTTCTCGCACGTTTCGACAGGCGACTTGTGGTTGTTTGCTGTAACTTTGGTGTTAGTTTTTCTGCCCCTTTAGGAGTCTCCATATAGCAAGTGGTTAAAATGAGGCCTGAGGTGCTGGTGTTAGACTGCTTGGATTCAGTGCCAGGTTGACCTGTTATCAGTTGTGTGATTTGGGGCAAGTTATTAAATCTTCTGGGTTTTAGCTTCGCATCAGTAAAACTGTGTTAATAACAGTATGTTGCATTTGGGGTTTGGGAAGGGTAGATTACCGAGTGCGTGCAATGAACATAAAGCAGTGCATGGCACCTAGTAAACATTCAGTAAATGCTAGCCATGAGTATTATGCCATTATTGTTTTCCTTTCCAAATGCAAATTCCTAGTGGCTATTGTGGGTGCCTCCCCAGACACAGAGTTGTGTCGAACTTCCTGCTCCATAGCTGTGTCCTCCAAGGTGAGACCCTCAGCTTTCCAGCCCTAGGTGTCTCTTCTCTGGAGAGACACCCATCCTCTGGCTTCCTCTACCCCTCTGCTCTGGTCTCTACTGCAGTCTTATCCCATACAAGCCCTGGGGTCCTCTGGACTCTCTTGAACAGTCTTTTCAACATCTTGCCCTAAGCATCTTCCTATTTTCTCAAACCTGAGGTGCTCCAAGTGTGGAAATTTCTATCATAAACTGATGTCCTCTTCCACTTTTTACATCAAAAGTCACTTAAATGTAATTCCTTGAGGTCAACTTTTACTTAGCTACGTGACCAGCTGGATGACAAATCATAGCTGCATTTTCATAAATATCTTTCAAATCCATCTTCTTCTCGAGATTTTTTTCCCCTGTCCTATTTCTGGATTATTGCAGTGGCTTCTTAGTTATTATCTCTCAATTCATCTTTAAGTATGTGTTTTTTCTATGTGTCCTCAGTTTACAAAGCTTATAGGACACTGCATATTTTCCTTCCTTGTCCTGGTAGGGAAGCTTTTGCCAAGTCTTGCCAGGTACTAGCATGATGAGGCCATGGGCTGCAGCACATGTAGGTTTAAGTCTCAGTTCTTTAATATTCTGGCTGTATGATATCAGGCAAGTGGATTCAGGTCTCTGGGCCTGAGTATTCTCATGTTGAAAATGTGGATGGTGACAGCTGCCTTGCAGAGCTGCTATAAGGAATTAGATATGACATAGAATGCACTTCCAGGCACATAATCCCCTCAGTAAATGGGAGGTGTGTGCAGTAGGAACAGGAGTAGCTGTAGCCGCAGAGAAGAAAATGAACAGACACAACACAGTGAGAGAAATGCTGTATCACAGATATATACAAGGTACTCTGAAAAACCAGGGCAGAGCTGGGGAACCAGTTCAGATCTCTGACAGAAAAGAGTCTCTTCCTGCACCTTTGGGGGCCAGAAAGAACTTTCCAGGAGATGCGACTGTTGAGCTGAGTCTGGAAAGGACCATGGGACAGCCATCCAGTGTCTGCTGGCAGACTGCTCAGCTCTTATATGGCATACAATATATCTTGCTGACCTTTGTGTGTATCCAGCTAGCCAAAATGTTTTCAGGTGACGTTTTTGGCTGATTACCCTTTTTCCTTTGGTCTATGATAACTCAGTAGGGCACTTTTCGAGCCAGCTGGTACTCCCCTCCTTGCAAGTTTTCTTATCAGGATGGCACAGAGAAATATTTAACCGAGAGGAACATAGTAAATGTTAAATCTGCAGATTGCATGTGGGACTGTGATTCCTGCAAAGGCTTCATCCAATGTCCTCCAGATCTCTACAGAAAGGAGTCTCTCCCTGTCCCCCACCCACGTCATTTCTCCTTCCTGAAACCTGAGGTTCTCCCTCCATAATCTTGGCTACAATCTCAGCCTCCGTTCCTGTCCCTGTCTCCTAGCAAATATCCCTGCAGTGGGTGGGGGAGGGGGTCTTCTTTATGGATCCTCCAAATGACTGACAGCTTGCCAAGCTTGTTGGAAACCAAAGCGAAAGGCCTTTAGTTTTTAGTGTTTTTTTTTCTTCTTGAAGCTACTGCTGCTTTTCTCTCTTCTCCACCTCCTCAAAGAACTGAAATGTAACAAAACCAAAGAGCAGAAAGACCAATCTCTTTCTCAGAGCTCTTGGCTGGATCACCTGCTAGAAAGGGAACTGGTACCCAGCCGGTGAACCCCACAATTACCCTAGGTTATGTGTCACCTGTTTACTCATGGTATGCTTGTCTGTGGCCACATAACATCCACCCCCAAACCTAATGACTTGAACAACACTGCATTATTATTAAACCTCACAATTCTGTGCCTCAGGATATGTGCTCGGTTGAAGTCACTTGGTTGTGTTTAGCTGGAGGCTGCCCTGGCTGGAATGTCCACGGCAGTGCATCACACACATGGCATCTTGGTAGGGTCATCTGGAAAGCTGAGCTCAACTGGGCCCCTCTCCGTGTGGTCCCAGGTCTCTATATGTGACCTCATGTTTTATACATGTTAGGTATTTTTATATGATCGCTCATGGGTTCAAGAAACCAACAGTCCTCTTGATAAATAGGCCTGGGAGTGGCACATAGCACTTTCAATTCGCTCTGTTGGTCACAGTGGTCCCGGGGCAGCCCAGACCCCGGAGAGAAGGCGGAGCAGACTCCCCACCTCTGGGTGGGAGGAGCATCAGAGAATGTGTGGCCATCTTTAATCCGTCACAACAGCCTCTTCAAAAACTCAGATGGAATTAATTCCCCTTTTATACCAGGAAAACAGAGACCAATTGACTTGCCCCAAAGTCAGAAGGGTGGTCCATGAAAGAGCTGGGGCTAGGACCTACTGATTTTCTTGCTTAAGGCAAAGCCCCCTTGTAACTCATACGTGCACTGATTGAGTAGAGCTCTTCATCCCCTTGGTCCTAAATTTTAAAGACCGTTTGCTGTGCTTTATGAATTAGGAGTTGTGAAAAAGTGAATCTGGTGAAACTTTTCTGTTTTCCTGCTTCCATTCCAATCCTTGGGTCCTAGCAGCCAGCTGCTGCTTCATCTCTTCTCTCCTGTGGTTGCCATGTCTTTCATTAGCTGACCCTGATTAGATATTTGATCTCAGTGATCATCCAGGAGGCCACCTTCATCCATCTCAGGAAGGAGAGCTGGGTCTGGATTAAGTCCTTGAGAGGATGCTGCATGTAATCAGCTCCATTACAGGCAGTCAGTATGGTCTCAATGCCTCTGTTCTTCTTTAGAGATCAATTCATTCACCTTTCTGTTCCTTATAATCCACTACTGGGAGAGATGTTGACCCAAGAGACTTCTATTTTATTTGTTAAATAGTTTAAAAACCCCTGGTTCCAAAATGTATTTGAGCCCTGGCTGGTGTGGCTCAGTGGATTGAGTGCTGGCCTGTGAACCAAAGGGTCACTGGTTTGATTCCCAGTCAGGGCACATGCATGGGTTGTGGGCCAGATCCCCAGCAGGGGGCGATTGAAAAGAAACCACACATTGATGTTTCTCTCCCTGCCTTTCTCCCTCCCTTCCCCTCCTCTAAAAATAAATGAATAAAATCTTTAAAAAAACAAACAAACTGTGTTTGAATCTGTTCACAATATGTACAAAACAAAAATACAGGATGGGGCAAAAGTAGGTTTACATTTGTGAGTCTGCAAAACACAGAGTTTATTCTTGTATTATTGTTTATTAATTATTGTGTTATTTTTTCATATGAACAATTGTAAACCTGCTTTTGCCCCACCCTGTATATAGAAGATGAGAGGGAATAGGAGTAATTAATAACTGCTATTTATTAAGCTTTATGTCCTAGGAATGTCCTAAGTTTTGAACATGTTATTTCATCAGTTCCCTTAGTTAATCAATGAAGTAGACAAAATGACCCACACTATACCATAAGGAAGCTGGATTTTGGAGAGGTGAAGTAACCGAGCCTAAGGCTATATGGAGCTAATAGATGGTTATGGCCCCCTGATGTGAAGATATAAAGCTAAAGTCTCTCATCAATTCAGAGAGTCTAGAATTCCAACTTGTTCAGCTTGCTCCTTCCCTGTGGTAGGAGGGCAGGTAGTGAGGAGGAAGAATTTTCCTTAATTGCAGGAGTGGGGAAGAGATTAGCGTGGAGCTTAAAATAAACAACTGTCTCTTCAGAGTTGTCAAAGTAAATTGTGTCCCCAGAGACATTTAAAGGCAATTTGATCACACGTTCACACCTGGCTGCAGTTGGGGAAGCTGGTGGCTGGTCTACAAAAGGCAGTTTGAATGGAGTTTTATAAGCAATAGTTTGAAATGTTTTGCATAAGAAATGACTTTGCACATTTTAGTTCATCCTGGCCATCTGGGACCTCCCTTGCCATTTGAACATTCATTTAGCCACTCTGTGAAAGTTTTCTAGTTAAAGAAGGATGGTAAATGTCCAGTGAAAAGCAAGGGAACAGACCCCGCAGATAAGTCTCTTCCCAAGATTTGGTAGAATTGCGTTCATTTATGCATGCCGTTCACCTGGGTTGTGAACCAACATTCCTTTTTCTTCAATGTGTTGTGATTCAGCTCCTTTAGTAGAGCATGCAGTTTGAAAGCTTGTGGTTCTTCCTAAAGTGGCTTGTAAAGAAATGGAATAACCTCCTGGGGATTTAGGGCAGGTAGCAGACTCAAAGGATATAATGAGGTTAACATCCAGGCCCTTGATTTGAGCAGCCGGGCTGGTTCTGATTTTTACCACTTGTGGGACCTTAGACAAATGCTGACAGTCTGTGTTTCTGTTTGCTGACCTGTGAAATGGGTACATTGTTGTCCCTGTCTCAAAAGTGGTAGTAAGGATTGAAAAAGGTCATGCAGGGAGAGTCCTTGCTAAGTAAATGGATAGTAGCTATTATTAACTCAGCCAGGGTATATTGCCGGGCCTCCAAAGAACTTGAAATTTTAACTGCCTACTTCTATCTTATGGTGTTGGACATGTGTTTTGGGGGCAGTTCATGGTAGGATCAAAATTTAGTTATTAGCAGGGATAATATAATCCCAATATAAGAATTAAGAAACAACCATGATAGATACAAATCATCAGATTTCTATCTGGTCCTTGATTTACAGACAACAGTTAGAATTTTTAAGGACATTCCATCAGTCAGGACTAGAACTTAATTTTTATTAATCATTTTATTCAATATTTATTTTCATCTACTTAATTTAGATGCTGGAATGTAGCCTTCAAAAGGATATTTTTCTAGGTTCTTTTCTAGAAAGCAAAGATTGGAAGGGTATGAGACAAGATAGGAGAAGGATACAAGGTGGCCAACTTAGGGCCACTACCTCCAGGGTGCCAAAGCCTTGGTAAGAATTTGAATCCATGAAATCAAGTAGGTGCTCTTCTTTGCCTCTTCCTAGTTCCAGGTGGTCTGTTCACAATCTTTTGTGTTCCTCGGCCTGTGGATACATCATTCCAGGCCCCTGTCCTCACAAGGCCATCTCCCTGGGCATGTCTGCCTTTGTGCCCAAATGTCCCTTTTTAGGAGGAGGTCAGTCCTATTGGAGGAAGGCCCACTCTAGTGACCTCATTTTAATTTAATTAGCTCTGTGACTATCCCATTTGCAAATGAAGTCACCTTCCAAGGTACCGAGGCTCAGGACTTCAACATCTCTTTTGGAGGAGGGGAGCACAGTTCCACCCATAACAGCAACTTAAGCACAAAGAGAATTCATTGGGGAGATATGATATGGCTTATTAAATTAAAGGACGAGCTACAGAATGAACAACTGAAGGGTCAAGAGTATGGCTTCTGGAAGACCCAAGGAAAGGAGCTACTCCCAGCCCTGCCAGGAGGTTGCTACAGAATAGGGGCACCTGCCCTGCCTTTCACATCTTTGTGTCATTCTGCCGGACATCTGGAGTCCCAGGAGACTATCTGATTGGGTGATTCCTTGGCTGGAAATGTCAGAGCCTCATCATTTGCTTTCCCAACACCACTATAGCAACAAACCAGAGATAATTTCCCAAAGATTTGGGATGCTATTGCCAAGAAAAAAGAAGCAAGATGCTAATGGGTACAACCAAATGTCTAATCTAGGTCCTCTATCAGGAAAGAGGTGGGGAGGCAAAATTTGTGAAAAACATATTTTTTCACACATACCTAATTCATTATCTCCATGTTAATAATAAACCTCTGCTGATTATCAGTGTATCCATTCAGAAAAATTGGCCATTCTGATATAACTTGCCTTTCTTAAAAGTCAAGAGCATGGAGGAAATTCCAGCTAACCATCATTGTTTCCATTACTGAGTTATATTTAGAGTTGGCCACCATGTTAGTTTTATAGAGAGGAAAAAATGAGTTCCTGACTAATCCCCTCTTCCATTCTTTGGTCTGCTGTTCCTTGCAGTCTGTTTCAGTCTGGCCACAGGAAGCACAGCGTGGCCAGCTAGCTCTTCCTTGGTGCCTTAGAAGGAAAAGTATAATCCCCCCCATCTCCCGAGGCATCCACTTCTCAGGCTTTAACATTGGGCTCTCCTTCTCATTCCACCCCCTCCAACTCATCCCACAACCACCTCTTCAAAAAATATAGCCATTGTTATATTAGTTACGCTTGGAATTAAGAAAAGAAAAGAAGAGGTGGAGAAAATTAACAAAGTGAACTACCTAAAATGAGGGGCATAAGGGGGTGGCTCATCATCGAATGGTACAAAATCTTAAAGAATAGACTTAGCCTCCAAGCTGTCTTTTTGCATGTAATCTTCAGAGTCTTGCAAAGACAAAGAGTTGATAGACCTATTGTGATGTTTTGCCTGTTGCCCCATCCCGTGAACTGCCTGGACACGGAAGTGGCGATCTCCAAGGCCGGAATACATGCAAGGAACAGCCTGGGAGTTAGAGACTTGGTCACTGAGTGGGGCAGGTTGCACCTCTGTCTGGACGTAAGAGTAAAGTCAGTACGGTAGGCAGAACACAGAGTCAAAGATGAACAGTGGGTCCTGTGAGGAAGAGCAGACCCTAATGTATGGGGGCGAGGTGGTCTCTGTCAGACGGCAGGAAATGATGAAACAGAAAACATTTGAAAGTTTGCATCCTTAGAGAGACAATGAAGTGGTCCAGCCCAGAAGTAAGATACGTCAATTCTGTTCACCACTCATTGACCAGAGCAGTCACTTGGCCCTACTCAACAACAAGTCAGTCAGGAAGTGTGTGTGCCGAGAACGGGGGACTGGGCATACTTAGCTGACAGAAGCGATGGCTTCTGCTTGTCAAAATGCAAACTCCAGGTCCTTCCTCAATAGGCTCTGATTCAGGAGATCCTTGGTATCTGCATTTTAAATAGGCCTCCTCAGGTAAGAGTCTGATGTAGGGGAACGGGTGGAAGCCCTGGACCACAATGTAAGGAACACTGACTTAGAGCATCCCTTTAGTATAAGAGGATGACCAAGAGAATGGGGACAAATCTGAGACACAGATCTTAGAGCTCAGATGTCGGGCCACCTTAGGTTGTTACCAAAGAGGACCACAGATGCCTGGACACTGAGGCCCAGAGGGCTGGACTGAAGCCCCCAAAATGCTCAGGCACCAGGGTGGTGTTGGAGCTGAACCTGAGACAGAGCAGACCCTCAGCTGTGTGTGCAACTTCTCAGGCATTGGGAGAGGGAGAGGGATGTGGGGCTGACTCTAGGCAATGATTCTCAGAGGTGATCTAATGTGTATGTTTATATTAGCAGAAACTTGTCGGCCAATATAACATTTTATTGTATAATTGCTTTTTTTTCTTTCCTATGTTCTTCTCTCTCTTCTCTCCCCCTTCTCCTTCCCTTCCTCTGCTACCCACTCTCCCCCTTCTCCCCATTATTTTCTCCTTTCTTTCTTCCTTACTTTTATTCTCTACTTCCCCCTCCAATTTTGCTCTTTCCCAATATTTCCTCTTCATATCTCCTCTCCCCATTCCTTCTCCCCTCTTCTCTCTCATCAATTATTCTCCCTCCTACTCTCTCTCATTCCTCCTCTCCCTTGGCACCCACCCCCATTCTCTCTCCAGGTACTATGCCATCTGCTGCCAGCCTTTGGTCTATAGGAACAAGATGACCCCTCTGCGCATCGCATTAATGCTGGGAGGCTGCTGGGTCATCCCCATGTTTATCTCTTTTCTTCCTATAATGCAAGGCTGGAATAACATTGGCATAATTGATTTGGTGAGTAGGCCTCATGCACACTCCCACTGGTGAACTGTCTGATTCACTTTGTTTGCTTGGGATTGCAAATAAACAAACAGTATCAAGTTGGGTGGATATCCCAAGAAAGATTCTGACAGTGGTCTGAGCCACAAGAATAACAAAAAAGCAAGCTAGCATTTTTAATGCTTTACTATATGCCAGAAAAAAAATGCAAAATTCTTTACCTATAATCCTGACAATATCTTTTGCTCATCTCATCCAGATGAGAAAAGTCAGGCTCAGAAAGGTGAAGTCATGTGCCCAGTGATATGCCTAGGAAGTAGCAGAACAGGTGTTCAAAGCTTAGCATTCAGACTCCAGTGCTCCGAGAGGTCTTCCTCCTGTTTCATGCTGAGAGTCTTTGAGATTTTCAGTGATCCACAGAAATCGTGTCATGTGAGTGGAAGCTTCTGGAGAATGAAGCGAGCCCTGGACCAAGAGTTGAGAGCTGAACCCTGAGCCCAGTCCTCTCATTGACCCACCTCCTGCAGGGCTGTGACGAGTAGATCCATTGGTCCCCTGCGGAGAATAGTGCGCCCCAGCGTGGAGGAGAACAGCATGGTAGCATGTGTCAGGCGCTTACCACATTCTGTCTAGGTGATTATTAAGAGTCATCCAACTCAGACATACTTTGTGATGACGATCAAAAGCTAAGGTCTGAATTCATCACCAGGGATATATGTTCCCTAAGGAAGTAGTCAAGCTGTCACTTTAAAGCTGATCCCAGGAACCTGTTGTGGCAGGAAGGGGAATAGAGAGGAGAGATTGAGAGCAAGCTCTGGCCCAGCAGAACCAGTGAGAGTAGGAACTGCCTCTTCTTCTCTTTACCCCATTCCCAGCCCCTAATCTTGCCTTGTTCTTTGTCCAGGAAAGGATACACAAACCAAGGCTGGGCGAGGATTTGCATGTGGTATGTCAGAACAAGAGTTCCCAGGGCTTCTGAGAGCAGTGCTGGGGACACAGGCGTGGAGAAGTAAAAGGGGACCCATACAAGGGACTGTATGGATCTTTTCTTGAATCCTATCCCTCTTCTTTCAAACTTTCAGTTGTATCATTCTTGGGGGAAATGAAATTTAAGTTTCCAACGACCAGGAAATAGCAACCAACAAATGTTGAACACTTACTGTGTGCTGAGTCCCATGAGAATTGAATCGCTGTTGTTATGAACCTCACTCAGGCCTCCCGACAAGACTGTGAAGTAGATCCTATTTTGTCCTCAGGAAATGAGGATCAGAGAGGTGAAGTTATTAGCTAAGGTCACATGGGACAGGAGGGGTGGTGGCCACATCTCAGCCCAAGCCTCCTGGGCTCCAGAGACTAGGCTCTTACTGTTTGTGTTAAACTTACTCCTTAATGGAGAAAACCTTTGGAAGCACAAGCTTTTGAGGGCACGGCACTTTTACCTCCTGATGTAGAATTTTTAAGGGAAATAACCTAAGGAAGGTATGTCCATTTAGGAGAAAGAGAGGCATCTCCTGTTTACTGTGGAACCAGGGGATGGGGCAGCTCCCTACTGTCAACAGGTCTAGTCTTCGCTGCATGATGCTGTGACTGCATTTCCAGTTTTCCGATCATTTGCACATTGAATCAGCGCAAAGGGAAGCTAGCAGAACCCACGTGTTCAGAACACATGGTAGTTAGGTTCCATAAAGTTGCTGCAAACACTGAATTAGCAAATACTGAATCTTCACTCCTAGCAGAAATAGAGGGTTAGGTTCTTCCAAGTCTCTGGTCACAATATTTTCATCAACTAACCAATACATAATAGATTCTGCTTATAAGAGAGGCTCATGAAATATAACATGACAGAATGTTTGAAAATATAAAATAATAGAAAAATATAATATGCAAACACTAACCAAAAGAAAGCTGATATAGCTGTACTATTATCTGTGGTAAAATAAATGCAAGGCAAGTAACATTACTTGAGATAACATGAGGCATTTCATGATGATAAAATGTCAATTCAATTAGAAAGATATACTATATTTTTATAATATACTGTCACACACCAAATTACTTCTGTATTTTAGTGTCATTTTGTCACACAGCTCTCTTCAGCCAAGGGCTATTCCTAGAGGAGGCTGGTGACTAAGCTGTTCCCACACAGAGTTTAGAGTGGGGAGAAAAGCCTTTCAGTCCTTCCAAAGAGATGTGTATCACAACGCAATGCAGTCAGTGTTATTCACTGTTTTAGTAGAGAAAGAAGGGAGAGTCCACATGATAATTCATTTTTTAAACTCTCATCAAACTAAGACTCAGAAGAGAGCTTCATCAAATAAACAGCACTGACCAAAAACTTACAAGTATCATACGTAACAGGAAAATATTGAAAGTTCTCCTCCTAAAACTGGGAACGTAACAGTGGTGTCTAATGTTACTGCTTTTCTTTTTTTCAAAATTATCCTGGAGGACTTGTCAAGTTCAATAATGCAAGAAAAAATGTTATTGAGCTTGAAAAGGAAGAAATGAAATTGTCATTGTTGACAAATCACATGTGTCTGTATGGAGAAAATTCAAAAGGATCTAGAGGTGAAATATTAGTAACTAATTTAACGAAGTTACTGGGTACATAGCCAATATATAAAAAAAATTCACTAAATTCTACAATCAGTGAAGATTAAGAATTTTAACATGGTACCATTTGCAAGAGAATGAAATCTCAGGTACTCAGGAATAAATCTAACAAAATATGTGTAAGACATTTACACAAACATATAAAATATTACTGAAATAATTTTTAAAATACTTCAGTAAAGGGCAAGGATTACCATGTCTGTGAACACGAAGACTTAACATTGTAGAGCTATCAGTTTTCCTCAATGATTCTATCTTAATTCCAATCAAAATCCTAAAAGATTTTTATAGCAGTTAATAAGCTATAAAGTTGACTCAGCTTTATCTGGGAAATGCTGAGATTATAAGAATAGCCAGAATAGATGTGAAGAAGAAGAGTCACCCTTCAAAGACGTTTACTCCCAGGCACATTGCGTGCACGCAGACAGGGAGGAGGAGACACGTGGGGCTCCAGCACTGGTTGGGTAGATAGAACGAAGAGTGATTTCGTCCCGATGTGACTTGTATTCTTCACTGGGACCTTCAGCCCCTTGCGGATAAACAAGCCCTCTGAGCTCTGGGATCTGATCATACTCCTTTCCTACCATCGTGGTTCTATCTAGGTGTTGTAGGCTGAGACGTAAAAAAGGAAGCTCTGCTGATAAACCTTTTTTCTTTCCTTTTCCTTTTATTCTTTCTTCCTTTTCGTTCAATGTTCCCCACCCTTCTTTCTACCTTCAATTTCTCCTTTTCTCTTCTTTTTCCTTTTTCTTTTCTTATGATTTTCCTCCTTCCCATCCTGCTGTTTCCTCTTCACTTTTTTCTCCCCCTTCTCTCTCCCTCTCACCTCCACCTCTCAGATAGAAAAAAGAAAGTTCCACCAGAACTCCAACTCTACATACTGTATCTTCATGGTCAACAAGCCCTACGCCATCACCTGCTCCGTGGTAGCCTTCTACATCCCGTTCCTGCTCATGGTGCTGGCCTATTACCGCATCTACGTCACAGCCAAGGAGCACGCCCACCAGATCCAGATGTTACAGCGCGCAGGAGCGCCCTCGGAGGGCAGGCCCCAGCCGGCAGACCAGCACAGCACTCATCGCATGCGGACGGAGACCAAAGCGGCCAAGACCCTGTGCATCATCATGGGTTGCTTCTGCCTCTGCTGGGCCCCATTCTTTGTCACCAATATCGTGGATCCGTTCATAGACTACACTGTCCCTGGGCAGGTGTGGACTGCTTTCCTCTGGCTCGGCTATATCAATTCTGGATTGAACCCCTTTCTCTACGCCTTCTTGAATAAGTCTTTTCGACGTGCCTTTCTCATCATCCTCTGCTGTGATGATGAGCGCTACCGAAGACCTTCTATTCTGGGCCAGACGGTCCCCTGTTCAACCACAACCATTAATGGGTCAACACATGTGCTAAGGTGAGTGCCTGGGGGCTTGATGGATTTGGTTTCTTGGCATGAGTCAGAAAACTGGGCAACTGTCCAGTTTTCTGTTTCCAGAGGGATTATTCTTGAAAACCGGTGCAGTATTTGCAAAAATTACAGAGACCCTACCATCTGGCCATGGAATAGAGTAGTGGGCAAGTGCTCAGGCCCTCTGGGAGACGGACTTACATTCAAATTCATTCTCCATAGTTCTGTGATCTTGGGCAAGTCATTTAACCACTGTGAACCTTAATTTTGTTTTTTTTTTAAGTTGAGATTATAATTATGATATCTACATTACAGGGTTTTTGTGAGGACCAAGTTAGCTAATGTATGTAGGGCACGTGGTCCCGAGCCTGCCATCTGGTAAGCTCTTAGTAAATATAATCTATTATTTTTAGGTGCTATAGAGGGTAATGGTTAAAAGCATGGGCTTTAAAGAAAAATAGACTTTATTTTGACTCTCAGTGCCACGACTAACCATTTGTATAATCTCTCCTGGTTTTACTTTCCTCAACTATACAAAAAATGGTAAAAATAATTATATCTCACTGGGCTTTTGTAACAATTAGAGATTGTATTCGGGTCTGACACATTGCAAACACTGTTAATATCACTAATAATGTCATTAATATTAGTAGGTATAGGAGTGATAGCACATTGCCTAATACCCAAAAATGACCATAAAATAACATGAGAAACTAAAATAAATATAATGATACATGTGCAACAATAACGCCATGTCAGAAAGGATCTAATGAGGTATGGACAGTCTAGAATGGGGATGTGTGAGTGAAAAAGAAGCTGATTTGGCTTCAGACAAGTCAGGGAAGGCTTCACAGAACGACGTTTTGTAGAAATTTGAGAGTTGGAGGAGGACTCAAGGCAGCCTTTCCAGGGAGAGAGAACAGGATGAGGAAGGAAGTGAAATGACAAAGAATATGGAAAGGTCACGTGGTTTACCCAAGGTCACCTCTGTTGATGGAGGTGAGAGGGGCTTTAGAGTTGAATGTTCAGAGATTAGTCATGATGCCTCTTTCCAGACCCTGAGAATTTTCGGCTACCCTGGCCTGGAGTTGTTCTCAGCTGTGAAAAGCCATGTGCGATCAGTACGTTCATCCTGTAGCTAAGATGAACTGCCAACAGCATTTTTTTCTTCGTCCTGAGAGGCACAGGCGTTTCTAAAGAGCGATTCCTTCTTTAAGACAAGCATTTCATTTTCCCGATGATGACAGTAGTCAGCTGTTCTGGCAGCCAAAAATGGGGGCATTTTTTTTTGGCATGTGGAAGAAAAAAAGAGAAGAAAGCAGGGTTGCTGTGAAATATAAACACCTTGCCCCAGGGGCTGATCAGAAGCATGGATTCCATTCTCTGCGGACAGACTCGCAGCTAAAGCCCAGGGTGGTGTTAAGACTCGGGCTGGTGGAAGGGCCTCCAAGGACACTCCTGTAGGTTGACATTCTTAGTAATTATGCCTTGGCAAGTGCCGTGGAGAGGATCCAACTATAAAATAAAATACGTGTACGAGAACTTCTGTGCAGGTGCCAGACAGTTTCCAGGTATTTGAGCTAGCAGTTGCCGGAGCCCAGGCTGCCGACCCCTTACAAACAGAGGGCCCCCCAGCAGTGCATTTGCTGAGCCAGTTGTTTAGAACTGGGTGGCCTTTCCCATAGAAACAGTCATGGAAGGAGTTTGAGGGTTTCTAGGGCAGCCCAAGAAACCCTGCTTCACTACTCTGTACGGTTTTATACCTGTGGCGTCTAGAGGTCTGCCCTGGGATTGTACAGCACAGATAGCAGTTTAGAGGGGGCTTATGGATACACTCTTCGTACCTCAGTCCCTGCCTGTCTTCACAGGGCCATGAGAAGTGCAGGAAGTTGGTGTGAGGTGCTTTTCTGCGGGGGTGAGGAGTCTTCTAAGAGTGGGGCAGAGAGAAGACTGTCTAGGACTTGAATCTGCTAGGACGTCACCCTTGCCTAAAACAGGAATCCTGCCTGTCGTATTCACTGCTTGCACAATCTGTTGCCTAATGTATAGTAGGAACTTAAACTCTTGATGACTAAATTAACAAATCATACAATTAGTTCCTCAGATCAACTGTATTAACACAATGTAAGAAAAATGTACATTTTTCTTTAAAAATCCCACAAACGGGATATCGCCAAATTCAGATGAATCCAAGGACCATAAAACCTAAACAATCAAAAGTAAAACCAGTTTTATCCTGCTGTTCCTACCCCTAGCCTTTCTTTTTCTTGGCATTTAAATGCTTTAGACAATGGAATTCCTTGTTGAACTCCTGTAAGACCAAGTATTTCTTTTTTTTTTTTACTTTAGTCTATTCAGTACAGTTTCTATCTTCTATTCCCATTCCAGCCCGCCCACCCATTCCTCCCCTCCTCCCTCCCCTTTCCAACCCCCCTAGTTTTGTCCATGTGTCCTCTATATTTGTTCCTGTAGGAACAAAAAAGAGTGGAATTTCACTCTTCCAAGTTGAATTAAAAACAGGCCAGTCTGGGCCCAGTGGTTTAGAATGATAGGTCTCCCATGCTTGGTACTATCCTTTGACCCTTGGACTTAACAAAACATTTTTTTCATTAAACAGCAAATGGGTAGTCAATGAAATAAAATACGCTTTTGCAAGACATTCTTCTTAGAGGACTCTGATCACTCAGATGGCACTGTTGGACACACAGCAAAGATGTGTGTCATTGTGATTAGTTGTCTGCTGTCGGACACCTGTTCTCTTAGGGATGCCCAACCCACAATCAAAATAGAAGTGAAGATACCGTTTGGTTCGCTGATGAAGTCATTTATCTTGACACATGGGTGGCATAGCCTTTTAAAAATAGATTCCAAACATGAATTATTGTCATATAAATGTTTCTTGGGGCAGTTTTAATGTGCATGCACATGTGTGTTGAGAGAGGCAGGACGCCAGCATGCGGACAGAGGGTTCTGAGAGGTTCATCATGTGTGGGAACTGGTCCGTAGTGAATTTGGAGCCAGCTTCTCACTCCTTGTCACATTCTTTTTTTTTTTTTTAAGATTTTATTTATTTATCTTCAGAGGGGAAGGGAAGGAGAGAGGGAGAGAAATATCAATGTATGGTTGCTTCCTGTGCATTCCCTCCTGGGAACTGGCCTGCAACCCAGGCATGTGCCCTGACTGGGAATCGAACTGTGATCTCTTGGTTCACAGGCCCACGCTTAATCCACTAAGCTACACCAGCCAGGGCCCTTGTCACATTCTTAACTTGGTCCCAGAGTGGCTCGCCTCATCCAGTATCTCCTTAGTCACGTGGGAGTCGCTTCTCCCACTCTAGGAGACACACACGGAATGTAATGGCAGAAAAGAGAGGAAAGAACCCAGTGAGAAAACATTGGCTGTTTTCTGATCAAGTCAAAAATAAAATGAGGATGTCTTGTCACCTGTACTGTTCAACGTTGTACATGCAAAATCCAAAATGACAGAAAAAAGAAATATGAGGTGTAAAAACTGGAAGAAAAAAAGAGTAAATTTGCTATTATTTAAAAACAGTGAAGTCAGGAAAACCCTCTGTAAACTGGAGAAGCTGAGATATTTCACAAGGAAGCCCAAACATTATTAGATACTAGACTCCTATGTACTAGAATTAACCAATTAGAATGGGAATTAGGAAAAACACTACCATCCACAGAAACAATAAAGTTACTTTAAAATGTAAAAGAAAAGTGTAATACCTTTATTGAAAGAGACTTTAAAACTTTCCTGAAGAAGAGCAAGGATTTACCTAAGGGTTCGCTGTGAACCCAGATGAGATAACTATAAGTTCCACATTTTCTTTTGAAGTTACAGGAAACTCATCTGAAGTCCAGGTGTGCAGAGTCTGGGACTTGATTTATGAGAATCTGAGCTTTGATTCACAGTAACCATGTACTGAGCATTTAATGTGCCAGACACTGTGTGTAGGCTGGTAAAATGAGAGGTCGTGCCTCACCGAACTCCAGCCGAGGAAAGAAACTCATAAGCAGATACGCACAGTACAGTGGACATCACTGGAGTGGTGCACAGGTTTACCAAAGGGATTGCCACCCAACCAACAGTTTCCTTGTCATCACTGATGATGGTCATCCAGTCTCTACTCCTGGTCCTGCAGTGAGTGAATCTTACCACTGGATGAGCCTGCTCAATGGTTGGGCATCTCTAGAGATTAAGAGTCTTCTTTATGTTGAGTTTAAGTCTCCATTGCCATGACTTTTTCTGACCAGCAAGAGAAAGCCAAGCTACATCTTTTTTATTAAAGTGGCCCTTTCTGTATATTTTAGTTATATGTCCCTTCTGAGGCTTTTCTTTTACAATCAGAGTGTCCCAGTTTCTTCCATTGTATTCCACGCACTATGTTGAAGGTTTGGAGAACACAATCATGTCTCCTTCCTTGTAACCTTTGTTTTTGTTGCTCTTGATCATTTTTCTTTAAAGTATGGTCAGCAGAACACTCACGTTAGAATCACCTGGGAATTTAGTAAAAACAGAGGATCTTGGGTCGCATTCAATGAATTGTGGCAAATTAGGGAAAATGACATTGTTGCCAAGTGACTCTTTTGCATAGTGTCTTTGAGAACCACTGTTGTAGACTTTCATAAATTGGAACAGTCCAGTGTTTACTAGCATTGATTGTGCTTCAAGGTTAAGAAATATTATAATTCTTGATTCTTTTAATTTTTTTAATTGATTTGAGAGAGAGAGAAAGAAGAAGGGAGAGAGAGGGGAAAGGAAGGAAGGACAGAGGGAAGGAAGGGAGGCAGAGAGAGAGAGAGAGACCACTTTCTTGTTCCACTTACCTATGCATTCATTGGTTGCTTCTTATATGTGCCTTGACTGGAGATTGAACCCACAACCTTGGTTTATCAAGACCACGTTCTAACCTACTTAGCTACCCCACCAGGGCAATTCTTAGATTCTTTTAGACTCTCTTAAAGATAATGACTTTATCTGATATTAACAGGTAAAATATGAGAGACATTTCCTTTAAAGCTTGCCTTGCCTCAGTCGTTCTTCAAGCCAAGTGACTCTCCTCGTTTGGGAGGCATAGTGCAACTGTATAGACTATGACCACGTAGTCACATGGGTGACAGGTGACAGGAACAAGACGTGTTGATTTCATTCTGGGGTTCTTTGTTTATTAGATAAATGCCAGTCTTGTTCACTGCTGCATCCTCAGAGCCCAGTAAAGTACCAAGAACATTGGGAGGCTTGACAAGAATGGAGGAATGATTCTGTCCCTTTTCTCCTGACCTAGGTTTTCATCTGTTTAACTGTCTTCCTGAACATTTGCCCAGATGATCTGAGGCAGAATAGGGACTAGCGTGCTGACAGTAACCTCAGAACAGAGATTTTTTTCTACATGAAATCCGCTGATGATTCCAGTTTTGGGTTTTTGGATAAATAATCCCTGTCCTGCCCATCTCTCTATCTCATTATAAAAATCAAAGGAGATAATGAATATGAAGTTGTTTTGCTAACTGCAAAGTTCTGTCCTCACGAGAGAGATAATTATGTCGCAGTACAAACTATTTGTAAGTTAGGTAACACAAGCAGAGACTGGATGCCAACTTTAGCTTTGGGGATGCATTTCCCTCATGCCAGCTTTTGGTCTCTTCCCTGGTTCCCCAAGTTTAGACCCTGCTCAAATCTAGGACACTCACCCAGTTCCTGAGAAGGCTGGGAACTTGTGTAAGCATTTCCCAAATAACTTTTGTCTGTCTAACTTGGCTCTTGGCTGCTATCCTCCATTACCCACCTGATAAACAGGTTTTCCATTGGCTTGGTGACCCCTAGAGCACTGCTATCCAATAGGGTAACCACTAACTATATTCCGAGTGCTCAGTAGCCACATATGGGTGGCCACTGGATTAGAGAGCACAAATGTGGAATATTTCTATCATTATAAAAAGTTCTATTGGACAAAATAGCTCTAGAGCTCTCTGAGCCTTCTTTTGGAAGAAGGCATTATGTACTTTTCCTCAGGCTTACTAACTCTTCTCAACCAAACCTCAGTAATAAATGAACCGATGCGCCTATGTAAGAAAGTCTTTGATGTTTCTGTGCATGAGATTAGTATATGGAATCAGTAGAGGAGGAAATATGAGGAAAGAGAAAATTGAAAGTGAGAAAGAGGCAAAGAGAATAACGTTTTCACACACGCAAAAAAACCCAGAGTGTTTTTCCTTTTATGTAACAATGATCAGAATTTATGGTTGTATTTTTTTTCCTTGTCTTTTATCTGTCTGCCCAGTCAGACTGAATAATAAGGACTGGTAACATGTTCATTTCATTCCCAAAAGTTTCTCTAGGATGTAGCATGCTGCTCAATTAATATGTTTGTCGAATGAATGAGTAGATGCTTCTACCAGATCAGACCTTACTGTTCACCTGGACTGTGTATACTCAAAGAAGTTTTCACCACTTTTAAAAATACATTCATTCCATAACTGGAATAGTCCTTTTTTTCCCCTGTGACACCGCTTACCGACTTCTAATCTCAATACATCAGAGTTCCCCTTTTTTAAAAAAAAGTTCACACTGCGAATTGGAAGATTACCCATCGATGAGGAAATAATTTAGGCTTCATTTACTTTGGATCCTGAGAGGATTCTGCTAATATTGGAAATTTGTTTGACATTTGAAAGACATTTTTTGGCCTTTACCTTGAACTTTGGAGGTTACAGTTGGATTCAACATTTACCTCATTGTCTTGAGCCAAAGCAGACTTAATCTGGGTGAATCAAAGATAGATGAGAATGACCTTGACCTATCGCTCCCAACCTCCTCCGGGGCTGGTGACATAATTTGCAGGCCCAATGTAAAATGAAAATGCGGAGCTTTATTTGTTCAAAGGGCAGGAAAAAAATTGCCATTAACGTACTAAAATGTAAAGTCTTTTTCTTTCATTGGCAGTCTTTCTCTCAACCTGTCATGGTGGATTTATTTTCTCTAGTAGAAAAATAAAATACCATTTTAAATTCTTAGCATAAAACATATCATTCATCTTTATATTGTGCAATGTCAGTTTCAAATGCAAACACCAGAGTATTAGACTTTATGTGGAATCACCAAAATTGCACAAATTACATAAACTGTATTTTGTAGTTGAGACATGCTTATGTATTTTGTTTTCATCAGACAGTGAAAAAACTAACACAATTTTTTATTTAACTTCTTGATAGACACACATCCAACTACCTTAAGATTGCAGATAAGTACAGAAGGACTTAAAGGAAAAGGAATCATGGTTTGCTCCCTTATCCTTGCTTTCTGTGTTGGTATTTTCAGCATAAGTGCTTGGCTAATACAGGGAAGCAACACGAGTGAGGGAAGACTTGATAGGACCCCTTGGTGGCTCCCGTCTCTTAGAACAGCCCTGCTTTCTTTTTACATCTGACAAGTCCTGGTTCAAATGGAAAATGGGGCCGCTCAGGGCTGTCAGCATCCCCAGTTACGAAGTCACAGATGCGTTGGTATGAAACGTGAGCGCACGATTCTGGTGGAGCCCTGGTATTCAGCAAGACTCAAAGGGATTACAAGGTAAACATGTCACAGAAGCTGCCGACAGAGAGCTGATGGAAAAAAGGAAAACTTTTCATAGGTATAACGTGCTTACTTTGTATTTAAGTCTTGCTAAACTCTTTCTGCATGGTGAGTCTACCAGAATTCTGGGCTCCTGGGGCATCACAAACGCGATGGGGCGACAAGGACCTCCAGGCACGCTCGTACTGGGTCACCTCTGCTCCCGTGCACTCTCCACGGCCCCTTCAGACTTCACGAGTTCAAAGGTAAAGTTAGGAGGAGTTTCAAGATGGCAGTGAGCAGAGCATTAAACCAGGCTGTGGGGTCCTGTGTGATTGCACTGGTCACACACCCATGAGGCTGGTTCTGTCTCCTGTCTTGCCCCAATCCCAACGTGAGGCAGCCTCCCAGAAAACCTTGTTCTTGCTGAGACCACACCAGGAATATAGTGGGAATAACAACATCAGGAGAGCGCCACATGCCTCACCCAGTATTCAGGATTAGAGAAGTCTGTGCTATTTGCAGCACGTATCTGCAAAAGTTTGGTAAACCAGTGGCTTAAGCTGCCTTCCAGGTTGCCCACTTCTGGGCTAAAGTGCTGAGGCCTAAACACTATCCCCTGTACTAAGACACGTTGTTAAGAAAAGTTCTTGCCCTGGCTGGCGTGGCTCAGTTGGCTGGGTGTCATCCCACAAACCGAAGGGTCATGGATTCATTTCCAGTCAGGGCACATGCCTAGGGTGTGGGTCCTGTGCCCAGCTGGGGTGCCTGTGAAGGGCAACCGATCAATGCTTCTCTCTCACATCGATGTTTCTATCCTTCTCTTTCTCCCTCCCTTCCCCTCTCTTTAAAATTAATAAACATGCCCTCAAGGGAAGATAAAAAATAAAAAGAAAAAAGAAAAGTTGCTGCCTCTGACTTAGGAAAGGTGAACCTTGGTGTGCCATCAAAGGGACATCCTGCCCCATGTGGCCTAATGGCTGTAGGTGCTGGAGGCTGGCACAGCGGGGTTTCCATCCTCAGATCTGTCCTTTACTATTGATACAACATTTAGCATATGCCCAGACATCGCTGGGCCTCTGTTTCCTCATCTGTAAAATAGCAATAATAGTAAAACCTATCTCCTAGGGGTTTTAGCAAAGTTAAATATGATACAGTGTGTGTGTGGAGCTGAGCCCAGTGCCTGTTCCCCAGAAAACTCTCAATGAATGGAAGCCAGTATCGTTGCCATTATTGTAATTGTATGTATAGCATTGTTCCTATCTCAGCAAAACAACCTTCTCCAGTTATTTACTAGGCTTCCTGATAAGCCTTTCTTAAGAAATGAGTCAGTAGAGGTCTCTGTGTTCTATTCATGGCTCCTTAAACAAAGAATGACGAGCTCCCTCTGCTAGAAGAAAAGCCAGAAATGAACTAAATTAAATTAATCACACTGTGTATAAATAATTGTTTAAACAACATGAGACAACACTTGTTTCATGGGTACATCTTGCCCTATGCTGAACAGTTGAGTTGAGACTATTACTTGGAATATGCCTTCTGGCTTTTAAGTTACCCGTAGGCATTTCTTTGACCCAGCATAAAACATGTTAACTGTGTCCCACAAGTTGGGTCTTTTCTGTGTGTAATTTCCCCCCTTTGGTTCTTCAAGGGCGCCTGTTACTGGGGTGTTAGGGTTCTGTGCAGCAGCCCTCTGAGATCGGTGCCCACAGGAGGGAGGGACTGCGTGTGGTACCCTGCAGGGTAAGCCTGCAAACAAACTCAGCTCAGAGATGCCCAAGGTGGTCTATCTGAGGTCCAGAATGGAGACAGTGTGGTGTGGTGCGGTGCTCTGACCCTTGACCTTAGCTGCACACTAGAGTCACCCGGGAGCTCTTAAGCAACACCTGAGCCTGGGTTCCACTTGTAGAGATTCTATTCTGATTGGTCCAGGTGGGGACCCAAAATGCACATTTTTAGGAGCTCTGATGGGCAGCTGGATTGGGAACCACTGGGGCTGTGGAAACAGCAGGAAGCTTCTCTTGTTAGCTCTTAACCAATCACCACCAAGCAGTCATCGTCTCTCTCTGTGCCAATAAAGTGCGGGAATTCAAATAGAAAATACTTTAAGTTTAGACCTAGCTCCACCGGTTAAACAACTGAGATAGAGTGGATTTAAACCAGTAGTTTTTTTTTCTCTCTCTCATTTAAAAGTGATTTATATCCAAAATCACTCAGCATTTTAAAATTTTTTTAAATTTATTTTTCAATAACAGTTGACATACAGTATTATATTAGTTTCAGGTGTACACCATAGTGATTAGACATTTATATACTTTATGAAGTGATAAATGGATTACCCACCCCTCTGATACTATACATAGTTATTATAATATTGAGTATATAGGGATTAAAAACGTAGGGATGTTTTTAACCAGGGGCTGTTTTGTTTACCAGGGCACATTTTGCAATGTCTGGAGATATTTTTGGTTGTCACAGCCGGTGGGAGCTGCCGGCAGCCAGTGACAGAGGTCAGAGATGCTGCTGAAATATGACAGTGCATGCACAGTGCCACCACCGCCCCCAACAAAACAGTGCTGAGGTTGAAGAACCCTGCTTTAAACTAATACTCTGGGCTTCCCAAGAAAGGACCTCCTCCCCTCTTCACACAGCGCCAGGAGGTGTAAATGCTTTTATCTGCCCACTCCAGGGCAGCCCCTGTACCACGTGGCCCCTCTTAATCCACATCCATTCCCAAAACAAGATAAGGGGAGGGAAACCCTGTAGAAGGCGATTGGTGGAGTTTCTGGGAGGAAGGGCCCCGAGTCTCTGGTTATAGTGCCCGTAACCTTGCAGATAAGCCCTTCCCACGAGGCAGGCTCCAGGAGCTTGTTCTCTCACAGCGTGTACTTGGCAGGGACACAGCCCTCCCGATTTAGTCAGAGCAGCTGTTCAGGAAGGAATCGCCTCCAAAGCACACTCAGAGCCACCAGAAAACCACTCCCCCGTGTAACGGAGAGTGCAGTCTGCAGTAGTCCCCAGTGGAACTGCGTGGGTCCCTGGCCCAGAGCAGGTGCGGGCCAACGGCGGTGTGTTCAGAAGAGGGTTAACACCATGGTTTCCTTGGTAGGATTCATGACATATGAAGAACAATGTAAGGAAATTAGAGCCTAAAGAAGATCCAAGAATACGTATTTTAGTGCACAATGGAATACATACTCACATTCTAGTATGCAATACGAATTTTAGTACACAACTGTCTTACTAGGGAATTCTTAAAAAGGAGAAGAAAGTGGGAAGACCACCTGTCACTTAGAAGTGTCACTGGCCACCAGTCACCACAGTCACTGACGGATCATTAGTCGGCATTGCTGAGGAAGGGCCGGGAGGGTGAAGATGTTCTCAGACCCTCCCTTTGTGACTGTGTGAGTGGCAGAACCATGGGAGTCCTACAGTGCAGACAAACGTGAGGGAGAGCAGCACCTGCTTCAGCCTGCAAAACATTTTGTTCAGCGTTACGGCTAAAAGCATAGCACTGGGTGTTTGATGGACTTCAGCTGGACTTCAGGTCCTGCCACTTGGAAGCTGTGTGATCCTGGGCAAGTTAGTTGACCTCTCAGTGCCTTGGTTTCTTCCTGTGCCAAATGGAAGCAAAGGTGGTTTTTGCCTCATGAGACTGTCCGAGGGTTGTGTGAGGTACTGTGCATACAGAGCATGGGACACGTAAGTTATTGATAAATCGCGTTCTCATTATCCTCATCATCATCCTTCTTGGCAAAATCTCAGGAACACTGGTTAATAGGGGAGGCTCCTATTTCTGGAACTCTGGTTCATTGTCAGAACATGGTCTGAAGGGAAATGGTTTGGTGTCAAAATCCCTATAATATCCCCCTGATAGGGGACAAGACAGTTCCTGAGCAGGAAGTTCAATTGCAGGGATGGAGGAACTCGGGAGAAGGAGCGATGCAGAAAAGCCTAGCTGTTTGCTGTCTCACTGGAAATACTGGGAAATCGTCTTCGACCCCTGAGTGAGGAACCCAGTGAGTGGCTTCTGGTTACATAAACAAACCAACCCAGCGGGCTGTGCTCGCCCAAAGAGCTAGGAACTTAGTTTTCACAAAATGATTGCAGAACTGTCTCTTCTCATCTCCATGCCTATTGCAGGTTATTTTTAACAAGATTCTTAGAAATATTTCACAGTTAGAATTGTTCTTGGAGAGCTTTATATTCTCTAAGAAATGAGTGAATCTATATTTTGATAAATCTAACAAATATACAGGGTGGGCAAAAGGAGGTTTACAGCTGTGTACACCAAACACGGAGTTTATTCTTGTGTTATTATCTATTGTATTATTTTCCATATGGACACCTATAAACCCCCTTTCGCTCCACCCTGTATTTAGCTCCTGCTTATGTTCCTTTTATCTTTTTAAGACTTTTATTTCCTTTGCTGGCTGGTATAGTAAAATTTTTCTCTCTGTTTGTGCATTAGCATTGCCTGCTTTAAGTTTCTGAGTTTGGGGAAGGGAGTATGTGTGTGAACACACACATACACATACATGTGTACACACACACGTACATATATGTGTGACTGGCCAGTAAAATAATTAGTTGCTTTAGGAATAATTTGGCTTTGGTTTTCTGGCCCAGACATCACCGTCTTCACCTTCACCACCATCATCTTAACATCTACCATGTACTGAGCACTGATTTGTACGCCGGGCATGGATCTCAGAGCATGACAGATGTCGCTCTGAATCCTTCATAGACTCTCTGGACAGGTATTATTATTCCCATTTTACCAATGAGGAAACTGAGACCCGGAGAGATGAAATAACTTGGGCAATGTTCTACAGTAGGGGGTGGTAGGACCAGGATTCTAATAAATGTTCATCTGAGGTCAAAGACCTTGCTGTTAACTATGAAACCACGCCCCTTGCTAGTTAACAGAAAACTCTTGAAAGGATGCAGAACGTTCAATTCTCAGGCACAGGAAGGGTTTCAGGAGTGATCTGGTCAAATATCCCAACCAATGCCATGCGCTCTTCTACAACTTGATGAGGGGTAGCTCGTCATTATTACCCATGGCAAGACATTCTTTTGTCTGAGTAGCCAGAGTTGTTGCAAAGTTTGGTCAGATTTTCCTTCCCTGCATCTTAGCCTCATTAAAGTTCAGTTTGATAGCTGAAGGCGATAACAGAGCTCAAGCAGTCCAGTGGTTTTTAAACATTTTTTTCTGGTGTGGAAATCTTTTGTTCCAATAGACTTTTCCTTGGAACTGTGAACAATAAAACCACAAGCGCGCTGATCAAAACAAATGTTCATATGGGGGTGTGTGTGCACAGAATCACTTCCGACCCCATCCTGCCAATGTTTCATGTAGCTCTTCCAAGAAGTCATTTGTTAAAGTCTTGTTCAGAATAACCTGAAGAGACTGCTGAATCCAATATGTTACAGACAAGAAAATTGAGTCCCAGAGACTCAAGATCTTGCTGGTGTATCAGCAAAAGAAAGATCAGTATCCAAGTCTTGGAATTTCTAGCCCCAGCCTAACTTATTCATTCATCTATTAGCTTTTGATGACATGCTGAACATGGTATCCAGGCCCTGTTCTAGGCAGTGGGGATATAGCAGCACTCTAGACAGGCAAGATTCTTACCATGAAAGAGTTCACAGTTGAGATTTTACCATGTCGCTTATTTCTGATGGTTCAAGACCTGCTTTGGGCCCCCCTGCACCCTCACACACATGTACTCACACCGTCCTGGACAACTTCTGCATTCAGCCCTGTTCGTCCATGGCTTTCCAAAAGACTGGACCCTAGGATTCTACTCAAGGCTGTTCACATGCTCGGTGATTGTCAGGTGACTTTCCTTGACAGGCTTACAAATTATAATTTTTTTCTACCTCTGATTTTCTTTTGGGACTAGGTGTATAATATAACCATGGAGAGAGAAGCGATTTTTCATGTATCATTCAAGAGTATGGAAAGGCCATTTGGGCGCATAAGATTTTAAACTGTACATGCTACCTGGAATGAGTTGCAGTAAAATAAACTTAAACAATATAGTGTGACTTGCAGAGGGGAGATAGTGAAGGGTGTATGAAGTCCTTCTTGCTTGACCCAGTCTGGTTTTCCAGCTCCTTTCCTTCAACGCTCCCCCAACCTGACTCCCTAGGCAATACACATGCAAGACTGACCCATTTTTCTCAAGTAACTAGTGAGTTCTCCTGCCTCAGGATTATTGTTCCTGCTGCCTCAAATGTTCTGTCTGACTGTCCTGCCTGGCCCGAGCCTACTC
>CM052546.1:19330652-19351361 GCA_028533065.1 Trachops cirrhosus
CAGTAGGGAAGCAGGTGCATTGGGATTAGAATAAGCCATACCCACTGGTTTGATCTTGTACTTTGGTTTGTTTGAAACATGGACATAGCTGAGGCTCATGATGGAATTAAAGAGCCCTGGGAATACATTTTGTCCCAGAGCCGCAAGGTTAGGCATTCTAAACTGTACAGACACAGCTTTTGGGGGTCCTTTCTGCAAGTAGCACAAAAATAGCAGAAAGAGCTCTGGCCCACAATCCCAGAGCTTCCACCCAGTGACGCGGTGCTTTCTGTGCTTGCTGAGGCATTCTGCTCTCTGCAATTCAGTTTTCCCATCATCTGATAGGGGCTGTTGTCACTTGCTTGCTCCTTGCACAATTTTTTGCCATGTCGGCATTCTACCCATACGATTTCTGATTTACTATTTGTCTTTAAATGCATTTTTACTCTAAAATATACTTGTAAAGGAAGTTATATCATAATCTTAAGTGTAAAATCATGTAGAGAAAGATGATTTAAAAATAGATGCAATGGAAACAAAAAATATTATTTGTATAAATTATTATTAAATTTTAACTTGATCCGATTGCTTGCCAAAGGCTCGGCGGAGTCTGAGGCCTGCTCCATTTGTTAGCTATGACAGCCTTGGAAAAGCCACAGTGGGACCGAACTGAGTCTTTCTCTTTAAAATAAGCGGATAGACCACCTTAAGAAGGTATATAAATGTCTGACCATTGTTTTACAGCTGAAACTAGCACTGTGTGTCAACTATAACTGAAAAATAAATTTTAAAAAACAATCTAAAAAAGATTTAATAATAACAAAAGAGCAAAAGAAATAGTGAATTCCTTTACTGAGATTCAGATTATTTAATGTCCCATGCTTGGCAAATCTCATGCTTGGCAAATACCGGGTCTTCCGGAGTCAGTGTTCTATTCCAGTCGACCGTGAATCTGAAGTTGAATAAAGAAGCTGACCTAAGGCATTGCCTTTTGAGTAACTTACTGATAACTTAGTGTGTGCTCACTATTTACAGGCAATTTGATTAGTTTATATCAGCTCATTGTATCCAAACATTCTATTTTTTTCATTACATAAAGAATACCTAAAATACATTGCTTATGCATTTTACCTTTTTTTGCCTTCTCATATCCACAATTCATCACTGAGTCTTTTCTCATTTCTTCATCAATGTCATGAGAACCAAGAAATACCCCCTCGTCCACCTTGTAAAACTGCGTGCATTTCCATGATTTCATTCGGATCCCTTGTGGAGCATCACTGAGAGCCTCGCTCATGCTGCCAGCTCTGGCCTTTCCCACTCCTGCATTTTCTCTTTGCTGCCCACGGGGAGTCTCAGGGTCTAAGCTCTACCTCGGGATGAGTAGAGTACCTGGATATTCACCTATTCAAGGAATATCACCACCCCTTGGGCATAAGAATCACCTGAGAACACCTTATAAAAATGCAAATTTCTGCTCCTCCTACTTCACCTCAGCCCTCTCAGCCAGCTGTCAGAGGCCTGGTGTGGATCCCGGGAATCTGTGTCCCTTGCAGCTACCCACGATAATTCTGGTGCACGTGGTCTCTGGGCCACTCTGTGAAAGATGACTTAGCCAGTGTTTCTTTCCCTCCAACTCCTCCCCCTCCTCCTCCTCCTTCTTCTTCTGGAACACGGAGGTTAGATAGTGATAAGTTGATTTCCTGAACTGTTAATATTAAACTTCATCCCCAAACTCTTCCCACCACACAAATAATTTCCACATTTCCCGTGGACAGAATTCCAGGATTGGGAGGCAGCATGCCTGATTCATAGCACTGGACCCGCACTACCCATCAATCCATCCATGCTGGTACACCGCCCTACTTCCTCTTCTAAAATTAAAATAACTCTGTATCCTCCTTCTTTACAGATTTGTGTTGAAGATTAAATGTGGGAAAGGATGTACAAATGCTTCATAAATTGTAGAGGATTTTCGCAAAACTATTACAACAAAAAAACTATTTAGAAATGCTTCTGTTAAAATATTGGAGATTCTTTTTTAATGGTGTTTTGCATCAGGGATTTTTGAGCAACTCTGCCAATGTTTCTGATGCAGCATATGTTTAAGGAGAGGCAGTTGTGATTTCGCTGCATTTTAAGTTGTGGCATCTGAGCCCTTCCCTAGCCTATCCTGCTCAGATACATTTAACAGCTTTGCAATGTAATTTCACAGATTCAGAAATTGAGGTCTTTCAGATTCTTTAACACAAATCCAAAAATTACACCCCCTTGTGTTTCCAGTGAAACCTCTTCCCTCCACACAGAATATAAAGTATCAGATACTAACAATAGAATATTAAAAGCCAAATTTGAGGCAATTACCCACAGCTTTGGAGAACAGTCCCACACACAGCTGGTGCCCAATCAGAAGGTCTGCATCTGTCACCCACCATCTCTGCTACTCATACAATCAGAATGTCAGAGCCGCAAAGGATCTTATAGATAATCCTCCTCCTCAATTAAAAGACGGGAAAGTGAGGCACAGCAAAGGGACTGAGTCTTCGAGTCCCATATGGAGGGAGGCTAAAAAGGCATTTGAACACAGGTCCCTGTCTCCTGGTTGACTACTCACCGTGCTGCACTCTGCTGCTTCCTTTCCTGAGTTAGTATGGTGACCTTGGAGTTGAAAGTGAAAGTGGTTCACTCGGTGTTAAGGCCATGTGCGCTGAGTGTGATCTTTTGTACTGGAAGAAGGTCTCTTGGGGTGCAGCATATTTGGCTATAATTTTTGTATCTTAAATGAAAACCTAAAAGGTAGATGACATTAAACTGTTAAACGTTAACAATTAGGTTAGCACAATAATGTAAACTGACAGTGACACAGGCCATCCAGCACACAAGATCATTCTGTCATTATTCTCAAGTCCCCCATTTGCCCTGCCTACAGGGAGTAGGTTGAGAGTTCTCCATAGGGTTAGAGGTTGGGCCATTGTCCTTCTTTCTGTCTTTGGCGAGGGCTGTATTGATGTGTCCTGAATGAAAAGAAGTGATACCAGGCATCTATTAGCAAGTCCACAGTAATCTTGATCCTTTTTTTTTGTAGATAGTGAAAAGCCCTCATTATATTTATTTTTGCTTATTTATCAAGCATAAACCTTTTAAAAATTTATTGAGTTTATTAGAGTGACAATAGTTAATAAAATTATATAGATTTCAAGTGTACAATCCTACAATATATCATCTGTCTATTGGGTTGTGTGTTCACCACCCAAATTCAAGTCTCCTTCTGTCTGCATTTATCCCCCTTTGCCCTCTTCTACCTGCCCCCTGGCAATGTAACCTTTTGGAAACGCTTCTCAAGGACCTTATCCATTCTTCCAGCAGCTCTGGTGCCTTCCCAGACACCCAGCTCTGTGGCTCCTCCTGCCTGGTCTTTCGTCCTCTCTCCCCATTCTTTGTTATGTTTATTAACCCAGCCTTTCCTCTGACTTTGTCCTCCGTAGTTTTCTCCTGCCTTTGCAGGGTTTTTTTCCAGTCACCTAGCCTCCCCAGGCCTGCATCACAGAAAACTCACATGCCTCTTTAATGGGCAGGAGGGGTTAGCAGGAGAACCCTCTGTAACCTCTCAGTCACACTGTGTTTCAGTAAAATGGGGGCCACTTCACACTGTAGACTTCCCATGGGTGGAATAAATACACTCTGCCTCTCCTTTTACCTTAGAGTCCATCACAGTGGAACAAGAAAATGTTAGAGACAGCAACGCTGGACTTAGGAGGGGCAGTTCTCAAGATGACCAGTAACAATGTTTCAGGACAAGTAAGAGCACAGACTACAGTATCAAAATGACCTAAATGGAAAGCCTGATCTTGACATTTATTAACTGAGGAAACTTGGGCAAGTTCTCTGAAACTCGGTTTCCTTGTGTGTTAAAGAAGTGTAAAATACATGAATTATGCATAGCACACAGGGGCTGCCCTAGTGGGTGGCTGTTTTATTGTTGATAATAATGACAATAAACAAGTACTATACAAAGGGAATTTGGCCAATGAGGAGTGAGAAACCCCTCCTTCCTTCCTTTCTATTCATTCTTTTTTTAAAAAATAGGTATGTTCAAGGAACGAGACAGATAAACATGTTGGGGGAGGTGTGTAAAGACATGAGATCCCATCTTGAATTATGTAGTGAATTTATACTTGAAAGTGATAAGTGAAAATCTGGAAGAGGGAATGTATAACCAAAGATGAATCAAAAGCTGTGTTCAGAGCAAGTAGCAAACCCAGGAATAGTTAGATCTCATTAGTTAGGGAAGAAATCTTGTATATTCTGCTTTAATAAGAATAGTCTTCCACCTGGAAATGAGAGAACATTATAGGTAGAAAATTGCTGTCCAGGATCAAGGAGAACATTTTACTACTTCTGAGCCACGATGGATCATACCGCCGGGGATTAAAGGAACTGGTTGATAGGACCTCTACTGGTGCTCTTTGGGGGACTGAAAAATGACGGCAGCCTGGAGACCAGTAAACATTGACCCAGTTGTTAAAGAAATACTAAAGCTAGACTCAGGAAACTATACACTCGTAGCTTGAAATAGACCTTACCCAAATTCTAAGACAGTTATAACAGATCATTTGAGAACAAGAGTCAGTGTCATTTCATTAAAAGTGAATCATACCCTCATGAACATGGACAACAGTGTGGTAATTGCAGGGTGGGGGGAGGGGGAGGTGCAGGTGGAAGAGGGTATAAGGGGGATAAATGGCGATGGAAAGTAAGAAGTAAATAAATAAAGCGTGCCAACTAATTTCATCATCTATTAGGACACATTCATTTACTACTCGACAGAGACGTTTCGGCAAGGCATTGGACAAAGCCTGCCGTGGGTGGGCCCATTCTCAGGCGCACTGAATGTCACCTGTTTGCTGTGAAGGTCGTCTGTGGCAGTGTGCCACAGTTCTCTGTGTCGGCCCTGTCCTGAAAGGACAGGTAAACTGAAAGGTCACTAAACTGAAAGGTCTAGTTAGCATTAAAGTATCTGACCTTTCTATGTGCTTGTAAAATCCTTATAGTCTAGTTTGAGTCAATGCTAAATAATCACATCTTGAATGTGGAAGTTGTTATTATTTTGAATGATCTCAATGAGCTAAAGTGATACCAGATCAATAAAATGAAATTTAACTGAGACCAGGGCAATGTGCTATATTTTGACTCAAACAAGCACAACAATAAACTGCACCAATGTGATAAAGAACCCCAGGAACTGACAACTGTTTGCATCAAAAGCATACAAGCTGACGACCAAGTCAGTATAAGCCGACAGTGTATGACCGTGGTCAGAAATGAACTTAATGCTGACCACGTTCACTGAAGTCACCTGAACTGATGACGAAAAGTGGATGACATGTGAGGTTCACTGTGTAGATGTGCGCTCTTACCTGGTGCTCTATTTTAACAGAGATAATCGTAAAATAAAGGATTGTGTTCAGAGGACAGTGCTCCTTATGGGGACTATTCTGGAAGCCATAATGTCCCATGAACTATTAGAGAAATGTGCAGCCCAGAGAGAGAAAACTTGGAGGATATCATTAGTAGACGGAAGAATTCTAAGTGGGCCTGCAGGGCACAGTAGTTGCACTAGGAAGACAGATTTTGGCTAAACATTAATAAGTGCTTTCTAATAACAATAACAAGCCCTTTCAGTAAAATTGCTCAAAAATGAAATGTCCTGGTCAGTCTCTGGAGATCCCTCCACAGGGACCAACCAGCCCCCCGTCTGCATGCCACGGGGGCTTTTCTGCATGGGTGGGCTTTTCACGAGATCCTCTGTGACGCCCATTCCAACTCTGAGGTTCTCTGGTCTTCTCCCCTCTCCAGGGATGCAGTGGAGTGTGGTGGCCAGTGGGAGAGTCAGAGCCACCCTCCGGCGACTTCTCCTTTGGTGGCTGCTCAGCCCTGTGACACTTAGTCCCCTGGGGCAGTGACTCAGAAGACAGCCATCCCTCCGGGAGAGGGGCAGGTCCTACCTAAGCTGCTGCTCGTGCATGACTGCACCTGGTATTTTCGCTCGAACGTTCCATCCGTTCGTCCGTCCGTCCGTCCTCCGGGGCAGGCCTTCCATGCCCATGGGCTTTTCCTCTGGGATTCCAGCAGGCGATGTTTGAGGGGGTCCGGGGGGAGCATGGTCCTCTTGTTCGCTGGGGGTTCTCTTCCAGAGATACCCGCCTCCCATGACGGGATTTGTTTTATTTCTCAGCACTCCTTCCTGACCGCTCATCCTTGCCTGACACTGTCTGTTGTCTCTTTACGGTGCCCGGTCAGTTTCCCTCGTGTCCCAAACACGATTGCTCACTGTGTCTTATCTCAGCCTTAGGTGTCGCTAAAAATGCCTTCTTTTCTGTGCCTGCTCACAGGTGTTGTCAAAACATTCTCCTTGTGCCTGTCTTGGTCAGAGCCATGTTCAAAAGCTCACGTCTTGCGTGTTTTAACTACTCACTGTCTCATCTCATCTTGGTCTGTGCCAGACATAGCACACCTGCCTCCCTGTGTCCGGGCCCAAACGTGTGTCCTCCTGGCCAGCCCCCATGTCAGCAACAGATTTCACCTACTCTGCCTTATGTCTGGTTTCAGTCCTTCTCTTCAGGACAGGCTTCACTTATTTATCATGGAAGACACTGGGGCAGAGACCTGCCCAAGGAAACGGGTCTCTGCAGCGACCGTGGAGGGAAGCCGAAGACAGATAGCTTCCCCCCAGTGCTGTGGCCTCGGCTCTGAGACACCTGCCTTGCTCTTGAACTAGAGCAGCATCTTGTCCTAAGGAGCCTTGGGCAGGGCCGGTGGTACCGTAGTGCTTATTAACAGACTTTGGAATCTTTCCCGTGAACTCGTGGTGCGGCCCACGGCACTGATTTGTAACCCTGGATTCTGGCCGTGTTGCTCTCAAAGAAGAGAACTGTTGGGAGCTCACACTGCTGAGACCTGTCATTCACTGCAGTTCCCCCACCCCCAGCCTCTTGCCGTGGCGAAGGCAGGGCCAAGCAGTGCCAGAGGTGGAAAACCAGTGCTTGACTTGAAGTTGAAGGACCCGCATTCCAGCCGGGGCTCTGTTCCTGCTACGCGGTGAGATCTTGTCTCCCTGGACCCTTCTATCCCTGGACATCACTCTCTATATCTGTCCATTGAAGTTTGGACTAGGGGATCTCTGAGATTCCTCTCTGTTTCTAGGACAACAGGATGCAGTTACAGCCGTCTGCTACCTCGAAAAGCCATGGCCCGCCTGTGTTTTGTCTGTTTCAAAGGACCTAGCCACCTCCTTTGGGCCTTCTAGACCCTTGACCTTGCCAGCTTTGCCCTTCAGATTCACCTGGATGTCTTTCATTCCAAGCTCAGTCCATGGCTCCTGCCACCTGTCCCAAAGTGAATGTCACAAAGAAGCAAATGACATCACATCCCAGAGCCATGGGAGGTTTTAACTTTGATCTTGGCTGTGATTTGATAGCATCTCAGGACTTTGTATACTCATTTCGTTTCTGCTGCTTAAGAAGTGTCAGTTACCATTTCTGTTGATGTTTACTTTAGTCCCGGAATCGAACTGGACAGGAAAGAAACTTTGGAATGAGGAAGAGGAGATCGCCCCCAAACCATCCAAATGAAAAAAAAAAAAATCTGTCCTGTGAAGACTTCATTTTAATGGGGAGAGAGTCCTGCCTTAGGAAAGGGCAAAAGCCTCTCAAGAGAATGTTCTTTAGAACTCCTGAGTGTTGTTGAGAAATACTCACCGTGTGAAAAGCCCTGCAGGAGGCCGGGACTCTCTCCGGTCCAAGAGGCGGATTCAGCTGGGCATCCATTCTTATCACCCGTGAAGAAAGTTTATTTTAAGTCCTGCCTTGCACCTTGACTCTTGCTAGACCAATCCCCTTTGCTTTTTCAAGTCACTGTCCTCTGCCCTTACTAGATTGGGACTTAGGACCATTTCAAGGTTGATTCTTTTCTAATACCAAGGAGGGAGCAGTAAGACTCTGAGTCCCAAGGCCATGAACCTGGCAGTCAGACCCAAACTGGGTGCTCTGAGGGCTGCCGCGCTGCCCGCCACCTCCGTGAGCACATGTACTGGATCAATGGCTGATTTACTGTGTGAGCCTGAACTAACAGCCAGGCCCCTCCGGATTCTGGGAGAACCTCTCCTGCCTACATCACAAAGTTGTGACAATAAACGATTTTTGTGAAAAAAAAAAAAAATCCTGTAAATCCTAAAATACCATTCTGTATGTTTATTATTACTTTGGATGCTTCTGAGCTCCCCAGAATGAAGAATTCTTGATGAACCAATTTAAAGAATAAGCTTGCCATATTGAAAAACAGTACCCCAGGAGCACCTCTTTGGGGTCCAGTCTTCCACATCCATCCTCCGTTTGGCTACCCCAGGTTGTGCAACCCACAGGACATTGCAAATATTCACCACAAGACCTTCATTGGATGGGGTTTTGTTGTTGTTAAAGTAAAGGAGTGGGTGGGGAGATACGGGGACTAATTCTGGTAAGAATGAGCCAAGCTTCATGTAACTCCAAAGTAGCATGGAATAAATTCAAATGCCTTTTGCCATGAAACATTTGTTTAGAGAAAAAGGGTCACCAAAATTATCCCTATCCTATAAATTCTACTTAAAAAAACAACAATCCTCAAATGTGGACCAGATTATGAATGAGCAGCTGACAAGGATGTTACACAAAGAATCTGCTAAGATACTGAACGAGATAGCCTTTGAGATTTTGCTAATCTGGCAGTCTGCGTACATGATTATTAGTTACAGTTTAATATAGTTACTTTGCTAGCACTTCAACTTTGTTTACATTGTTAATAGAGTTACCAGTGGGGCCACTCATCCAGGCCACAATGCACTGAGCCTCCCTGTACCCAACACGTGAACCACACGTGTGCCCCTTCCATAGACCACGGAACTTACTTATACAGTTTCAAAGGGTTATAAGTGTTCATGACGACTGTAACTTCAGCTTTACGAAATTGTTAGTTGTACCTGTGATTTACCTGAAGCCTAAACTTTGAAGGCACTAGGATCTTCGAGTCCAGTTCGTTTCTGTGGGAAGCACCCTTGGCTTTATGATGCAGACGTTTTTGATACCCTTCCCAAAAAGGTATTCTGAGAAAAATGGGAGCCTATGTAGACTTGTTTTTTTAATTGATAAATTCTATTTATTGATAAACATTAATAAATTACATGTATGTTTACATTTGTGCATTCTGTACATGTTTATATAAATTACATATTGAGGGAAATCTTAAGACTTAAAACTAATAGCTGAATTTTGAATATGCAATAGAATACCAACAGCAGCCCCCTGTCTCGGTTCTCTGGAGCCTCTCTGTGAGCTCCGCAGACCAACCCATCCCTCCGAAACTTTGGACATTTGACGCTGGAGAACATTCTGTCTCCAGTATCAGATTCTCCTCAAGGTGAAGCCAGAGGCCCAGGACCGCTAGATGACGTGATTCTACTTGTCTGTGCGGACCTTCATCAGGGCCTCAAGCACTAGGACCGATCTCTCTGCCATGGTCCTCCCAAGAGCAAAGGGTGGGGAAGGATCCAGCACCACCACTCTAAGGGCACAAGCCCTGGGAGCTGTTCCCAGCTGCATGTACATCCACAGGGCTTGAATGGAGGCTACTAAGCATGTGCCTCCTTGCTGAAACATTTTTTGGTGTCATGAACCCCCAGAAACCCCCATGAGTCCAGCCCCCATGCTCTGGAAGCTTTAGGGTATTAGTCCTAGAGTATATGTCAGTGAAATTCCAGCGCTATTACTTTCGTGTAGGAGCAATGGAAAGAGCCCCATTGGTGATCAGGGGAAGGGTATTTATGCCGGTTCCTCTGTCTAACTCTTGGGGCCTGCACCATCTCACATATCAAATACAGAGGATGGACAAGAATTAGGTTTTCAAATCAGAATCCTTCACACACAACCTGGAACGCCATTGCACATGGGCCGAAATAGGGTGGGGTGCAGTGTAACTGGATCCCCCACCTCTGCTCATTGTGTTTCGTCCCTGGAAAGAGCCTTCTCACAGCTTAAAATTCTGCGCAGCTGAACCAGACACTCTCCTCTAGAGGTCTGCGATGGAGTTCGGTTTTCCTCCTCTGTAGTTTCTCTAAAAAATCTGTAAGGCCTCTATGGTATTTATCCAGAAGTATTTCCTCAGAATCACAACTGTCCACTCTTTTACAAAATTTCTTCCTCCATACAAAAAACAAAAACCAAAAAAACAGAAAGCTTAGTCCTGGCTGGGTAGCTCAGTTGGTTAGAGTGTCCGTCCCCATATGCCAAAGTGACAGGCTCAATCCCCAGTCAAGGCAACCAATGAATGTGTAAATAAATGCGAGAAACAACCAATGAATGTATAAATAAGTAAATCAACAACTCTCTCTCCCCTCCTCGCAAATCAATAACTTTTAAAAATGGCTCAGTATCTTGCAACTTTCATCCTAGAATGACAGTCTGAGCCACAAGCCCCCTGCAGAGCATCTGCTGTGTCCAGACAGAGAACTAGACCTTGGACACTCAACCAGTCCAGCCTGAGGCCACTGTCCCCATTCTTGTTTTTCTTTCAAATTGTCTTTCTTCACTTTGGAGCAGCCTTCTGCCAACCCACCCAAGGGTGAGAACCTAGCAATGTATTTGCTATATGGTAGACAGTTTTTTATTTGTTAAATAGCTTACTTTTATCAACAGCACTACAATGTTCACAGATTTATTTTTTGGGACATCTACTTTGTGTTAGAGGTTAATCAATAAATAATACTGACAAGGTCTCTGCTCTCTCATCAGGAACCGGAAAATTAACAAGGAAACATATATACGTGAATTAGACAAGGTTAGGTACAGTACTATAAATAATATGGAAAATAGGGATGTGGCTGAGGTGTGCACGTGATCTGGGCCAGTCAGGGAAAGCTGCATGGAGCAGGGCAGCCCTGTGAGCTGGGACAGTATGCTGGAGAGCTGTCAGTCATGTGCTGATGGGACGAAGGTGATGCCATTGAAGGACACCAGCAAACACAAGGCTCTGGGGCAGAAATGAGCTGTGCCTGCCAGGCTGGTGCTCAGTAAATGTGGGCAAAGTGGGAGGCACCTGATAGTAATTCCACAGCATTCAATACTGTGGATTAGTTACTTCCTATGTGCCAGGCTTGGTGGGAAGCATTGTATACGAAACCCTACAGGTAAGTATCATTTTCCTATTGTGTAGGTGAATCTGAGCTGCACATCAGAGAGGTGACCTAGAATTTGCCCAAGGACAAAGCGATTACCCAGGCCCTGCCGGCCTAGCCTTCCTCCCCCACACATCACTTGCAGAGAGAACTGAGTCACCGGAGGTCGTTAGCTTGAGCAGCAAGAACCATCCTTGAAACAGATGAATTCTCATCTCGCACATCTTTCCCCCTTTGCCTCTCTTCTTTCTCCTTGGAGTATTGGCTGTCTGTAAACAAAGATGCATTTACACAGTGGTTCTTTATCGATTTTAAATAAGTAATTCCAAATAGCATCTAATTAGAAGTAAACACCAATTCTTGGCCGGCCAGCCAGTGGTTCGCTAGTAAAACTATTCATTTTATCAGACATTGGAGGACATTCAAGCTGGTTATATAATCAGCAGATTTTTCTCGTGCATTTCCTTATCTCCATCCTTTCTGACATCATCCGTCTGCAATCAATGCTATCTTTCATCTGGACTGGGCCTTTAGGCTGTACAACCCAGTATAAGCAAGCCATTTCTTGATCAAAATCCCTACCAGATTATTCATTGCCTACCAAACTCTGGGCTCTCTGTAGTTTTTCTGAGTCTACTGTTTACAGCTTCGCCTCCAGTTATTTCTCTTTATCCCTGCAGAGCAGACCAGGCGCTCCAGGTTCCACACTCTTTCTCTTCATGTTTCTACCTTAAGTCTATTGATCCTGCTTTCTTTCCACTGGACGTACGTCTCCCAGTATCTTTTACAAAGTCCATCTCCAGTGCTACCTTCTACTTGAAGTTTTCACCAGGAAAGCATGGGGTTTTGGATCTATTCCAACCCCCAAAGCACTTTATTTGTCCTTCTCTTAGGACATTGGGCCAGGCTTCTCCATGGGACTCACTAATCCCGCCCTTTCTGAGCTTCCATGCCAGATTTTGGGCTCCTTGAGGACAGGAACAATTCTCATAGGTCACTCCTTTTTTCTCATGCCCAACTCAGGTTTTTGTGTGCTGGAGCTGTCCAATAAATTCACTGAATCCCCATCTTTAGAAGAATTTGGAGCTTTGTGCTGTTTATAGCGTCCACACTGCACCATCCCACTGAGCTCTTTAAACCCCAAATCCCGCTGCTACTCTAACACTCCACCCGCTGTCAAGGCTGCAGCCTCCAGATAAGAGAAAAACCTTTCTGTGACAGTTCTGAATAAAATCAAGATGTTTATCCTATTTCTTGCAAGGAGCAAAAGGATTAGAGTTTTTAAATACCACTATTTTCCTGATTCATAGCAAGCTTTTTTCCTTTTTTAGTTCATGTCTGTGTATTGAAAAGAGAACTTAAGCTTAAAGGGTTGTATTGATAGAATGTGGTGATGAGTCAGACCGAGATTGGGTGAGTCACTTGATATTGTATAATCCTAGAGACCACTGGCCACTGTGTCACCAATGGCATTATTGGGACAGCACTGAGCACAGAGTGGGTGGAGGGTGGGATCAGGACACCATGAGAGTAGCTCAGGCTAGATAGAGCGTGATAGAGAATGTTAAAGAAGTTGCCAGAAAATGTGTCCTTTCCCCTAGTATCTTGATGATGCTATATGATTCTGGCATGTTCCTGCCTTTTCTGGCTTAAGTTTTACTATCTATACATTGGGAAGCTTTCTATGGTCAGGAACTTGGGCTTTGTCCTTAGACAGACATGGGTTTAGATTCAAGCTCCATCAATGACTGTGTCTGACTTTGGGCAAGTTCTGACCACCCGAGCCTCAGTTCCTTCTTAGCACAAGGGTAACAGTGGCGCATCCCCCAGAGTGTGGTTGTGAGGCTTCTGTGAGTCAAAGCGCAACAGTGGAGCACAGTCCCTGGCATAGAGTAAGCACTCACCAAAGGCTAGCTGTTACTGTTATCACTCTGCAGCCCATGACGTAGGAAATTCCAAAGCTGTGTGCAGAGTCCTGTGCAAAGGGTATTGAGGAACTGGGAGTGGGAAGTGGGGAAGGCAGCAGACAGGGGTTGTTCCTACATCAGTTATCCATCCACTCAAGAAAGGGGCATGCACACTATTCAGAAGATGATGGAGATGGTCCGGGATCTGGCTATAGAATCAGGGGCAATTGACATGATGAGCATGTGCAGGAAATGGAGTTCAGTTGTCATTCAGTGTCTCTTTACCTTCTCCAACTCATGAGTTTCCTAACCAATAGTCACTCTTCACCAAGGGACAAGGGGACTCATTTATTGAGCACCCAAGCTGTCAGTACTCTCTGGACACTTTATATATCTCATAGCATGTAATTCTCAAAAAAATAAAATAAAAGTATTGTCTGGATTGAATTCTAGCTTCTCAACTTGCCAGCTGTGTTTCCTTGGGCAAGTTAGTTAACTTCTCTGAGCCTCTGTTTCTTCACGAGTAAAATAGAGGTGTTAGCACTACTTAACTTCTGAGGTTGTATATTTTAGATAAAATTGTGTATGTGACAGCAATTACAATACCACCTGCCAGATAATTGGGAGTTTTTATTATCATTTTCGTTGTTATTTTATATAACAACCTCCTTTTTGTAGATAAGTAAAGTGGCCCTTAAGGAGACCAAGTTCCTGAACCGAGGTCACACAAGTAATAATGAGCAGAGCCAGGATGCAGACGTAGATGTGCCCTCCTGAGAATCCACCCTTTAATTTTCTGCCCGTGTAGAAGGTAAGACATAGGAGTGTTACCATCAAATCTGGAAGAGACACTCCCTCCGACATTAGAAGACGTTTTGTAACATGTATGGGGATCCTGGTAGCCTGGGCTGATAGTCATTTAAACTGGTCTGGAAACTTGGATGAGAGGTCAGACATTATCTTTGTTTTTAAAATCTTGGTAGAGGTCAGATAATTTAATTCTGGTCGAGTCTTTCTCAGTATTGAATGCCATTAGCGGGTTACGTCATTTCATTCCAGCCTCGGTGCCCTGAATTGGCATGGTGATCGTTAGTGTATGGTCTTCTTGTCAACAGGGTCCAAATGGGGAACCATATGCCACAGCTTAATAATGAAATTCTTGGCCAGAACACAGCCCACACCCACCCTCCACCCCACATTCTTTTCCCAAAGCCTTTTACCAATCTCTCTCTATCACCCTCAGGAACTCGTGGTGGAGCGGACTGTGAGTCATCCATGACCATGGCTTTGAGGAAGGAAAGTCAAGGGTTTCATAATATCAAGTGAAAAGCTGCTGGCCGGCTGAGCCAAGGCCCCAGTCCTGGCGAGACCTCGTGTCCCAGCCAGCCAGGGAAAGGGCGGGCAGTTGGTCAAGGGGATGTGACTCAATGGAAGGAGCCAGGAAAGAGCAGTCTTATCAGGGTCACCCTTGTCACTGCATCTCCTCTCAACCCAGAGCCCTGCGGAAACAACGAACTCACCAAAGTAAAAGGTCACTGTGATTCCGGAATTCTGTGTCATCTAATAGCAGCCCTCTCAGTGGAGAGCCCGCGCTATTTGTTTTCTAATTTCCTGGCATTTATTTGTTATTCAAACCTCCCTGCCACAGCTGATGGTTTCGCTTGTGTTAGCCTATGTGATGGGAACAAAGAAAACAATATAAACGCCAATTCTGAATCCACCTTGAATTCTGCCCTCACTGCCTGGGGACTTCCGGCGAGCCGATCTGGGTCTCAAATTTCCCATGAGACAAACGCCCCAACCTACCTCACTCATACCAAGTTGTATTTATTTACTTGGCAAAAGTATCTGTGCTGCTACAGGAGAGATTAAGTGAATCGATCAATAAACGCTCGTTGGCCTTTGATGGCTCCCATGTTAGGAGGCAGGAGGAGATGCAGTCACAAAAACTAAAAGCCAGGCAAAAAGTAATACGTCCAGTGAGGTCACCGAAGACACAGCATTCTGAAACGTATGAGACTGGGCAACATATGCCAAGTATGACCGTTGTCATCATTCTTCGTCCGGTGCTCCTGGTGGGAAGTCATCTCTGACTTCTTCACCTTCGATGTGTCCTGTATTTAGTCTCCAAATTCTCTGCCTTTGCGAAGACCTATATCTAGTCTTTTCCCTCCAGTTTCACTGGCACCTCTTAGAGCTCACTCCCAATCACTGCTGCCTCATACTCCCTAACTACCAGTAATTCCTTGGTTCTTCACCCCTGTCTAGGTTAATCCGTTTTTTAACTCACACATGTATACATGACCACTAACAAAAAGAAAACAGTGAAGTGCCCCAGCTGATGTGGCTCAGTTGGTTGGGCATTGTCTCACAAACCAAAAGGCCACCAGTTTGATTCCCCGTCAGGGCACATGCCTGGGCTGCAGGTTCGGTCCCCTGTCAGGGTGCACACAGAAGGCAACCAATTGCTGTTTGTCTCTCATATCAGTGTTTCTCTCCCTCTTTCTCTCTCCCTTCCCCTAGAAAGAAAGAAAAAAAGAACAGTAAAGTGACACTCCCCCAAACTTTTCCTTATGCTGAAAATCTTCAGTATTCAGCAGCTCTACTCAGGAACATAATTGGCCCCCAGGAGCCTGACTATGTGTGGTTCCCACCCACAACGCTGTGTCCAACCGAGCGCAGAATGAGTAAACATGGGCCAAGTTCCACTTCGCTTTTGAGCTGTCAGTTCCATACTCGACTCCTCCCTGCTCTGTGGCGACACACCTGCTTTTCTCCCACCCCCTGCCGCTTAGAGGCCAAGGCCTGCTTCACAGACAGCCTTGCCTGTGAAGTCTAACCCCGCCCACCCCGGTCTAGGTCCACAGCACCTGCTTTCCTGGAGCCACAACCCTAATCTCCAAAGAAGGATGCTTTCTGGCCCACACACCAAAGAGGAGCATTTCCAACTCCCTACCTTGGCATAAACCCTCACCACCAACAAACAGTACAAAGCGAAAACGCTGTCCAATTGACAGAGACCTATGAGTTTATATAGATAATCTCAAGAGGTAAGAGAATGAAACAACCTTATTCACCATCCCAGAAATGGAAGGACTAATCAGTTTAATCATTATCTTCATCTTCATTCGGACCAACTTGCATTAAACACCGGCTGTGTGACAGCCATTTTGCTAGGTACTAACAATGCAAACAAAGGAGAAAAATAGCCTCGGGCTTTGTCACTGCCGGGTGCTGGGCCTGGCTGTGGGGCTGGCGAGGAAATGAAATAGGCTCTGTGGCTTCATTCTGTGGCTGTTTTAGCCTGCTGGCGGCCCTGCATGCTGGTCACTGCGGCCAGCCAGAGCTGGCAATTAATCTCCTGGGTGGACGTGCACCCCAGACCCGGCGAGTTGCTGTGGAACCCTCCGTGGGGTCCTGAGGGTTTCGCAAAGCATCACGATGACAAGGGCCTCTGGAAAACCTAACTCTGATCGCGGCACACCAGCAACTTCATCTTTCCCTTTTCCTCATCAGGAAACTAATACACTGCAACAATTTTATTATAGTTCTAGCATTTAGGCCATTTAAGGCATAATACAACTCTCTGAGAGCCTGATAAAATCTATGGGCTTTCCGTGAAAGTCTGGACCAATGCACAGAATTTTTAATACAATTCCAAGAACTTCACCGATTCCCTGATGTAGAAACCCAAGATTAAAATTAAAGTGTCTGCTTTAATGTGAGATTGTAATAGCGGCTACGACAAATATTGACTGAAGTCAGAGTCCTCCCTATTGTCCTGCATCTGGCTTGTTGATATATTTATCTCAAAGTCACAAACACAGTCTCCAAGTGCCATTTCTGTCAACAGAATGATTCATTGTGGAGATCCTATTTCTTTACATAACATCTTTCTTTTCTCAAGAGAGCACTATGGAAATTATCACATAAATGGTTGCAGATGTCCTATGAGCCACACAAGGGAATACGTCATTGCTTTCACTTACAGACTCAGATGCAACATCAGAAGAGGCTGAGCAAATAGCTGAGATTTTGGTGAATCTCGAACTCAATCAGAAATCAGAATGATTGCCGTCAATAGAGACTGACAGCGTGCCTACTGTGTGCCAGGCACTGCACGAGCCACTGAGTCTGCTCAGTCTCCGACTGCTGTCTTGTTTCCACATCTGCTGCGAGAGGGGACAGTCTCTTCTCTCTGGAAATTGACTGGGATGAGTCCGGCATTCCTAACTCAGTGATAGTGTCTCCCATTTCCACAGTGGACGAAGGCAGTGGAGTGTGAATCGACACAGTTTCTGGAAGCAGGCAAAACTGGCTTAGAATCCTGATTTTAGTTACTTAAGCACTTGAGTTTCTGTTTCCCTGAAAAAAGGAAATTGTTTCTAGAGCAAGGGTCCACAAACTTACAGTGGGCCAAGTTCAGCCGTTGGCCTATTTCTGGGTGGCCCGTGAGCGAAGAATGGTTTTCACATTTGTAAAGGAGTGTAATAACAAACAAAAAGAGTAGACAACAAAAAACTGAACAAAAGAAAGGGGACGAGGAGAAAGAGAAGAAATCCAATAGAGATTATATGTGATTCCCAAACCTAACGATCCAGTCCTTGATAGAAAACGTTTACCGGCTCTTGTTCTAGAATCAGAATGCCTGGGTTTGAATCCTTGTGGCCTCTTAGCAGCGCTATAATCTTGAGCCAATTACCCAACTTCTGAAATCTCCCTTTCCTCACATGTCACATAAATTGTAATAGTACTTACTGCCATGATACAAGGGTCACATACGTTAATATGCAATAAAGTGCTAGAGGCTGGTATATGGTAAACACTTGAGAAATGTTAGCTGTTGTTATTCATATCATCATCACCAAGTCTTTAAAAGATGTTTGTATTAAAGGAGATAGTGTCCATTAAACACACATTATGTTGCACTTCCCAGGTAGGCACTCAGTAAATGTCAGCTAACCTCGTTATTATCATCACCGTCACTGCCATCGTTACAGTTGTCACAGCTCTTTCACATACATCATTTCGTTAGAAGCTCCCAGCAGCACAGTGGTTGCTGTTATTACCTCTTTCTAAGAAATGAGAAACTGAAGCTCAGAGAATGAAGGGATAGATGCAGAGCCAGGAAGAGGCAGATGACGGACAAGTGCTGGATTCTGTGTTCTGCACCAGTGAGTCCTCTTTCCACCCCATGGGGCTCCTCCATCGAAACATCTGAGGATCTGCTGGTTGTTAGTTTTCTCCAAATGATATACTCTGAGCCCTGGGAGCCTGACAGGGCAGGCAAACATGACTGTTCTTCCCTGGCAGAGTGCTGCAGACAGGAAGCTGGGATAATTGGATTCCAGCCATTCGATCTCAGGACTGCATTTGTAACCAGCCAACGGCTGATGACCAAGTCTAATGGAAAAAGCCCTGACCAAACAAACAGAAGCCTCCTGCAGCACCTCATTGTTTATGCTGCAGGGAGTGAAATTCAGCAGCAGCAGCCAACACTCTTCTCATAGTTCTTCTCCAGGACAGGGACGGCTTCAGAATGTGCCACGAGGGACTAGCAGAGGTACCTGGAGTGGGGACGTCTGAGGCGAGGAGCCAGGGCATTTTGGACAGCAGAGCTGGTGTTTCCGGATCTCAACTGTATTTTACTTGTTTTTGGCCAAAGGCTGGAACGCATTCAAGCAAAATGTGCTCTCAGAGTGATGTTTAGAGCAAGTTTTAAGATCATAGCGGTGCAGGCTCAGAGTGAGTTGATGACAACAAAGATAGGTGATGTTTCAGAGTCAGCTTGTGAAAGGAGTCCCCATCATTTCCAAGCAACTTTAACTTCAACCAACTTTGGCTCAGATTATTTTTTAAAAGATTTTATTTATTTATCTTTAATGAGAGGGGAAGGGTGGGAGAAAGAAAGGGAGAGAAATATCAATGTGTGGTTGCCTCTCACTCACCCCCTACTGGGGGCCTCGCCTGCAGCCCAGGCATGTGCCCTGACTGGGAATCGAGCTGACGACCCTTTGGTTCGCAGGCTGGCGCTCAATGCACTGAGCCACACCAGCCAGAGCTTGGCTCAGATTATTTTTAAGGCAGATTTAAATAGAGTTTATTGTTGGGAAGTGTGTAAAGTTGTGTTTCCTGATGTTAGTGCTGCAAAGTAATGAAAAGGACCCTTAAGAAGCTTCAGCATTGCCCCTGATGTGTAGGGCAGAATGGGACTGCCCTTTAAGGACAGGGATTTGCCCGCGGGGGGAGGCTGATGGTCTGCCTCTAATTGTGGCAGTAGGCTTTGCTTGGAATCAACTCTGTGCCTTGTTCCCCAGCTGTCGTCGGGGAGACACAGAGCTCTCAGTCTGAAGAACAGGACTGTATGGCCTCCCTGCCCAGGGGCAACATCCCTGTGGCTCCTTATGTTGGCCCAGAGGCAGTCTTCTCTCCTGAGTCTATAGCAAATTATTTTAAGGTGTTAACTTAATATTTGTGGGTCAGGCACTTTTAAGTAGCAAAGACTTCTTTCGAGAGTAATGAAGGTGGAGCTTACCAGCAAAGGTAGGGTTCTTCGAGTGTCAAAGCAGGTTGTGGGGGCTATGCAGGTGTTTGAGGCATGCTGAGTCTTTATTCTGGGCCTGGCCTCTTCCCTCTGTGTTTCACCAAGCCTTGTCTTCTTGGCTTTGAGTTTTTCTAATACCTACTGCCAGGCAGTTAGCCAGCCACCAACTGGCCCCTGGCCTGCCACATCACCGCCCACACAACAGCCAAGCAGCCTCATTGTGCTGCTTCCTGGGTCTGCGACCTACCCCAGCTCCATCCCCTGCTGCCAGGCTAAGGCCCCGCCTGGACCAAACATGTCGGACTTAAGAAAGGTAAGGCCGCTGAGTCAGCATGGTCTAGTGTGATTCTTTCAAGTCTACAGGCGAAGGGATGTGTGTCTTCTTTCCATTCAAATCTACACAATACCGACCCCATGAGTTTGTGGTGAGTAAAAAGTGAAACAGTCAATGTCAAAGGTCTTTGCAAGATCATGGTCTGAAATACAAATGTAAGGAACAGTGTCTGTTCAGGAAAACACAGCTTCAACTGGCTGTGTTTTAGGTGCTCACTCCAGGCAGGGAAAACACAAACAGCCAGAGGCCAGAGGAAAACCAGGCTGTTAATTCAGCAAGCTGGACGTGGATGGGGGGCTATCAGTAAGGCCTTCAATACAAATATTTAAATTTTTGAAAATCTAGATACTAATTTTATATTAGTATTTTAAATTTCATCTTAATGTTGCTTCAGTGTCCCATTAACCACATCTCCCATTTTTAAGTATAGTGAATTGCAGAAAAGTGTTTGTAAGGATTCTACCTTCGAAATTTTCACAGGGAAATGTTTTGTTTGTTATTTGCCAGAATTTGCTCACTACTTTCAGATATGTTTATAACTTTCCGATATGTTGCACTCTTAAAAGTTCATTCATTAGACTCCATAAGGGTCTAATTCAAGAAAAGCAATATAGTTATTTGCATTTAGAAGGAAACATATAAGTGAATATGCAAGAGTAGTTAAATTTTTTATTACTTTATTTTATGTTAATTGTTGTTCAAGTACAGTTTTCTGTGTTTTACTCCCATCCCTCCCAGCCCT
>CM052546.1:19351461-19398337 GCA_028533065.1 Trachops cirrhosus
CCTTGTTTTTGTCCATGTGTCCTTTATACTTGTTCCTGTAAACCCTTCCCCTTTTCCTCGGAAATTCCCTCTCCTCTCCCCTCTGGTCACTGTCAGCTTGTTCTCTGTTCCAGTGTCTTTGGTTATATTTTGCTTGTTTGTTTGTTTTGTTGGTTAGGTTCCTGTTAAAGGCGAGATCATATGGTATTTGTCTTTCACTGCCTGGCTTATTTCACTTAGCATAATGCTTTCCAGTTCCATCCATGCTGTTGCAAAGGGTAGGAGCTCCTTCTTTCCTTCTGCTGCATAGAATTCCAAAGTGCTGTAGAGGCCGTGGAGAAAAGAGAACGAACCCTCGTGCACTGTTGGTGGGATTGCAGACTGGTACAACCACTATGGAAAACAGTATGGAATTTTCCCAGAAAACGAAAAATGGATCTGCCTTTTGACCCAGCAACAACTCCACTGCTGGGATTATATCCTAAGAACCCTGAAACACCAATCCAAAAGAACCTATGCACCCCAATGTTCATAGCAGCACAATTTACAATAGCCAAGTGCTGGAAGCAACCTAGGTGCCCATCAGTAAATGAGTGGATCAAGAGTAGTTAATTTTTAATTAAATACTTATTAAGGCCTAATAAAAAAACATGTGTGATTGTATGTCTGCATGTGAATATGTATATATACATCAATATTAGTTACTATATATATGATATATGTAAGACTCTACAACTGTATCACCCCATTTGTAATCCCAGCCCCACACGTACTTGAAACCACTGAACCATGTGGCAGACCCAGAGCAAAGGAGTGACTTCGGCTCCTCCTGCATGAAATTACAACAGGGACTGACCGGGTCCTGACTACCTGATTTCCAGGAAAGCATGTCATGCAAAAAGATCTCCATATATTTAAATCTTAAGTGATTACTTAAAGTCCACTGAAAGTTTCTGATTTTTTTCTTAAATTTTCATGGGAGATTGTCATCAAATGTGCGTAGTGTTCCGATGGTAACCCTTAGCTTTGTCAGGGAAGGCTAGATACCAGGACATGTCATTGGGCTGATGAAGGACTAGAGAAACCCCATTAAAGGGTCCGAATCACTATCTAACCACATAATGAACTTGTACTAACTAATAATGAATGAGCACATGCCCGGCACGATGAGCGCACAGTGGGAATGCCTGGCTTCAGTCACCGCTCTCCCTAACTCACTCAGGGGGGGACTGTTGCAATAAACATGGAAAGTGGGGCAGGGGGAGGCCCGTAGGGGAGGGGCTCCCAAGGAATGAAGCTGTGGTTAGAATTCTGGACGTCTGACTCTCTACCACCCTAATGGTCAACAAAACACCTAATGGGGCTAGATGAATAAGTCATAGCTTCTGTCCCAAACAGTCTTGTAATTTATCTGGAAACATGCTGTGTAAATGCGCACGCAGGTTGCCTTTAACAAGCTACATGAAGGGCTGTCACAAGGCTGCTTATATTGTCAAATAAATCATAGAAGCAGAAGGTGCTGTGTCTGTATTATAGAGGGAAAGGGAGTATCACACTAAGATGGTCAGAGACGGCTGTGTGGAGGAAGTAGCCACATCCGTCCGATTATGCTTCAAGGATCTTCAACATAGATGTTATCATAGGAGGTGAGCTGAAGGGCCCAAAACGGTATCGTCTGTGCTTCTGTTCTGCTGAACTGATCCAATCAAATTGCCCTTAGAAATCCCAATTCCAGAGTCCTGGCTTTCTGCCTGGCCTCTTGCTTTGTCTGAAATGGAACTCAGTGTTTTGCTGAGGGAACCAGTGGACGGAGTTAGGAGAGCGTGGCAGAACCGGGAGCCCTGAAGGTGTGAAGGGGATATTTGGATGGGGTTTCCTAATGCAGGGACCTGGGGCATCTCTGGGAAACCTGAGAGAGCCACAGATGGTTCTTCCTTTTTGGAATGGGACCCAGAGTTCAAGAAGAAAAGTGTCTCGATGCTGACCTGGCCCAGCATCTGACCGAGGATTTGAAGTCACAAAAAGGCCAGGCTTGCGGAAGTGAGGCTCTGGGAGTCTTGATGCTTAGAGATTAAAGGCGTGCACTTCTAAGTCAGAGGGCCCTGGGGTGGAGTGCCGGTCTTCCTTCTCACTAAGAACATTTTCTCGGTCACATTGCATCTAAGCTGCAGGTTCCTCGTCCAAAAAATGGGGCTTAATAAGCCTACCTAAAAGGTCACCATGAATATTGTATGGGAAATTGTATATGAGGACATTATAAAAAAGCATATTATATGGGATAATTTCTGGAAGAAGTGCAGGATGGGGCCTGGCTGGTGATGAGGAGGAGGAAGGGGAGGAAGGAGGTGCCCTTTCTGTGCCTACCTTGACCATCACCCCATGAAAGGTAACTCAGAACACCTGGCTTACGTTCTGCCTTAGCTGCTAACTAGCTGGATGGGTCACTTTCTCTCTGTGCCCGTTTCCTTTCCTGGCCAATTAAGGTAGTAACCTGCACTGGGAACTTCCCAGGTTGCTGTGGGAGTCAAATGAGACGCTACCTATACAAGTGCTTTTTAGACATGCGGTGTGGCATAACCATGCTGTGCAATGATTAGGTGCCCCGCCCCGCCCCGCCCTCCGAAGGCACCCGGAGGCTGCTAGACTGCTCATTCAGGCCAAGGTCACCTGTCCACTAACCTCTGCATTTTCTTTCTTTTTTCTTTCCCCACTTCTGTTTGGCTCTTCCTCGTCTGTGGCTGTTTTCTGTTTCAACCAAAAGTGGCTGCTCCTCTATCTCCAGCTTCCTCCTGCTCTTCTGCAATAGACCAGTTCCTGTCTAGCTCTGAGCATGCTCTGTAAGTCTGTCCCTGTGTTGTGAGTCTGTCTGTGTCTGTCCACTCACTTCTTCCTACAAAATGGATTCTGCGTATTCTTCTGTCCTCCCCGGACCAGGTCGAGTCCAGTGGGCACGTCCCATAACGCGGACACCTCACAGTAGGCAGAGACCCGCCAAGCCCAGAGTTCCTCCTGGGCCTCGATCACTACTGATCTGAAGGCTGAAGATTCATGCCCTTTGGGAGCTCGCTTTTGTGTTACACCCAGTAATGTCTTCATTCTGGTTTGGACTTCTTCCCTGTTCTGGGAGCACGGCCTTCCCAAGTCCTCTGGGGGTGCTGAATTCAGCCAGTGCGATCCCGGCACTCAGAGCGTCCCTCCTCTGCGTTAGCCCTGATTCATCCCAAATTTCATGGAAAATCAGTGGTGGATTCCTTCATCTTTTTCATTTTCAAACAAATGATTGTGATTAAACGTTGGGATTTTTTTTAAGCTTTAAACTTTTAAATCCTCACCCAAAGATATAGAGGAAGGGAGAAGAAGAGAGAGAGAAACATCCATCAGTTGCCTCCCAACTAGGGGTCGAACACACAGCCTAGGTGTGCCCTGACCCGGAATCGAACCCGCAACATTTTGGTGGTTGGGATGATGCTCCAACTAACTAGGCCACCCAGTCTGGGCAAGTTTTAAACACTTAAAAAAAGCCATTTCATTTTGAAATACATTTATACCTGTAGAAGAATTGTACAGAGATAGTGTGGATGTTCCTGTACACCATTCACACAGCTTCCCCCAGCGCTAAGATTTTATATAACCATGGAATGGTTATGAAAGCTGGAAAGTTACCATTTATCTGATACTGTTAACTGCACTACAGACTTGATTTGGGTTCCCCCGGTATCAAATCTGATTTCGAGGAATTATTTTGAATTCTAATATTAGTTATCCTACTCTACAGTAATGCCCTTGAGACATGTTCGAAAGTTTCCTGCGCTCCAAAGGGCCCCCGTTGCTTTTGCTGTGTTGGTGTTGGCGGGCTTTCCTATGATCCTTTCCTCACTGCACACATCCGCCATCGTTGTTTCCTACGATCACGTCCTTTACCACTTGCATCGCGTACCACCCTGCCAGGGTCCGGGCTCCGCTCCGCTGGGTGTGGAAGTGCCAGGCTTTTGAGAGCTGTGTGCAAACCAAGTTCCCATATTTTAAGTGAAAAACTGAGGAAGGCAACAAGAAAAGTCCACATCCTTGTGACAACTACTCTGATGACTCGGAGACCTTTCCAGGGAATGAACAAACAAACAAAAAACTGCTCAGTGCAGGTTTCTGGATGGTTATGGTTGTTAGATGCCTGACCTTTGAATAAAGAAGGGTTGCTGGTGAAGGATTCACAGAAACACGAACATACACACGCCCTTTGACTGTTCATTTTCTCTTCATGACTCAGTTTCTCCTAAACTCATAGCTAAGGGCAAAAAGTCACCGCTCCACCACCTAGACTGAGTTCCTTGTCCCTTCATACACTATTCTCTCTGAGTCCTTGAGAACCCCGGTGTACGTTGGCTTGGGCTGCTCTAGCGAAACACCACAGACTGGGGGCCAAACAACAGACATTTATTTCTCAGTTTTAGAGCTGGCACGTCCAAGATCTAGGTCCCAGCACATTCAGTTCCTGGTGAGGATGCTCTTCCTGTCCCCACCTTCCCACAGCATCCTCACGTGGGGCTGGCAGGGAGGGTGCCAACGCGCTGGTCTCTGTTCCTCTTCTGTAAGGACACTCATCTCATCACGAGGGTCCCACCATGCAGGACACCCTCTTGGAGCACTGACTACTCCTCAGATGAAGCATGCCCCTCGGGGCGCTTACCTGCCTCTATGCCTTTGCCTGGGCCATGTCCTTCCTCCAGTGCCCCCGTGTCCAGTGCAGCAACGGTCCCGTCAGCTCTACCTTCCAGATATATCCTGAATCTGAATACTTCACAACATACCTGAGCCCCCGGCATCTCTGGACACCTTGAAAATTGCCTGTGGCATGCAAAATAATAGCTGTCCAAAGAGGTCCACGTCTGAATGTCCAAAACCTGGGATTATATCACCTTAGGTGGTGAAAGGGATTTGGAAGCTGTGATAATCTTGGTGAGATTATCCTGGATTATGTGGGAGAGCCCACCACAATCACAAAGCACCTTGTTGCCGAGAGGCCGGAGGGTCAGCGACAGAGCCAGAGACGTGAGGACGGAAGCAAAGGTCAGAGCAGGGAGGCTGCAAACCAAGGAATGTGGGCAGCTCCTAGGAGCTGGAAAAGGCAAGGAGTGGTGCTGTCCCCTAGAGCCTCCAGAAAGAATGCAGCTGTCCCCAACACCTTGGGTGAGCTCATTGAGACCCATTTTGGATGTCTGGCCTCCAGAACTGTAAGGTACTGAATTTGTGTTCTTTTAAGCCAGTAAGTTTGAGGTAATGTGTTACAGCAGCAACAGGAAGCTAACGCACCTCCTAATTTGCTTCTGGGCTCCCATGCCATCCTCACTGCAGTTTACTCTATACGCTGCAGCTAGATTGTTCCTTCAGAACATAAGGTCCTTGTGAACCCACTCTATTTACAACTTGGTCTGCCTCCCACCGACCTTAGGGTGAGCACAACAGTCTTTAGCATGGGGAGCCTCCCAAACCTTAACCCTCAGCTTAGACTGGCACCACCCTGTGCTGTTCTCACAGTGCCTCTGCCCCCACAGCAGGGGGCCTCTGCACATGCTACCCTTTTACTGGCATTCTCCTCCCCCCTGCCTGGGTAACCTCCACCCATCTCTCAGTTCTCATCTCCATCACTTCCTTGGTCTCAGAGCCCTGACAAACTACCCTTGGCCACATCTCCTGTGACATGCTTTCATAGCATCACCGAATGCTTCTCCCTCTCAACACTTCTCATGGTGGCACTTTTGCTTCTAACTGCGGGTCTCCTGCACTCCACCGTGAGGTCCACGAGGGCAGGGATGGCGTAGATTTTTCTGACTGCCCTGATATCTCCAGGGCACGGCTCAGTGTCTGGACTGCGGTAGGCACTCAAAATATGGTTTTACATAAGTAAGTGGTGGAATGAATAAATGTCCAGAATTTGATATTCTCTTTCCTCCTGAACATCCAGGAAACACCCGGTGTGAGATCCTTGTTTCCAGGTGTTGGGGCTCTAACTTCCATGAAGCTCTGCCTTAGGGTTGAGTCTCTCTAAATCCCTGCACCTTATATTTTAATAATTAAAACATCTTCTCACCAGCGCCCCCATGTGATCACTGCTATAAGGGTGTGATAGGAAATAAAGTTGAACCATTTTCTTATAAAGCCAGGCTGGGCAAGCAAAAGTGGCTATTATTATGCCACTAATTACCACCTGCAGGCTGCTCTGAGTGTGATGCTAATTGCTCGGTGAATGAATTGTAGACCCAGGTAATTGCCCAACCTAATGTGGCTCCTGAATGTTTGAGTAAATTAATGCAAAGGGAGGGAAGAACCCATCTGGGAGGGAGCTGCTTCCTGCCTTGCTGCTGCTTGAGAAACAACAGAGTTTTCACCTGGACTTGACTCTGTCCAGGTGCACCCACACCTTTAGGATCTGCTTCCCGCCTGCAGCTGCAGGGCTGCAAGTGAGACCCTCCACCAAACAGAGACCCAAGACTGCCACTCTGCACAGATGACAGCCCCTTGGGGGGTTGTTTCCTGATCTGTGAAGTCCTCTTGAAGGTCTCTTTCAGTCCTATGATCAACTGCTAAGGAACAGATTTCTGCACTGAATCGGCAATGAAGTACTGGGTTCGAGTCTTACCTTGGTCATTAAATAGCAACCATAGTAATTGATATTTATGGGATCCTTTCTAGTTGGTTGGCACTATTCTATTAAGTGTTTTATGGGCACGATCTCATGTAATGCCCACAACAGCCCAGAACATTGGGAATAAGCACAGAGCTCGGCAGCGCCGGAGCCGGGATTTCACCCCATGCCTTCTGCCTCCAGGGCCTGCACTCCCAACTCTTCGACCCTGGGAAGGTCCCGTTTTCTGAACCTTGGTTTCCCCAGTAGTGATGATTCCTGCACTCGCTGTGTATCCAGCCCTTTGCTAAGCCCTTGGAAGATGTTAATTTTATAGTCACACCAAAGCTGTGAGGTCCCTGGAACTAATGTGCTTGACCAGGTCACACAACTAGTCAGTGGTGGAGCCAGAGTTGAAGGCTGCTGTTTGCCTGCAGAAACATGTGCTTCCTCCTCCCCAGTATCGCTCAGATTGGGGGTGAGTAGGTCCCCACGAACATGCCCAGAGACTGCTTGGGGTTCACACACCCCAGTTAGAGAAATGCCGCACAAAGTCAGCCACTGTCACTGCGATCTTGGGGGGGACCAGAATGCACAAGGCCATGTGGATTTGTAAGGTGGCCATCCAGATGATCCCAGATCCACTCAAATTATTTACTACCAGAGGGAAAACACCAAGTCAAAGATATGTACCTCATGATGACTCGGGCACACCCGCACCTGGGGAGTACCTCTGCAGGCCACACACTGTTTGAGACGCTCTGTCCTCGATCGAAGTCCTGCAAGGACATCTCAGACGATCCCTGCACCCTGTGTGTCACACACCAGACCGCGGTGACAGGACCCACGAATGCTGTAACCAGGAAACATGTGTGTCTGTGCACCCCCCTCTCTAACGAGGCCTGCTGCCTCTCCACTGCACGCTGGCTGAAGGGACCCGCCTTGGAACAGCCACTCCGGCCCCACACCTCTTCCTAGTTACTCCTGAACCACTCACTCATTAGCACAAGAGAAGCAGACACGTGCAGAGATGTGTGAAAGGCTGCCTTAGAGGTGTGGGACACTCTCTTTATGTGACCACGCGGAAGGAGGAAGTGCCATTGATTGCCAGTGAAGGTGACTTACTGGTCAGATTCGGGAGTGTGTTTTGAGGTTAAGAGTTGGGGCTGCATGGGGACTATGACTTTACGTAATTGCTTAACCTCTCTGAGCCTCAATTTTCTCATCTGTAAAGTAGACCTAAGTATAGTAGCTACAGCTCAGAGCTGTGAAAGTGAATGATACAGACGAAATCACATATGTAATTATTAAAATCAGTGCCAGCACACCACCCCCTTTCTCAGTGGATTGAGCTGTGTATTACTTCTCATTATTATCATTCAGGTTTCTCCAGCACCAGCATCTTTTCACGGATATCCCTGTACCTCAGGAACCGGGGTGCAGCCCCATTTCATGGGGTGTTAGGTTGTAAGCCCTTTCTTGAAGACCTGTATTTAAGTCATTAACAGAGCCACCCGGGGGCAAGAGCTATGGGCGGGAGTCTTCCCGTGGTCCTGGCCCGGCTCTGCCACTTCCTTACCACGGGGCTCCAATACTCACTCAACTGCTGGGAGCCTCGCTTTGTCCTCCCTGTAAATGGGCTCACTGCCCACCTTGCCTGGCCTGCAGGGCTACTTTTAAAGGGCCCATAAATGGAAAAATCAATTAGCTCTGCTTTAATATGCTGACTTGCCAAATTAAAAGACATCCGGTTGTCTTTTATATCTCAAGTCCTTTTAGTTTTTACCAATCAAGAAAACAAAGGAGAAGAATATTCTTAACCAATAAACTGCTGTACACACATCATCATCATCATCATCACTATATACCGATTACTGAGTGAGATGTGAAGGAAAGGAAGAAGTAGACTCCTCCCCATTTCAGTGTGTTGGGATTCTCCTCTGTGCGTGCCCCAGGCTCACGTTTCCATGCACCGCGTCCTTTAACCTGGACACCAGCACGGTGAGGTGGGCGCCGTTGCTCTCCATCACAGAGGAGGAAAGGGAGACAGAGGGAGAGTAAATAACCTGCCGAATATCTCAAAGCCGGTGAGTGGTAGAGCCTGGTTTGGGGACTCGGTCTAGATCAAGGTTTCTCAGTCCTGGCGCCATCGACACTTTGGGGCCAGATAATTCTCTGTTGCGGAGACCGTGCCATGTACTAGACCATGTTCAGCAGCCGCCTGGTCTCTACCCACTAGATGCCAATGGCACCGCCCCTGCCCTGGCAACCAGAAATGCCTACTCGGTGCTCCTGTTGAGACTCACTTTTCTAAATTCACACCTTGTCCATGGCCACGTGGGAACCAGCTTAGCATTTGGGGTCATCAGATAGACCAAGTCTGATTGGCTGGACCTTCACATATCACCTGCGTTCCCTTGTCATTTTGCTTAACTGAAAAATGAATGCAATACTATCTCCTAGGGCTGTTGTGAGATTAAATAAAGTTCATGCACGGAGAGGGCTTAGTACCGTTCCCGAGACATACGGGCCAGTCGATACAAGTCAGCAATTAACTATCACAATTCAAAGCAAAGCATTAATGTAATTCAGGACAAACCATCAAGTTGGTTGTCAACATACAAAGTCAAATAACTAACTGGTGTGTGTGTGTGTGTGTGTGTGTGTGTGCGCGCACACGCGTGCGTGAGCATACGTTTCACTGAATGGGTTTGACTTTGGCCTCAGGGAAGTGAGCCTCGAGGGAGCTCTTAAAGCCTCTAGAAGTTTCATAACAACCACGGCCAGACGCTAGAATCTGGGTTACTGATGCCGAGACCCACTTGCGACTGAGATTGACCTAAATGCCGTTCACACACTGAGCTCCGCTGCCCCGCGGTGTGCGGAAAAACAGGAAGCACTTGTGGAGCAGTCCGTTTCGCTGTGAGGCTTAGGGTCAACTTGCTGTTTGATTCATCTCATGGGTTTACTGTTCCAAACGTCACCAGAAGGAATCAAAGGGACAGACAGAGCTACATTGTCTTTCAGGCTCTGAGTAGGTTAGTGGCCTCGGTCAGCTCTCTTTGCTGCTGAACCCAGAACCGACCCTGGTGGAGGTATGTGGGTACCACTGGATGTGGAACATAGGGTCTACTTTGGCGAGTAACACGAGAGCCCCAGGCTCTGCAGGGAGGAAAGATATCTGGGTTCTAGTCCCAGCTCTGCCACTCACCGGCCGAGTAACTCTGGGCCTGTTTCCTCCAGGCCTTCAGTTCCTCAGCTTCAAAATGAGCAATTTGGATGCATTTCTTTGAACTTCGCTTTGATGATCTGCATCCCCCCTCCCCGCCCCCGCCCACCCCATTCAGCCATGCTCTCAGAAGCGCAGAGTAGAGAAGAAGTCAGGATTGGTGGGGCACTCTCTTTGGTGCATTTGAAAGAAGCCTGTTGAGTGCTCACGCTTTCTGTCCTTCCTCTTAGGTACACGGTTCTGCACAGTGGGCATCACCAGGAACTCGAGAAACTGCCCGTACACAATGACCCAGAGTCCCTGGAATCATGCTTCTGATCGAGGACATGGCACACAACTAAGCCGTTCATCCCATTCGTGTCTGCATGAACAGGACACCCTGGCACCTCTCCAGACCCTCATCACCACCAGTGGGGCACAAGGCAGCGGGGCCGAGGGCCCAGGGCAGGTACGTGGAGCACAGCGTTGGACCGGACCCGAGGCCAGAGCCTGGAGATCGCAGAGTGGAGAAAGGACTTCAGGAGTCGTCAGGTGCGGCCTCCCACCTCAGGCAGGGGCAGTAGCAGCATCCACAGCATCCCTGGAAGTTGGTCAGTCTCTGCTTGCGTACCTCCAGGGACAGGAGCTCAGGGAACTGCGTAACCCTCGAATGCAGCTCCTTCCGCTGTGGGGAAGCTCCGAGCAGAGGAAGTTCTTTCCTGTTGGCGCAGAAGACTGTCCCTGCTCCACTGTGGCTGTGGAGTCGGCCCCCTCTTCATCTCCATAACTCTGAGACAGTAGAAGACAGTGATCTGCCGCCCACTCACCCTTTCAATTCTTCCTAAACTAGGCAGCTCTGGTTTTCTCTCCATTCTGGCCATCTGCTTCTGGACATGCTTTGGTGGATGAATTAATCCAAGCTCTTTTAACAAAATTAGGTTGATATCAAAGCCAAAACGTCCATCCAGAAGCACCAAAGTCCTGACACGGGAAGAGTCGATGTATTTGGGTTTATAGACATGAACATTTTTCTTGTCTTTTTTTTTAAATTGTGTATCAACTCTGGAAACAATGCTCCGGTTTTTGGTTTCCGATGCACTACCAAAAGACATTTTTATAACTGGTCTGTTATGTGTGTCTGTTTAAAGGTGACAGTTTCTCATTGGCGTACTGGCTTTGAGGTCATTTGAAATGAATCTTGACTCACTTCCCCTCCGTGGCAATGCAAATGAACCCACACCTTTCCCGAGAATGGCGATTGAGAACAGTCCTGCAACTTGGGTTGGGGAGCAGCACTGAGTTGCTGCAATCAGACACGTTTTAGGGGCTTTCAGGGCCCTGTGCTGAGTCAGCTCCTCGTCTCAGTCAGGGGAGTTTGCTTATCTGGGCGAAGACCGAGCTGCGGACCAACTTACTTCATGGGAAGCCTCGCTGGGCCTGGCTGCGAAGCTGCTGGGCTACCATTTTTCTGCATCTTTTACCAGCATCTCATCCCTTCTCCAACCTCCTAAGGAGATGCCTCCCTGATGTCCACGTTTCCACCAAATTACTTACCTTGGGGTGAATTTTGCCCCCAGGCTGAGGCTCAGTTGCCTTTCATTCGGTTGCTGATAAAAGCCCTATGGAAGGGATGGACTGTTGGTCCTGGTAGGGGCCCGGGAGCAGACTTCGGGGGGTGGTGGGGTGCACATGTGAGACACCCTTCCAGGCAAAGGTACACCAGAAGTTCCTAAGCTCACTAGCTGCCCTTGTCCTTCCACTGGTGACCCCACTTTCCTTCCTGAGCAGTCCCAGAGGCCACAGTTGCCTCCCTGTCACCTATTTCAGCCGTGAGGGCAGAACCCATTCTCTCTCCCTCTTTTCTCTCTGCCCCCAGGCATGGTGAGAAGGATGGTCAGACTCTACATAGGAATATGGTGGCCACCACCCTCGTTTTAACACCAGAAGTCCCATATCTCAAAACCCCGTTAGTCCCAGGCAAGCTAGGCTGCTTTGTCATCCACTGACTGGACCCTCCCGAGCTGAAGATTATTAATAAGCCTCCTCACAGTTGTTTTCTTTTCTTCACTTTTATGGGAAAGGTGGAGATGAGAGAATGTGGGGGTCCAGAGTTCTCCACGTGCTGTCTAGAGGTGGTTTCTGCTCTCCCCGAATCACAGGGCACTTCTTCGGGAGGGGCTAAGACAGGTCATAAGAACCAGATCGCAGTGAGGAGGAGTAGGTGCAGCGCTTCGAGGCAGCCAGTAAGCTTTGTTCAATGCCCCTGAAGTCAACAGGACCTGCTATTAAATGCACACGTGCACACACACACACATGAATACAGCAGGATTTCTTCCCTACGAGATGCTTCTTGTCCCGGGAGCTTAGCAACCGTACCTGCTTATATAAAATCTCATTTCTCAGTGGCAGGTCTACCATCTTAAAGGGTGACTGGGATGCAGGGCCCGCAGATTGCAGGATAGGTGGGAAAATGAGACCTCATCACCTCATCACCTCCTCACTGATCCATATCTTCTGGACTCACTTCTGTGGGCCAGTCTGTGATCGGTGTCTTTAGAAGTCACGACCACCCCAGGCGAGGGAAAGGACAGCCATTGCAGGCAGAGGAGGCTTTGTCATTGTCAAGAAGATGGTCTCCTTTGCAGAGAGGGTCATCAGCAAACTTTACGGTCTCTTTTGACCAAGGATGGGATGATGTGGGTGATGCTTCAAAGGCCCACATTGGTGGTTCCCTGGACAGGACCAGGTGTGCTCCATCTGAACAGCTGCTAACCTGGCATTCTGGGAATCCGGGTAACCTACCACGTGTGTGAAAGACTCAGCAGTGGGAGACTTGGAGCTCATCCAAGGAAGGAGGATGCCTGTATCTGACCCTCGTCTCTGAGAAGACCACCATCTCCCAGGGCGTGTGCAAGGTCAAGAAGAGATGCTCCTAGGAGGAGGGGCAGAATGGCCTTGACAATCACTGGGGTGAGGGATGCTGCAACCAGACCGCCCCACGCCGGGGGTAAAGGGGGTTCCCCCGTGCTGCTTCTCACCTTGACTCTCCAGCCTACAGGCTGTCCAGGCAGCAGCACGGAAGCTCCCTGTCCAGCTCATGGTCAGCAGCTAGAAAAGAGATGAAAAACCAATGTCTTCAACTGACACCCAAGTACGCGTTGGTAGAAAAACTCATGGTTTCTGAGATTTCACCTCATCTCACTGACGTGTCCTCTCCATGCTGCTAACTTGCTGTTTCCTGAGAAAGCTGCTGTGTAGCTGGGCTGAGGGGGTGGGAATGGGGGCGGGGTGAGGTGGGGATCCAGGGAGGGACTGGGAGCGGCTGTAACTGAACGGCCTTCAGTATTGTCTTCAGAACAACCGTGATGTCTCCTTGGTGCTGTGCTGTCTACCTACCCGTTTTTCTCTTTTCTCTTTGAATCTCTTTTTCGTAAGAGATCAGCGTGGCTTTACTCTTTTTCTCCACTACTCAGCTTTGCTTGGTCGGAGTCCTTCCAATAACAGCTGGTCAAGTGCCAAAAAAAAAAAAAAGGCAAATGCATTGACCTCTCCTAATCACACTTTGCCACCTTCCTTCCACCCAGCCTAGACAACTGAGGCTGAATATTTTGTTTGAATGTAAACGAACCCGGGGTGACTCTGAGTGTGGGACATCACCTCACTGTGGGCACCTGCCTCACTTGTCTCATCCACAAAATGGGGGAAATCTCTGAGTTGCTAGGAGTGGTGTGAGTTTTCCAACGTGTACCATCCGAGGGCCACCATCAGGGTTTTTACCCAATGTGCGTCTTGCTGGTACTGTGATTTATGTAATATTTTTATTCCAGTCAATTCAAGTTTTCACTTACATAAATTTACTTCAGGAAGCAACATTTTGTCCGTACCGAAAATAGAAAATCATATTACTTGCCATAAATAGAAAGCAGCCATGGAGATAGAGGACAGCAAGACAAGGCTATTACGTTCAGATGAGAAGCGAGCGCTCAGAGCCTGCCCAGGCCCCCGTGGTTGAAGGGGAGCTGAGTGCGTGCGGGAGAGCGGATGGGGACACCCCGTCTCTGATGATGGGCTCTTTAAGCAAGGAAGGGTTGAAAGAGAATTTGCTGGAAATGAACTTTCAAACTTTATGAGTTAATGTGATTTAATTGCAAGCTGTATTCCACGCTTTTGGAAACATAGAGAGGAGGGAAGCTAAACTGATCTTTTAAGAAATATTATATGAGGGAGGACCCAAAAATACCTGGAATTATCTTCTGGAGGGCGGGTCCCTCATAGTACAGGATTTCCTCGGTAGGTGAGTGTTCTAGGAACCCATCTGTTTCAGTGTGCCAGCTGCTGCTGTTAGGAGAGGCTGTGTTAGGCTTCAGTGAATTTTTTGGAGGACTCTTTCAACGCGTTTGAAACCCTGATGGGTGATTTACGAGCGCACCTGCCCGCACTGCGTGCACAGTGTTCAGCAGTTTTTGACCAAAACAACATGACCCCTGTGCCCCACCGTCCCTATCTGCCTGATCTCACCCCGGGCAACTTTTTTTTTGTTTGTTTCCCTGGATAAAAAAAGGCCTCAAAGGGAAACATTTTGCTAATGTGGAAGAGGTAAAACAAAAAAGGCAGAAACACTAAAATGCATCAAAACTGATGGGTTCAGAAAGTATTCTGAATAGTGGGAAAAATGTCTCGATAGGTGCACTGCATCAAATGGAGAGTACTTTGAAGGTGACTGAAGTTTCAACATGTAAGAATAAATATACCATTTTTTATAAATAAATTCTGGATTGTTCGGGGTCCCCCCTCATATTTGATTTAGATTAGGTTTTGCTTTTCCCTTCTTTTTCAGCTCACCAAGAAGATATTTTAGTTAATGATAATAATAATAATAATGATGTAGAATCAAAACTGAAACTACCATGTACTGAGCATCTTTCTGCTAGCACTGGGGAGAGTGCTTTACACGGATTATCTTATTTAATCCCCATGAAATCGTGCGACGTAAAGGTAAATACCCAAATCACCCCAGCTTCACAGATGAGCAAACCTCGGCTGAGAGGTCTGCTGCCCAAGGAAGCAGACCTGGGAAGTGTGGACTTGACTCTGAACTCAGGCGGTCTGATGCTCAAGCCCCGGCCCCGTTCACTGTCGGGCTTAATTAATTCCACATGCACGTGTCGGACCCGATGCTGGGAGAGAGCAGCAAATCAGCCAGGCGTGGTCGCCTCCCTCGTCCCATGTTGCCAAAGCATCATCTCCCTTCTGCACCAGCTTGGGACCCGGAGAGCACCCGGGGAATCCTGATCCAGGGGCAACGCTGCATCTTGCTTGCTCTGTTGCTTTCTCCTGCACCTTTCCATTGTCAGTTTCCATCTTTAAACAATGGGGAGACACAGGCAGATTACTGATCAGCAGGAAAGGCCTCTCCGCACTGATCTTCCCCAGCCTTTTCAGTATGTAGGAGTCGGAAGTCACTGAACAACCACCGATGCACTCCGAGAATCAGACGTGTGAGTTAAGGGAGAGCTAATGCTCGTATATTTCAGACCCACCCTGGGGCCCCTTGGGGGCACTTTGACGTCCCACCTCTTTAGCTGGAAACTGCACGTGGTGGATATGCTCGCACTGGTTTCTCTGCACCTGCACTACGAGATCTCTGAGCCTCTCACCGCCCCTGGAGAGGGGGGATCATTGACTTCATTTTATCAAAAAGGAAAGAGACTTTGTGCAAGGACACGGAGCGTATATTGGGACAGAAATTGAGACTGAGACACTTCTGGTCATTCCATTCTAACAGTGTTTTCTTTCTCCTCTGCTTTAAATGTATTTGATTTCTAAATATACAAATGCTATATTTTGAAGCTATATATAAATGATGGGTTATACAAATAATGTATTTCTGCAATCTAACCTCATTATAAAAATTATAATATAGATACAGCAAAATACTTTTTTGACTCCAACTCAATCTTACTCCAAGAATTCACCGCTCTTATTGCCTGGCCTCTATCATCCAAGACAGTGTTCTGTGTATTTACACATGCATAACTGTACGTACAAAATGAATAGTGTTGTTCTTCTATAGAAATAAGATGAGGCTGTATATGATAATCTACAAATTGCTTTTCTCAATGGCACCCCTCCAACATCATTTCACATCAGCACGTGATTCTTCTTCATTCCTTTGAGTTGCCGTGCATGCCCTTCCTATGATGGACGTTGTATGGTGTGCGGTATTGGCTTTCATGTTCTGGCTGCACCCTGTGTCTGAGTGGGGTGATGGAGGCATTGGAGTTTCAGTAGCCTCCTTTTTCTGGGACCGTGCTAACCACGTGAAGGTCAGCTGACATGGCTTCAAGTCTGAGCTGCAGCAGCAACTCTGACTTGGCAGCTTTCCTGCGGGGGCGGGGGGGGGGGTGGCCCTTACCTGGCTCCCCGGCCTCTTCCCTCCCTTTGAGGGGCCAGGACACTTCGCTCAAGCTGCATGGGCTTTGGAGTCTGACTGCTGGCTCCACCCCTTCCTATGTTTGGGTTTCTGAGCAAGATTTTTAACCTGCTCAACCCTAATTTCACCAACAGTAAAGTGGGGGACGTAAGGACCAGACATATTTTGAAGTGTCAGTATGAGGATGTATAGAAAGCACTTGGTAAACACTTCTAAAAAAGCTTTCATAGTGTCATTTTTTCCTCTGAATAGCGTCACCGGTTCTCTCTGCTGCCCGCCAGCCTGGTGTGTGGTCAGAGGAAGCGAAGGTCGTGTGGAGGGACTGGGAAAGGGGAAACCCGCCCTACTGAAGGGAGCTACAATGGGGCATCACCACCCCCACTCATCACACCTTCCATGCACTGACGGCTCTCGAGGGGCCCTCCGCACTGCCCTGGGCGGTGGGCACATCGTTCGCTGTTAACCATTTCACAGATGAGGAAACTGAGGTGCCCGAGTCAGGCTTGCAACCATTTATCTCTACGTCACCCAGAAGTCGAGTGAGTCAGAATCCAAAGCCAGGCCTTCTGAGCCCAAATGCGAAGGCCCTGTAAGAACAATGGTGCCAGGTCTTATTTGGAGGGGTTATTAGGACTCACGCGCACTGTGAGAGAAACCCGGTCCTCCCCCTAACGTTGGCGTGAATTCACGGATCCCTCCGTGAGACATCCCTTAAGGCCTTTTAGAATGTGCCAGCTCCACATCTCTGAGTGGACAAACAGGACACAACCCAGGGGTAGGCAAGGCCTCCAGGCTGTAAGCGAAGAATGATTTTTACTTTTTTAAGTGGTTGGAAACAAATCAAAAGGCATTTGTGACACGTGAAGATTATGTGCAATTCAAATTTGTGTCCATAAATAAAGTTTTGTGGGAACACAACCAAGCCCATGTGTTGATGGATCCTCTGTGGCTGCCTTCTCACCACAAGAGTGGTGCTGAGTAGTCGAGGCTAGAACATTTACTATCTGGCTCTGTGCACAAAAAGTGTGCTGACCCCCGCTGCAGGACAATCAGTACAGTTCGGTCGAACTGCCTTCTGTGGTAGGTATCTCCCAAATTCTTTTTCGTTTTTTTCAGTTGGCCCTGTCTGGGCTGCTGTAGGGTGATTTCAGCACCCCCTCTGCTGTACTTATTCTAACAGTGCACTGAGTGAGACAGCGCAACGGATCAACAAAAGTTAGAAAGCAGCGACCTCTAGTGGCTAACCTAAGCATTAGTTAGATTCTTTGGTTAAGGTTACAGTGAAAAAAGTTTGAATAAACTGAGGGTTGGGTTTTGTATTATTTTGAAATATCTATTATAGAATGTCCTATACTTTTCTTGTCTTCTAATGACCATTGTTCCAACCTGGAGAGTGGGACATGCTCTGTTAGTTAAAAGGGAGGTTAGCTGACTTAAAAACAAGGTACTAAAGAGATGACTATTACTAATGTAATGGGAAGAATTTCTAAAGCCTCGGGAAAGACTGCAGAAAGACACTGATTGTTGTTTACACCGTTTTAGTGTTAAGAAAACTTGCTGGTATCCTTGCATTCCTATAGACATTAAGGAGAAAGAGGCAGCCTGGGGTGGGGGCGGGGGATCTGCCACTGGGACTTGTCCTATCATCCTTAACCAAGTGTGGACCATTGGTGAGCTGTCCCTCTGGGCTTCAGTTCCTCTCCTGTAAAGGAGGGGGTTGGACCAGACAAAGGGCCCTCACCCCTCACAGACCACACTTACGTACTCGTTGTGCACCACATACCAAGGGGGTTAGGCTCTGAGAAATGTGTCCTTGGGTGATTCTGTCGCTGTGCCAACAGCGGGGTGCACTTACACCCACGTGCTATAGCTACTACTGTAACTATACGAACTGTACTTTTACAGGAGGGGTCGCCCCGAGGGTCTGTGGACACCAGCAAACACGTGATTGTTTTAAGCCGGTTTCAGCCTATCAGCCACCAGTGTTGTGATTGGACTCACATGTGGTTCTTCTGATTGCAAGGTGGCCCTCAGCAATGACCCCCAAGCAAACTTGAAGATAAGGTTTATTACAGACCTGGAAATGACCCACAACACTTGAGGCCACACAGCAAGCTTGAGGGTAAAGAGATCACCGGCCTGAGGTTCTGCTTTAATCGGGGTTCAGGGCGGGAGCTCAGGGTCGCCAGGGTTCATTCTTTGTGAATTTAAACCTCAAGAGAATATAAAGCGTGGGGAGACAAGTGTCAAGCAGCCCAAAGGGTGAGTTAGTGAAGTCAACCGAGGCCACTGAGACAAAGGAGCCTCAGAGCGGGACTCAGCCGGGCTCCTTTACCTGGGGCAGCGGCTGCCCAGGTTCAGCTGCCTTTAAATTGGGGCCTTGCAGTCCAGTTACAGAAATGCAAGAGCCACCTGCCAGGGCTCCCACGACGGTAAGGTGTGGGGCTGACTCTACCACATGGCCATGACGTCACCAGAGGACAGGGATGTTTTTGCTCCATTATAATCTGACAGGACCACCATCGTCCCTGCGGTTGTCGTCAACCGTCATCAGGTGGCACATGACTATTTGGAGACTGGAAGGTTTTCCCCAGACCTTCAGAGAAGCAATTGTAGAGGCCACTCAGCTAGCACATGGCAAAGCAGGTGCTGCTTTAGAAAGGGTTTTGTTTTGTCTTAACCTGATCTTCTAAAAACTGCAGAGATCTCTGCCACGTCAGGTTAACCTCTCTCCTCGAGGAAGGACAGAGGCCACCTCCCGACGACCAGCCTGGGAAATGCTGTTCTGTGCTCTCTCCATGCGGTGGTTCCGTGAGCTGGAAATCTTGCAGCCACGGAACTAAAAGAGCGAGCCGGTAACGTGAGTTACTGGAACCTCAGTCGCCACTCCACCCACTCCTTTCGTGTGTCATTTGCTATTCTTCTTTAAAAAGAGGGATTCAGGTCCACGGCAAGAAAGAAGTTTTTAATAAACTTTTATTTTTATATTCAAGATAAAGCATATACACAATTGAATGTGGAAATAAATAACTAGAAATGCTTTGCAAACTTTTCCATTTCCCTCTCAAAACTCAGTTTTTTAAACTCATGAGTCTTTTTACTTGATTTTAAGAAATATGGCCACTGTAATACCAAGAGGAAAAAGCCCCACAATTTTGTACAGACACATGCAGCCCCCTCTGACCACGGGGTTCAGCTCTTTCACTAGAAACACAAAGAAAGCACACAGGACACAGAGACTCTCCAACAGGTTTACTCAAACCGCTTCGCTCGAGAAGGAAAAGGCACAGATTTAAGGGGATGACAGTGATTATTAAGAATATAGTAAATGGGGTCTCAGCCAAAAAGTGACATTTATGAACTAAGTCAAAAAATGAACTCTTTCCATTGATCTGCCTTCATTAAAATGAATTTTTAAATTAAACTATATAAACATATGATATAAAGCTGGTACTTAGGAAGTGTCTTTGTATAGTTCCTTTATGTACAAATCTTTGTATACAACTTCAAGGTTCCTTATGCCTGTACTCCTGTACACCACACCGAGCCGCGGCCCCGGCCCCGCGGCGCTCTCTCTGGCAGCGATGGCCGGGCGGCTTTCCACCAGAAGGCTGGGAAGCGGGAGGGCCCAGTCAGATGTAGTCGTCTTCGACCGGCTCACCATTGACATCACAGTAGTGGATAAAAATGGCCACCACTCGCTGAAACACACCCTTCTTCATCTGACGCATCTCTGAAATTTCTTCTCCTATTGTTTCCATACAGATGTCTGCAGACAGCTGGCCTTTCCTTCGAGGAGCATAGATGGTGCCTTGGAAATTAGAAAGAAAAGGGGAACACGCATGATTATCAGGCTCCTTTGGAAAGTCGCTCCATTAGGCTGGCCCATGAGCCGTGCCTAGACACAGTGATGCGAAGGCACGGGTGTGCACACAGGCCACGGAGCGGGCCCCTCAGCCTGGTGACACAGCCAGGCTGATGTCCTGGGCAGCACACACGAGTGGGCAGAGGCCCGGGGTGGAAACCCACCTGAGAGGTTCAGTAAGTCATGGATGTACATGGAACTTACAAAATCCACTTACTCATAAAATAGTTTTTGAAAACATCCTGTAAGTGGACAAGGGCGCCGACACCTAGAGCGAGGACATGCACAACTTCCTTCAAGCTCCCCCCAAATTCCTGCATCTGAATCGTAATTCCTCCATGCTACCCAACAAGAAGTTGCTTCTAAGTAGCCAAAGACAGTGTAACTGGAACAAATTTGAAATAATATAACTGACAGTAAGGAGTAACAAAATCATAAACAGGAAATAAAAACATCGAGGTAGGAAAATCCGTCTGAAAGAATCCTTCCCACCAGCCTTCAGAGATCCCTGGTAAGTCAACTGATTATTTACTGTACAAACTTAGAGGTATTTTTTGTTGGAGGAGAATCGAACATTAACAAAAAGCAAATAAAAACGATTACATGGGGAGTGATTTATAAGCTGCGCTGCCCCTAACTCTCAAACAAGTTGATGTGTCTAACAGTAGGATTGGCTCAAACCAGAGAACACAAATCGGGTCGTAATTACTTTCTTCATCGTCTTCAAAATCGTATCTGGCGAAGCTGTTGGGTTCTGCTGCCCGCAGTGATCTCAACCAAGGGAAGTCGGAAATCAGGGAGTACGGGGCGCCGTCCACCACACCTACAAGAAGACGTCAACAGTGCCACTGAGGAAGCAGTAACCGGGCGGACACGCAGTGTTTCGTAAGCAGAATGTACAATGTGCTCTCGCCCCTCTTGGTTGAAAAAGCGTCATCGGACCAGGACATGTAAATTCCAGTTCCCGTTCTGCCACTATCTGGGCATGGGGTCCTGGTCAGACTCTGCTTTCATGAAGCCTCAGTATGGTTTTCCTCCCTCCGTGGATATAAAATAGAGGCTGAGACAGGTGCCCTCAAGTCGCTCCCAACTCTCAAACTAGAGCATGCTCCAATTTCCTTCCCCTCTGTTTCAACACTGCTCAGATTGCCGTGGGGACAGTAAAGATTCATCCAGGGGAGCAGCTGTTAGCTGGTCCCTGCTCCCTGCAGACAGATGGTCACAGCACCATATCTGGACCGGCTGTCAGGCTCCCGTTCCCATCTCCCAAGGACGAGTCTCTCCATCTAGTTAGGCGACAGCTCTTTAGCTTTCCGACCAGTCTGTGACGGCTCACCTTCTAAAGTATAGATGTCTCTGCCCCAGGGGTACCTGGGGTACTTCTTTAAGTCGTCTTCAGTTCGAGTGGCTTCAGGGAAGAATTCATACTTAATGAGCTCTCTGGAGGCAGCACAAAAAAATCAAATAAGAATTACAAAACTGGAAATTATGTTGAGGTGTGGGGTAGAAAGAAACTGTCAAAACTGTGCTAGGCCTAGATTCTAATGAACATCTCAAATTAAATAATAAATGCCTAACGGAAGACTCAACCTAGAGAATACATATCTAGTCAGGTCAAAATCACTTTCTTCACTATCTTCAAAACCATTTCAGGTAAAGAAACAGAGCCACTCTCTAATCAAATATCTTGGTGTATAAGGTGCTTAACATAATGCTTAGGTAACGAATGCCTTAAAAGTCCAATGTTATGAGGGTGTAAAACATCAGTTTTAAGATTTTTAACTTGCTCTCTCTTCTGTGCCCTGAGGCTAAAGAAAGGAAGTGAACTGTACGTGTACAGCCTGCTCCTGGAATCTTTCTTTGCATTTAAACTAAAAGCTGCAGATACATGTAGGCTTTCCAGTTTTAGGCTCTCACGCCCTCAGTTTTTCACACGTTGTACCTTGTGGGTCTCAGGGCCGAAACCGCCCAGAGGAGATCATCTAACACAGAGAACAGGATGTGCTTCCTGTTCAGAGGGCCCCGGGGGCCGCGGGGACTTACTGGTTGATGTTGGCTATGGTGTCCATCCAGCTGCGGATGCGCACCTTGTTCCGCACGTTGGGCGGGTTGCTGAACTCGTGGATGATGCAGATGTGGTAGGGGTAGGGGCCACTGAACAGCTTCTGCTCCAGCGTCAGCGTGTCCACCTACAGAACACAGCACAGAGAGCTTCGGACCAAACAACAGAGCACCTTAGACGTCCACCTCTTAGAGCCTGGACGAGGTCTCCTGGGGCCCTACGTTTTAAAACCTTTGGCTGATTTGAAACTCAAATGTCCCATTCAGCCCTGAACACAGCTTACCAGGCCGGTGACGAGGCTGAGCAAATTCGCCTGTCCAGTGAGCTCAGCGATTTACCTTTCACTGTTGTGTAAATGCCCCTTGAACGGAGAGTCTGGAATCAGGTGCCCGACCCCAGGGGCCCGGAGTGCACTCCCGAGTCTGTCCTCACAGGGTTCCGTGCTGACTGCGCTACAGAACCACAGGCCCTATTCAAACTGACCTCGGCCCATCCCAGCTCCTTGCCCACCCCGCTGGCCTTCACGCCCGCCCCCTCCCGGAAAGGCAAACTCCCTGAGGGAAGGAGGATGCTGCCCGAGTCTTTTCAGCCCAGCACATTGTAGACACTCGACAGACAATCTGCTCAAACAGACCGATAGTTCCTTTAAACTCTCTCAGGCAGTAAGCGCAGAGCCTTACTTATAGTGTTTACTCTATATTTTTTGTTGTTTTATTGAGAAATAAGTCATACCCATCACTGTATAGATTAGAGGCACACAGCAGGCTGGTTTGGTTTAGGAATACTGTGGAAGACTCAGCTAACGTCCATAATTTCGTATGGGCACAATAATGCTTCCTCTTCACAGTAACAACAATGGTAACATGAACAGCAGCTACCACAGGGTTGCTTGCTGCATGCCAGCTGCTGCTCCGCACTTCACACGTGCATTTAACCACCAGGTTGTCACTCTTCTGATTTTACTGATGCAGAAACTATAACAGAAGCTAAGTCATGAGCTACAGGGCAGTGAACCAGAACTGGACCGGGCAGTGAAACCAGCCTGTTCTCTTACTACAGCCAACTTGAGTGAGGATGACAACGTGTAGAATAACCACCACCCTCGCCATGGAACTTCCTTTTAAAAGCCATCGAAATCTAGCAGAGAAGCATGAAGGAGGACTGGCAAGACCGCCTAGCCTGGTTAAGGGAACTCTAGAATCTAAAGAAGCATGACTGTGGGGTGAGCGAATGAGTCAACGCCAAACCCCAAAGGCTGAAGACAAGGAGAAAGCATCACCGCAGTTCAGGCGTCCTGAGAGAGGGGCTGCGCTCGGTACCTGCTGCATCGGGCGTAGGTATATGATGCGGTTCCTCTCGGGAGGCATGCGGAGTATCTGGTCTAGTACCTGATCCATGTTCAGCTTCTTGCATTGTGCGTAATCAAATCGGTTCACGATTGGTGCGTTTTCGACTTTTAAATGTTTCAGAACCCTGCATCTGGTAGCTACAAAGTGAAAACAATGGTAAGCTGCACAATTAATCTGTGCAAAGTAACAGAGCAACGTCCCGCCTATCTAGAGTCGTCCTTGGAGGACTGGCCTGATGCGTTTAGCATGAAATACTACGGATGTAATCAGTATCTCAAACATCACGTACTGTCATGAAGTACAACAGATAGTTATCTAAGTAATTTGAAAATGTGACTCTGTTCTGTTCAAAAGGGGGTCACCCACATGCTAGAGGGATGGTCAGGTACCTTCTCTCATCTAAGATTTTACTGGTAAGGAAAGCCCCTTACCACCCAAGCCCCACAGAATGACTTGCCTAAACATAGGAATTGTTCAGGAAATGTTTACTGAAAAGAATGAATGATGGTAACAATTAAAGTCTGCAGTTTATGGTGATGGTCAAATAAACCTGGAATAATTCACACATATTATTTTACATTCGCCCACAGAAAACGAGCAGAGCCGATTTTAATTCCTACATTGGGTATAAAAGCAGAACCCTAAAAGACCCAGAAACATATGCAATCGTTGGTCTACAGGTGGACAGCCCACCGTGGTAGCCACCAGCCACCTGCAGCCACGTAAAGCTAAGTTAACTACAGTGAACAAAGCAGGTCCTCAGGCACTAGCCACAGGCCAAGTGTTCGACAGTCACACATGGCCGCTGGCTGCCGCGCCAGATAGTGCAGGCATAAAACAGTATGCCAAGTCCAAAAAAAATCTCCGTTTTTTTCATCCCAAATTTCAATCTGATTTAATTTTTATCATAGATTATAACCTGGTCCAACTCAACAGCGAGAATCAGATATGGTACTATAAAACCGTAAGGCTGGTATGTATGATCTTTTTAACTCATCACGGTGTCTTCTGTAACGCCTCTGACCCAGATATCATTGTCTTGCGCACCCCAGCCCTGTAGCTAACCTAATGTCCGAACGGGGGCAAGTCGAGTCTCTGGCCTTTCCGACTCATCTCTCCTGCGACGTGGCAGGAGAAAGGAGGCAAGAAAGGAGGAAAGGCAGAGAGAGGGCCAGCTGGTGATAAGGGTGCAATGGTTCTGGGCTATAAAACCAGACACGGCGAAGGTCATTCCACTTTCATTTGGTCATCTCACCTGACGTAACTTAGCTGTCTTCTCGTCCCCTGTCCTGTGAGCTAAACCATGTGGTTTAAGGGCAGAAGGCTGAGCCTGAGGTCATGGGACCCACCACTAGGTCATAGAGGGTCACACAGTCGAGTGCGGAGGTGGAAATTCTCAGAGCGATCACCAAGGAGAAAGGGATGACCTCCTAGGGCAGAGCGAAAAGCCCTTGTCTGCGGCCTCAAGCTAGGCTGGGTTGCCCTGCTGTTACTATCTTCTGAGCTTTTCAAGGGCCCCTGCCCTGTTCTAGGAGGAAACGACCACAGGCGATTATTATTTATCAGATGTGTTAAGACCTCATTGGTTGGAATGCACCTCTTAAGGTATTACTACTTAGTGGGCCTCGGGCTCCCCACCTAGGTCTGGTATTTTCTAGAATTGAAGAGAGAGATTACATGTTTAAATCTCAGTTTTATTTCTCCTTTCTGGGATTCTCCTAGTTTACGGCAAAATGTTTGGTAACAATTTGTTTTGTTTTGTTTACTACCAGTATTATAGAAGAAGTGCAAGAAAAGAAAGCTCCCAATTATTTTCTGCAATACTAATATAATGCAACTTAACACTTACTAGGCTTTTATTAGAGGTCAGACCCTCTACTGTGTGGATGTATATATGTTTATACACACCCACACACACACATCAATCACAGCACTTAACCTTCACAAATGCTTTATAAGGTAAGCATCTTCGGCACACTTTACAGATTGAAAAAAACTAAACCCAGAGACAATATATAACTGTCCCAAGGCAAGACACCAGTCATATCTTCATAATTTTACGTGGAAAGGTATCAACAATGTAATTATAAGTGAAAAGAGAAAAACAAACAGATCACGTACAGGACATACTATGTATTTAAACATTTTTAAACTCACACAAGTAATACCCTACAGTGTTTCAGAGATAAACATGTGTACAAGCAAACGCATGAAAGATGGACTGGAAGGACACGCATTAAACACACAAGTATAGGTGGTGGACGCTGATGGGCCTGACAACGAGGGACAGATGGGACCACTGGACTGATGACAACATGCCACAACTGAGGTTGTGATTAAGCACGTCAACCAAAGCCAGATAGGTTAGTTAAGCACTTAAGGCCCAGCCACCACTCCCCACCCCGAAAACAGTCACACACAGCACACATCCAGCCTCGCACAGTGAGCCCACAACAGAGACAGGATTCAACTGAGGCCTATCTGATTTGGTCAGATCAGGCAGCAAACACCATTTGGAGGAACTGAAGGAGAGGCTATTTTAAAGGATGAACCAAGCAAGTCTCTGTCACAAACACTACTAATTATTTGAGAGCTACAGAGCAGGACAGAATTAGAAATGATCCGACACAGTGATTCCTCTGAAAAGCAGCACAGTAATGTAGTATGTATGACCCCTTAATTCTTTACACGTGCTCATGACGCCATGCTTGACACAGGCCTGGGTACGCACCATGGATGAACATCATCTTGGGGCAGTCTTTTAGCACCAGGTCTGTGATTCCGCAGTTGGTCATGGTGACTCCCACCAGGTTTTTGGACTTTAACACAAGGACCTATGAGGAGGGAAACTTTAAAGTTAGAGGTCTCTTTCTGTACGTTCTTTGGAAAACTTAAATGCTTTCACTGGCACAAGTGAGAAGCCACTGCGACCGATTTCTTTTGTTGAGACAAAGGAAAGCATACAGTCGTGGAAACCCTGGTTCCTTTCCATTACTCAGGCCCTTGGCTGGACTGAAAGGTGAGGGCTTTTTCTTCACCTGTACGTGGTCATCCTCAATCACAGGGTCACTGGTACTGGTGGACTTATCTGCTGTCCGCTTCCGCTTCACAGAATGACGTGGCTTTGTTTTAGCAACCTCTAGAAAAAGCAAGAGGAACATGCCAATTTTAGCCTTGCTTTCTTCCCTGCAGGACAGCACACTCAGCCGTGGGTATGTAAACTCCACCGTGGCAGCTCTCAAACCTACCGCGTGGTCCCAGGGCAACAGTCAGACTATTTCCAACCGACTGCTTCAAAACCAGATCCCCCTCCATGGTCGCAAACTCAGTAGCCCCTTCTTACCCCTGAGCCATTCCAACGATCTAAGTAACATTCCCACCTCCAGTCACGCAAGCCATCTGAAAGATCATTGGTGGATTAAACTCACCAGTGTCCTGCCAACAGCTTTAAATTTTCAACTACTGCTTAATAAGTGCATTTCAAAGCCTGAGCTTTGGAGCCATGCTTTAGCCCACCTGTCAGTTTCATCCCCCCTATATCCTAGGCAGCCTCTGTTGCCAATGCCTCTGAAGCCATTAATCATTCCAGTTCCTTCTGCCCAGAACAACTTTCCTGAGTCCACTTTGGGAAACACTACCCATCCCTGAAAACACCATCTCAAAAAGTCACCTTTTCTGACAAATCACCTGGATTCCCAAACATTAATAGGATTCTGTAATTCCCTGTATACTTCTTTTATTGTTCCATTTAAACTAAAAAGCTCCTGGAGGGCAACAACACTGTCTTAATTTCTGTACCCATGTCAGCCACTAGCAATGATCTAAAATGAGTATTTACTGAATGAATTGCACTCAGCATTCACTGAATGAATGAATGAATGCATCACAGACACATAAATGATACAATAATAGCAAATATTTACTGAGCGCTTACTGTGTGTCAGGCACTTTTCTAAGGGTTTCACTAGTACTAAAATAATTTAATCCTTTTAGCGGACCTTTGAGGTAGATTTATTATTCTCCTTATTTTACAAACTGGGGAAAGAAGATGTCGGGAGTTGGCAAAGGTACAACTAGTGGAACCAGCAGCCAAACCCAGGCAATCTGGTGGCAGTCACTATGCTAGAGAATCTGCAGTCTTTCATCTGCCAAACCCTAGTAAGCATGCCCTAACTCATGTGCCAATAGTGCTCTAAAACATCACAGTTTAATTATTAAAGCTAATAGGACTTCATATACAAGTTCTAAATTCATCTCCACAACTTAAAAAGCAGGTGTATATTCTAAGACAAGACGCTAGAAGTCAGTCCTCATTTTTGACCGTCATTCTGCAGCAGACACTCAATGAGGAGAGACTCAGCTTCGTGAGTAAGATCCCACCACACTGCTCTTTCACATCCCACGACTAGGTCATGACATCCCACCTGGTAATTCTCGAACTTCACATGTGACAGATTACTAAGAGAGACAGGGAAATAAGATGCAAATATTGCAAATTCCCAAAGGCTTGGGGTTACTCTAGGAACTCTAGTTAGTCCAAGGGTTTGTTTTTTTCTCTTTTAAACATACCGAACCTTTCCTCCACCACCTGAAATCTTTGTGAAATCTCACCATACGAAACCACTGAAAGCAGCTGCTTTGGTGAAGCCTAAAAGGGAACCCAAACGTTCTACCCAGCAAACTTCCAACATTTCCCTGAACGCAAGCAAAACCCTGGGGGTCTTGAAAAAGGTACAAGCTACTGATCTGGGCAAACCGGGAAAGGCTGCCTCCCACACTATTCCTGCGGGAACTTCGGATCCAGTCCTCTTCACTGACAAGGCATCTTCGAAAGGCAGCTTATTTCACCTGACAAAATTTACTCACTCACTCTAACCAATAACAGGTCCCAGTCCCCCTCTCCCTGCACCACAAAATGAAAGTGAACAGACACCCAACAGCACTTTGGTTCTCATTCCTTTGTGACAGTGTTGAAAGAAGGGTCTTCTAGCAGCATTCTCCTTTCAGGGTTGATTTTCAAACTCTCCCCTCCCCTTGACCTCACTAGAATATGGGGTTCAAAGCCAAACTGCCTGCTCTCCAGAGCACCCAAGGTGGAGGTTTACGTTTTCACACTTTATATGCTGATAACCTTGAAAAACAAAGGCTTCCCAATGTAAAAGGACAACAGAGTTTATCCTGTTATTTTTTTTTTTATGCCTCCCTCTCTGTTTATGGACAAGTGATCTTATTTAGGGACAACTATTAGTGATTTCAACATCCAGCATCAACATACTTCATGTGATGGTTCCTACCACTTACTAAGGTCACAATTTTTCACCATGTCCCACACCACATGAGACATTACGCTAGAAGCTGGGCATACAATGGCGAACAAGCAGACACTGTCCCTGCCCTCATGGAGCTCAGAGTCTACTGGAAGACAGACAGCAAAACACGACACGACAACATACTGTAGTTAAAGTTAGCAAAGAAGATGCTACAGAAACCCTGAAAAGCAGACCCCGCCCACCTTAGGTGTTAGGGACACAGGTTAGCATTTATGAGAGCCACACCGTATTACTCCTATATGCTATTCTCTGACAATCTAATCAGTCATTTTTCTGACATTTATTTTGTAAAGTATTATACAATTGGGATAAATAGAAAATGTACAGGTATTTATTCCCAAAATAAAAATTCACAAGACAAATAACTATATTAGCTTCTAACATAAACTACATAAGGCCATAACTTGAAAACTAAATAAAAAACTCAAATGTTTTCTTTAAAGCAATTTAAAAACTCAATTAAGTTCATTCCTTTATTAGTTTGGATTTTTCTCCTTAAAACTTTTCAAGTAGGATGGCAATAGATATCAAAAACATGCTAGATTAAAAATAACAAGTTGAAAGCCATCCAGATAACCTGTTCTTCTTTCCAAAAGAGATCTGGATAATAGTCACATCAGCACTTTGACATTTCTCCAGAAAAGCTGTTATTGAAAGTAAATGGATATTTGTATTGCATTTAAAAAATATTAGAACAAAATTTACCTACTATATACACATTAGCTGCACACATTAGAAGTTTCCCTAATTGAAAAAAAAATCAAAAGATAACAGATGTAATTTACTAAAAAAGTAAAAAAGCACTATATAAATGAAATTTTTTTTATTCTAGGGAATTATTTAACCTGAAAAAAGTTCTAGTCACAAAACAAGCCAGAAGGAAATGATAAAAGGGGTCGCAGGACACTGGGTGAAAAGAAGTCAAAGTCCCCAGTGGTTATCTATGTTAAAAACAAAAACAAAACAAAACCCCCAAATGGTAACGATAAAATGTTACCAAGAGACACAAGACAAAACAGGAGACAAGACAGCCTCCACACAGAAGCCTCAATGCTGCAGAAACGACAACAATCTCTTCAGTCAATGCAACTGAATTCCAGACCGAAACCAAGATTGGTTTTGAGAGCTTGACAAAGTCATTATAAAATACAACTATAAAAATAAATAGTAAATGTATGACTAGTCAAGGAAGTTCTGACAAAGAATAACAAAAGAGGCCAGAGCACTGGAACCAAATGCCCAGAGACAAACTTAGGTGTATCAAAGATCCACGATAAAAGAGCATTTCAAAATAATGACATGGGAACGGATGTCAATAAAGAGTGTTGACACAACTTGGTGGTAATTTGAAATAAATCAAGTTAGTTCCCACAGATTAAAATAAACAAACAAATAAAAGAATGTGAAGTTGTGAACAACTATCTGAAACAGTTGTAGAGAAAAGCTTCCCCAGCATAAAAATAAAGAAGAAAAACAAACACACAGATCTGATGGTACAAATGAGAAAACAAAACTCTGCAACAACAGGGCCGAAACGGCGAGTTCCTGTGTCACAGGCAGAGTTCCGGTCGGGACGGCCGCGGAGTTCAGAGGGACGGCGGCGGCCGCACAGCAGCGTGAGCGCTCTCACTGCCAAGGAACCGTGCCCTTCAAAATGGCTAAAATGACGAATTCTCTCATGGATAAAAAATATCACAGAGCATTTAAACTTCAAGCTGGAAAAAATACATTTTCATCATATGGCAGAACTAGTTTTTGCAAAGCATAATGAAATCTTCAAATAAAACTCCTATATTTAAATCTGAGTTTATGCTACTATGATGATTAGCATATAAGTTCTCATGTTTATCTTATAAAAGCTTATTTTTGTTAGTTTAATTTTGCATAATGCAATTAGCTCTACTTAGTATATAAAAACGCATTGACCTGATGTTCTGGGGCTGATTTTAAGATTTTGAAATTGAGGGAGACTTGGATAAAATAAAAATGTATTATTCTTCATTGATAGATATACATAACTTAATAAAGGCAGAGGGAGATGACTTAAAAATAAGGTCAGATACATAAACAGAATTATGATTAAGAAAATGTGCTCACCGTCATCCAACACAATGCCTTAGCACACACATTATAAATACTAATGAAATAATATACATACATGCTTTCAGTATATCTTCACCAAAATAATTTTCAGCTGAAGTACTTACCTGCTTATATCCCAGCAAACTTAACTAGAAATGAAACTACACTTCAGAAAAAATGACTAAGTAACTGTGGAGGAGGTATTCCAGCCCCAGCCACTTCAGGTCCTAACCCCTGGCCGAGGGTGCAAACTTCACCCACAGCAAGACTCCCTGAGTGTGGGAGGGCAGCAGGGTCTATCTGCTGGGACTTACCCATCAGAATCAGGGTCCTAATTAGGGTCAATACACACAGTGGTATTTTTTTCTTAGAAACTTAACTTTTTGAGGTTTTCTGGGTTGGATGCTTTATAAGCTGTTTTACACACCCTCCCCTCCCCCATCACTGCTGAAAATTAGCCCCAAACCTGTAGGATCACAGAACCCCAACACTGAACTCAGTCTGCCCAGCTGGCCTTACGTAGGAAATAGGAAACCTCACGGAACGCACTAACACCTCCTCAAGTCCTACCCTGCAGGTGCCAGTCCTGGCGGCATTGTCATACCTGACTCAGATACCAGCGGTACATGGGACAGTCTGCTCCTGGCCCTTGTTAGGGGCCTCCGAGGGTAGTCTTCATTAGACTGCACGTCACAGCTCTCAGGCTGGGAGCTCCCCCTCCTGTCCTCACCTGTAGCCCCCGAGCCACTCCCATTAGTCCTCTCATCATGTGCTGGGCCTGAAGACCCCCCTTGTGGCAGAGTCCTAAAGGAAAAGGCGGATCTCGTACCATCCGGGCCATTCACAACACAGGCTCGGCTGGTTGAAGGACGTTCCTCATCAGAACACCTGCTAGTTCTCCTTTGGGATTCCTGAGGCCTGTGACAGCAGCATCTGGGGCAGACAGAACTCTCTGCATCTCCCTCCTCCACGGCCTCAGAGTCCTCTGACCCAGCGGGGGAGCAGACACACTGCCTGGACACATCCACTTCTGTAGGGCTAGGCTCGGAAGAGCCGCCGCTGTCCACCGTCCTTACACAGTCAGGGCTTTGAGAAGCAGCGCTGAGCGAGCTGGAGTTTCCCACTGTGCTGGCGGTGGTGCTGCTGCAGCTGGGATAAACATCCTTGTTTTTTTTCTTTTCAGGAATATCCCTAGCTGCTTTCATATCGGCTTTGATCTGCTCACTGGTGACCTGACAGCCTTTCTCACAGCTGCTTTCCTCGAGGGGAAACTGCTTCGACTGGCCCATCTGATGGGAGTTGTACCTCTTTCGAAGTGGAGTCTTGCCTTTTCCACTTACTGCTTACAGAAAAAGAAGAATGGCCCGAGGAAAAGAAAAGATTTCAGTATAAATTCTGGACAATAGGTCAGAGTATATTTGGACAGGGAACAATGTACACGAATTTTCCTAAAGTTTAATGGTGACCACATCACTCAACTGCTCAAACATCCTCTATGGCTCCCTAGTGCCCACATGGTTTATGCGCTCCTCAGCTCAGCCTTTCAAGGCTCACCATGATCTGATCCCATACTTACATTCCACTTTCTTCCCCTCAGGACACTTTCTGTACCGCAGCCCAAACTGACTATTCCCCTGCCTTACTGCATGGTGGGCTTCGTTCTCACCAGTTCTTCAGCCTTGATCTCTGTTCAGTTTCTTCTGCACCCACCCCAAACCGCTGTAGTGCGTTCCCTGTAACGTTATTCTACACGCGTCGGACCTGACCTTTCAGCCAGACTATAGGTTCCCCGGAGAGTCCATGACTTACACATCCCTGCATCCCTCCCAGCACCTAACACAGTACCTGGGGCACAGTAAGGCTCAATGAATATGTGAGAAATGCTTAAACACCTCAGGTTTTGTCAGGCTGACAGAAGATCTAGTTTCTAAATTTGGAAACTGAACTTTCAAGGAAACATGAGGTTAGTCAGCTGGTCATACTACTTCCCCTAACTTTCAGTTTCCATTAAAGCTCCTTTCAACCACAGTGTAAAGATATCTGAATTTCTCAAAAGGAATAAAATAAGAATTGAGTAATCAGTCAAGTGTCAGTAAATTTTCCAAATCTAAAGAACTGAGCTCTCCATACACAAAAGGGTATGTATATTAGTTTGGTGTTAAATGTATACCAAACATTCTCACATATTAAGAAGTAGGGTGCCCAAGGAAAAATGAGTGGAGAATTTTTAAAAGCCTCATCCTTTGCTGAAAGTGGTAAGCATATGGTTCTGAGAAACAGAAGGGCAGGAAAGACAAGGAAGATGTATGAACCTAAAAGTTAAGAGAATTATAGTTTTTTGGTGAGGCAAATTTTGGCAGAAGGCTGCTGGCCAGATTTAAAGGGAGGCAGAGGATTGTAAGAAAATACGTTAGGACTCCCTTAAGCACCAAACTAGCCACCAACATTCACCGAGCACGGCTGCACAGATTATGATCTGGACAATGTCTGTTTTCAGTGCTCTGGCTGGCTCAGTGATTAATTCCTTGCGCCAATCCCTGAGCCCCTGATGCCACCACTTCCTAAAGCCTCCACCTGGGTGTCACAATCCTCACACCTTCTCTTCCCTGGGCCCTGACTCCACAATCCCGTTGTTGGGCTACACTCGCCCTTGACGGCACCGCCCAGGTTCCCCCCTGTCGGGCTGTTACCTTTCCTGCCTCCCGCCACCACTGCGGCAGGGACAGCTTATATAAACAAACAAAGGCCTCGTGGGTCAGTTCTCAGGATTCCCACTAACAGGTCAGGGGACAACACAATCTCTCACCTGACAACTCCCTGGACTGCACAGGCTCTCCGGTTTTCTCTTCGCGCTCAGAGTAACGCCGAGGACCATTCTTAGGAATCCAGACTTCCTGGAGTTCCAGACTGTCTTCCTCGTCATCACTCTCTGAATCATGAACAGTAATTGGGGTTGGTTTCACTACACGCTGCAGACCACTGGGTCCTAAAACAAAAAGCACAGGCCTAACGGTCACTTTCTGCCCAAGGCAGGCTCTCACTCAAACAAAGCACTGTTTCCGGGAACTGGGGCTCACAGAGGTGCCTTGGCTCTAAGTGCCTCCCTTAGCACTCATTTCAATTGGATGAGATACTGCAACAGCACTTTGACTCTGAAGCATTACACAAGCTTTAGGTATGATTCATATGCCAACCAACATCACACATTTCTAAAGGCAGATGGAAACGGGCTACATGGCATCCCCCTCCCAGACCTTCACTATTTCGAAATCTCAAATCATGCTGATATAAGCAAAATAAAAGGCATGACAACCATTTTAAAAATGGGCTGTTTTTCCAATTTTGCAAATGTACAAAAGAAGGCAAAGGAAATGCAGGTGAACCTCGGACACCCACGGGACTGGTGAGCACTCCATGTCCACTAACCAAGGACAGGTCCATCTCCCTGGATGAGCAGACGCGTTCCTGAAAGGCTACACGAATGCTACAGTTCGGTTATTTGAGTGTTTATTTTTATGTACAAAATGTTTTATCTGCTTGGCAGTACACACTGTAAACCTTCAGCTTGTCCGAGCCAACTCTCTGGACAGTGACTGATATTCACTCCATCAATACAATGTAGGCTCCAAGGAAGCCCGCCTATCTTTTTCCTGTTACATTGTACGATGCCCAGCAAAGAGCAGGCACACAGCATTTGTTGAGTAAGTGACTGCATCTGTAAGACACTTAAAACAGGGGTAAAGCTATTTTCCACTCAAAGACAAGGCAGCCTTCCAACAGACCAGGAGTGAGATAAACTGAATTCTAATTTGCTTCTGTCCCTCGCTCACTGGCTGAGTGGGCTTGAGCAAAACATCCAAACTTTTGAAAGGATGTTAGTTTCCCTACCTGTAATACAAAGGTCTGTATTAGGTAATCTATAAGGGCCCATGACTCCATGGCCTGCCTTGAGTTACCCAATGGCAAAAGGAGATTCGGTCTTGGTCTATTTACTAAACCAGGACAACTTCTCCACTGTTTGCTGTCCTCACCAAAATGAAGGGGCAGGATAAAGTATTTAATCAGGTCATTTATTTTCCCATCAACAATTTGAGTGCTTTCTTTCTCTGCACTCACATGCATGAGCGTGCATGCCAATAAAGAGTTATCAGTTACAAGAAGTCAAAACAGACTCTAATAAGATATACACACATGTAGCAAGGGGAACATCAACATAACACAGCCCTCAATAGTAAGTGGCATACAGCATATCGTTAACCGTTCTTAGTGCTTTACGTTAGCACAGGCAGGCCCGAGTTTTCAGAACCATGAAAGTGGCAAATCACACAATTACCTGCTTGCTCCTCGTCAACATCCACGGGAATAACTGCCTGACTGTGAGCTGGAGTCTCATGTCCACTCTCAGCCACCACCTCTCCATCTTCTTGGACCATGTCTTCCATCTCATTCAATGCTTAAACAAAATAAACAGTCAAAGTCAAACCAGAAGAGGTCTAAAAAAACCACAATGGCAACCAAAACTGGGGCACCCCTGAGAAATGAACAGCCCCATGATTATAAGACCAATTATGGAAAAATGGCATATAATTGTGCTTCACTGTATCAACATTAACAAGATGTGTGCAATTACTCCACAGGGGAGGAAATCACAGATGGGAAAGGAGCGCGGAGTGGAGAAAGCCCACCCCTGGAAGCTGGGAGCAGGGCAGAGGCACACAGCTGAGAGGAGGCACCATGTTCATTCTCGAAGATGTTAACCAGGGATGGCTGTAAGAGACAGCTATTTGCCTCCCTCTAAGCTGTTTGCTTTAAAGTAGCAAGAGCCACCTCCTGGAAGACCTTAGGATCATCTTATCAGAAATCAGTCTCCGAGCACCTGCTGGCTAATGCAGGCTGTGCTGGGCAGGCAAGCTCAAATGGTTTCTTCTGCTCTCTAGAGACTGCGTTATCATTTTTGGCCAATGTGTGGCAAGGATTACTAATAAATACACGAAGTACATTTTTAACTTTTTAATATTACTCAAATGTTTTATTTGCATCAAAGTCTTCACTACAGTTATTAGCGCTTATCAATAAATAGAAATGTGTCATTTTATTTACATTTTCCAGGGGATAAGCACAGTGAGCAATTTCAGACCGGTAAGTTTCAATCCGTTTACTAAGTAAATACTAAGCTTCAGTCCATTTACTAGTGTTAAAATAAAACGGTCACTTTTCCAAGAGGACCATAAATAAAAGAACTCCTGGCTTTTCCAGCTTCTTGTGTAAGATTGCATCCAGAGCCATCAAGGCAGGGTACAAGGCACACCATCCAGTGCACCAGCGCCCAGCGCCTGTGCGCCTGACCTCAGGTTGCATCAGGACAATGCCACATTACACCAAATTCCGGGTTCGGCCACATCCCAGAGGGCGGCGCACGTCCGCCTGGGGCGCCACTAAACCCTCAGCGCCCAGGGGTGCGCGATAACCACTGCTGAGAAGTCAGCCATCCAGCCCTGTGAGTGAAACTATAAAATCAGCAAAAGAGAAAGAGATCCTGCTCCTGAAAGAATCTCCTTCAGGAGGTGAGCCAAGTTAACGCAAGCGGATGGAGTCGAAGACAACAGGGTAACAAAGAGTGGGCAGCTCTGCTTCGTTCCAGGGCTGGTCCACAACTAAGCAGAGGCCCTCGTGTGAGAGTTTTAACATTCTCCACTAAGGAGAGTCAGCACGTCAATACAGATTTTTAACTAATTTTAAAAATAGTGTTAAATTAGCATCTGGAGTGGAAGCATCCATGTTAGTCATTTTAACTAACACTGACTCTCGTTCATCTTTTTATTTTGAATCCCTGTACCACTTTTTTTTATTTTGTTTTATTTTGGTTTCTCTTATTTGAATTCTTTCCACTCGCAGTTTTGACCAAAAGTCACAAAGCCTTTCTCCAGCTTATTTTTTTATTTAAAAGAATCAATGCAATTGATGTGAATGTAGTAATACATACAAATGAATACACTGTCAACCTGGAAAAACCCACAGCACCGAACATTTTACACCGATCTTCCTTTCTCCACAAACGCTGCCATCACCTTTGGTATTCTCAGGCTTCCTTTGGTTGAAGCCATTTAATTCTTCAGTCTTGGCTTTTATGTGGCTCACTGCTTTGCTTCTTGGCCCTTCACAGCATTAATAATACTGTACCTTCAGTATTTGTTTAAATGCAGGCCTCTAATCAACTAAAAGCTTCTGTTTCCATGTTAGCAGACTGGAGTTCCACTGTTCTCTCCTAAACCAAACACAGTGTTCTCACACGTCTGACCCCTGCTGCACCAGTAAGGGGGCTTCACAATGAAAGGCCTTCTCCAGGATGTACTGAGAAACTATGGCCAAGTAACTTGCCAGTGGAGTCTATAATCTGTCCATTTCATCAGCTCCAACCACACAACCACAACTGGGTTCACAGGCTTTGGGCAGTTTTGTACTACATCTGCTGTCACAGCGTCCCATGCATGGTTTATGTTCTCTGAAGTCCACTTCCTTATGGAACCAGTGACTCCATGGCACTGGGGGACAACGAGGCAAAAGAGATAATACCTGACCTGACCTCACCCTCCTTCTTTAACCCCTAGGACCTTCTGTGTAATTTTTTGGGGAGACAGGGGTATCAGGGATAAATTGAGCTGTAGGTTTGAGTGGCTAAGAGTACTCATGTAGAAATAAAAAGCATGAAGCTACATATTACTGTAGTATTTCAATAAGTAGGAAGATGAAGGCTGGCAAGAAGGCTTAGAATTCTTAGCATATAGTTGGTATGAAAGCCATGAGACGGAATGAGCTCCTGTAGGAAAAACAGTGAGATTAAGAAGAAATGTGAAATAGAGGAAGTGGTGCAAGCAAAGCCCACTTAGCAGGTATGTCCAATGAGCCGGCAAGAAAACCAGGAAAATGGTTTCAGAGATACCAAGAGTTTCGAAACTATCTTAGGAAGGTAGAAGTGGGCATCGATGACAAATGCTGAGATGTCAAAGAAGATGAAATTGGAGAAACAACCGCTAGCTTCTGTAAGGGAGTCACTGCTGGCTTTTTGAGAACCAAAATGGAGAGCTCCACAGAGAACGTGAGAGGTGAGCAAGTGACGACAGCGCTCACAGACGATGCCCAGACAAGGGCCTGCATCCCTGAGCGCAACCCTACAGGAAATCAGGCTCCATACACATGACATTTTCATTGTAAAAGCAGTTCCGGACCACCAGGGCTCCCAGTTCTCATCCATTACGGCCCCCACAAGAATGGGTGGATGAGCAAGAGGCGGATGGCTAGCAGAGACTCCTTCTCTAGTTCTTACGGGCCTAGCAGAAGTAGAGAGTTTGGTGAGGAAATAATGTCACTCTCCACACTCATCAACAGAGGGGCCGATGAAACGACCTAACACAAGGGTAGGCACACAGCAGGTGCTCAGTCAGTATTAAAGAACTGGATGGATAGTTACATAAGTGAAATCCCACAGGCCTTTATTAGTTTACGTAATTAATTTGCTGATGGTTGTAAAGGACTTAATAATGAAAGGTAAGTGAAAGATGCCTAACACAATGTCTACCACATCATTGGTATTCTTTTCTTCAGCTCTGGGGATGTCCAAAAATGGTCTCCACATTCAAACTCAATAATCCTATCTGTTGGGAAGGAGATGTTCTTTTGTCCAAATCCTCAAAGGAAAATCTCAGTTAAGCCAGGCCTCTGAGGCTCATTGTACCCTAATTCCCACGGGCTCTATGAGTCCTTCCCGTTCTGTAAGCACCCTTAAAGATTCTGTGGCAAGAGGCATTGCATGGACAAGTCTAAAACAAGCAAACAGACAAATTTCATTCACCCCTTCATTTACCTTATCAACTTGGACCCCAATGTGTCAAGTGACAAAATGAAGTTGGGGGGTGGGGACAAAACAGAATCAGAGAAATATGATCCAAAGTAAAAATCATTCCTATCTGGAGCTCACAAAAGATCTGGGTTACCGTCGGCTGCAAACTGCTGCTCTCCTGGCTGTAGATCTTGCCGGAAGTCATTCTCCTCGTCTGAGTCGTCTGGATGATGATGATTGTTGTCGTGGATGTTGGCGTTATTCTGAGCATTGTTGTCGTTGTCGTTGTTGGAGTTCTGGTTGCTGACGAGAGCCGAGGACACCCCAATTCCCGTGCCTGCACTCAGACCTACTCGAGCACAGCCCTAAGGCAAGACAAAACCACACACTTAAACCCTTCGCTTCACTCTCCACATGAGAGTATTTATACAGCACTTTATGTAATGCTTTTACATATGCACACAGGACTTCATTTAAGGCTCACAACACTCCATGCAAGAGCGTTTGTTATTATGCTTGATTTACAGATGAGATGCACAGTGTGGGGAGAGCTGCCCACAGCACAGGACCAGGTAGGTGGTGCCACTGGGCCCTGAACCCCAGTATCCTGACCCCAAATCTTGAGCTTTCCCCACTCTACTGCACTGCTTCAACAGTGAGGTGCAACCACTAAGGGCTGACAACACAGAACATAGTGAGTTGAAGCATTAAGTTTTTATTACAGTGAGAATATAAGTTTTATTTGTTAAGCAGTTTTAAAATAACATTTTGTTCAACTAGGCAATCTCAAATTTCCCAGGATGTACATCTAAATAAAAAGATAGCAGCAAAGTAAACCACTTCCAAATAAATTCCTAATCCTTATTTATATTTTGGGTTCCCGATTAGACTTAATCTCCCAATTAATTAGTCAAGTAATAATTTGTCTTAGCTCAAATTTCCACCTTTGCTCTCTTACCTTACCTTCAGTTTACACAGCTGATGGAGACAGTTTTCCTACTTACTTTTTTCTTCCCCTTCTCTAGAGACCCCTTAATACTCATTTATAAGGAAAAGAGGCCATGCAAGCATTATTATAACCTTTATGCCTTCACTGCACTGGCAGTAGAGTCCCACTATAACATTGTAAAGGCAAGTTATTAAAAAAGAAAAATATCACTTGTTGTTTTCTTCCTTGGGTACCAAAATGAGTAAACAAAAGCTCTCTCAAATGTGATTTACTTTGGGTGGCTCCCGAAACATCTGGTCCAGTGAAATAAACTCCAGGCTGGGCAACAACTCAATAAACTGGCCGAAGGAGTCCAGCTTCAAAGCATGACACCTCACTAAGTTGATATCAACCAATCGAGTCCATCTTGAGTGGTCTGTTGACGAAATGCCGGAGAGAATTTAAGTAATACTTTTTCCATTACTAATGAATTTTGCTACAGGTCACAAGGACTTTCAAATCCTGTAACTTTTCTCATGATCTCTAAAACTGGATGACAGTAAACTACGATGTTTGTTACCTAATTTTATTGTGAGAGCTAGACAGCTTGTAACCAATCCGCCTTTATTTAAATGTGACTCGCTCAACAAAGTATGTACTTATTCAACAGTAGGACACTAATTAAAGAAATATGGGTGCATTCATTTAATAGAACACTATGCAATTAGCAGAATGGAGAACTAACGACACTTGCTGATATGGAAAGCTCTAAAAATATTCTTACTATAACAGACAAGCTACAGGACAGTGTATAGACATAGCAGGATCCTTTTGTACATACAAATCATTTTAAATGCTATACATGTATAGGCCGCAATATGCACAAAAGAATCTGCCCAGAAGAAGATACAAGAAACCGTTGATGGTGGTTACCTTTGAGAAGAGGAGACTTTTCATTTTGTACCTTTCTGTACTGTTTGATATTATCAAGTGCATGTATTACTTTTAGTTATTTTAAGTGTGAACAGGAGTTCTGAGTGATGGGATTATAGGCCATTTTTTGTTTTCTTCTTTATACTCTTCTGTATTGAAGAAAACAAACAAATCAAAAACCCAATAAGTGTTATTTTTTAAGTGATCTATATGCCCCCTACAGCCTCAAGTTTGTACTTCCCAGTAATTTCTTGGTACAGCTGGGCCAGGGATGTTTCAGTTCTAGGCGGTGAGATACGGTCATTCTAACGAGGGGTCGACCTCAGCAGAGGCCCAGAGCCCATGAACACACCTGGAAACGACTCTGGGAGCAGCCACAGTACTCCTAGGAGGCGACTCACACAGCAGACGAGGCTGTTCTGCAGGCGCCAGGGAGGGGCGTGGTGTGGTTAAAGAGGATACACAATGAAAATTCTTTAGTTCTGAATTTCTTTAAAGGTTTGTGGATTTAGGTATTTAAGGAGGACCTTTAAAGAAACAAATCGTACTACTCTCTTCGGAAGAAAAATGAACTCCTTTGATAACGAAAAATAACTACTGGAGGTACCTGAAACAGCCTAGAATTTTAAGGTGAAAAATTTCAATACAAGTTAATGTTTAATATGTCATGTAATTTATATATTTATATATACACACACACATACACACACATACCCATTTTGTCCTTGTCCTTTCAGATAATGTGTCATTTGAAAGGTAATTCAGAGAATACAAGTATAATATCCCAAGCAACAATTTCTAACCTTCATTGTATACGCCTGGCCCAAAGAAGTATATATAAAGATCAGGGTGCTTGAATTCATAACCTGGACAGTGCAAATTTCTAGGTAGAAATGTCAGGAGTTCAAAGAAGCACTGAATATACTTCCAAGTAGGTTATCAAAGGTTCCCAGAACTTGTATGAACAATCATGTAAATTATCTACATTTTATATTAGGAATGCTACTCACAGCACAGACAGAAAACAGAGATACATATTATCTCGATATAAAATGCAGCCATATTTAAGACTACAGTACCTGAGATCCAATTGTATGGATTATGCAGATGGGGGCAATTGTAAATTGCCAAATATTTGATACAGGAAAAAACTTCATTGACTGCCTTCATCCCTATATCGGTGATAATGCCAGGATTTTCTACCACATCAGCCAAACCATACTTCACCAGATCTGCATTAGCCATTCTGCCTAGAAAGAGAAATACATTTTTTTAATTAAAAAAAAAAAAGGTTAAGTGTCACAGGGCATTTCCAATTCTTTATCTTAACATCCAGTATGATCACTCTCTGAGATCACTCTGGGTCATCTGTTCATCATTGGATTTAGGTTCGGGTACATTTTCCGGTTAGGTATACCATATGAACACTAACATTTATTTTGCAAAGTGAGAATTTATATTAAAAGTTAAGGAGCAGCTAACAGGAAAAAAATTACTTCCAAATGTTTAGAAAAGGCAAAAAGAAAGCCAAATTAAAGCAAAACTGAGGGATATATTGTATTAGTGCATGCTTATGGTGAAATTTTAGTTTTATCTTTTAAAAGGAAAATAATACCTTAAAAGGTAGCTCTTTCACAATGTAAGGACCATGTGTTTGGAGCTAGATGTGGCTGTGTGTAGAGGAGTGTAAACTTGGGCGGGTTCAGATTCATTTTTAGAGCTCATTGTGTTTGTTAGCAAATCTGTATTTATCCCCAGAAAATGGACTTCTAACTCGGGCACACCCGCTTTCCCTGCCACTGGGCTGTAGTGCCTACTGGCACTGCTGGTCACAGACAAGGGGGTGTGTATAAGCAGAAGAGGTCCCTCCGTTCTAGTCCATGCCATTGTTGATCACACCTCATTCCCGGGCCTCTATCATCGCTTCTCCCATCTACCTGCCCTTTACCGTGCAGGACAGTCCACTTGACTACGAACAATTTGAAGAAAAAAAGGAAGTATGTCTAGTTCACATCTACATCTTCAATGTCCAGCATCGGACTAGGGATACAGGATTCAAACACCTCTCATGGTCTCTGTAATCAACTGACGAAAGCACAAAGAAACCCAGTTGCTCTGGTGAAGCCACCCTGCACGTTACAGGGACTTATACCTTTAGTTCGGAACATGTTTAAAACAACCAACCCATTCCAAACTCTTCCAATTCCACTTTCCATATAGTTCATGGTCTGTCTCCTGTAGTCCCCACTTTGGGCATCTACTAGTAGTTTTTGCAAATTTCACCTTAACCCATCTTTTACAATTTAGCTGAGCAATTTTCTTCAACCTCCTGGTAAGAAGTTTTTTCTTGCCTTTGGACTCAAAACTTACCTTCTCCCTCTGGCCAGGTAAATCTTGGACCAGTCCTGTTCCTTGAGTGCTACCTGCATCAAGGCTGCAGCCTAACATGAGAAATCCACGTCCTTCACTCAGTGCTTTGAGATGACCACCGTGTTCCTGCTCTTGGGGTCTCCTGGTTGTCACACTCCCTCAAAGCTCTGAGGATACCACCAAGGACTCACTTTTGTTTCTTTTTAATGCAGCCCACAGGTGTGCTAAATGTTACCATTACTGAATGTTTTCTAAATGTCAGAGATTGTAAAAATAAAAGTCCATGTTTTCTTATTTGTTAGTTTTGCCTTCATTTAACAAATGAGAAAACACGGACTAAAGAAGCAACTTGCCGCGGTTCCGTGATTCATACAGGCAGGCCTCCAGGCCACCTCTCTGTCTCTCCAAAGCTTCAGCCCTGGAGACTACTCTGTACTGCTTCTGGTTTTCAGTGAGTGTTATCACCTCTACGTGCAGCTCTGCAATCACAAGGCTAGGTGGATAAAGAACCCCTCTCTGGGTATTCTTAGTACGTGTAAGTACCAAGTGACCCTTGGGTCACCTTTCTCATACTCCTAATACACAGTGCCAGCTTTCCGGACATCCATTTCCGCATTCGAGCACTATCACTTCTACCATAAATGTATAAGGGACAAAGGTGATGCTTCATTTATATTTTGCCACACCTGCGTAAAAAAGTGAGTCAAGTTTTACCAGGGACCACCTCTACCTCCTGGAGAGCTGCTTCAAAATCTAAATCACTGAGAAGGATGATGTTAAGCGAAAGAGTGTGGCCTGGGACCTCTCGTTCCTCTCTAGATAGTCTCTTAGGGCACCTGGATCCTATTCTGATGCAGAGAATCCTGGACTATGCTTGGAGAAGCAGAGGAGGGGACTTACATGAGAAAAAATGGATGAACTGCAGCACATGTGAAGAAAAGAACAGCTTACAGAACGGTCAAAGCTAGGAGACTATTAAGTATGGAAGAGACTGTGAAATGAGTTATTCGGGAAGTATAAGGTAACAGCAGTCAAGGCTAGTGTGTGTTTCTCTGAAAACGTGTGATGAGGGGAAAGAAGCACAACAGGGAAATATCTGGCTATAAAGGTGACCCTCGAAGACAATCTCTCCCTGGGCCTAAATGTGGCCACTTAAATACACAAAATTTGTCATTTTCAGCCTTTGAAAAGAACAAAATACAAGATTATACAAAGAAGACCAACCACCAAGCTAATAATTTTAAGTTACTACACAGATATTGTAGAAAGACAGAGAATGTGAGCAACCTCATTGAAATCAAAGAAAGCCCAACACCAAACACAGCAGGCACCAGAACGCTTTTCCTCGCAACACTGATGAGATGCCGTAGCAACCTCACTGTTGTTGTAACAATGAGCCTACAGTGAAATTGGTTTCATCATACAAACATTGTTTCGCTAAAGTTCCAAGAATTTATTAAGGACTTTATGGAAGGACTTGCTGTACACTGATTTTATATGAAATTACTATACTAGTTTAGCATTTTAAAGCTATGCTGGTGAACAGCTGATCTTTTTCAAAGCTATATAGATTAAAAGTGATTGCTGTGTAAACTGGTTGATTGGATTTTTTTAAATCCTTCACCTGTATGAATGAAAACTTCAACAAAAAGGTGGAAAAAAAAAAAAACTCCTACTATGACATACGTTAGAAATGAAAAAGGAACAACAGCTGTGCTGTTGGACCCGGAGTGTCCCGACCAGAAGAGTAAGCCTTCTCTGGTTTTCAACAGCACAAATCAGATCCAAAGGAAAAAAAACACTGGAATGATATCGACAGGTGAAGAAAAGACTTCTTGTAAACTACATGGGGAAGAAACTAATTCTTGCAAAAATAAAAACATGCTGGTGTTCTTGCATGTGTGACTAATGTCATGTTTGAATAATGAACTGACATGCACTCAAACCCAGAGGGTGAGGTCCCCATTGCAAATACATTCCAGAAAAGGCTGTGAACAAGCCTTTCAACAGCAATCGTCATTAAATGAATACTGACCATTATGTGCTCACACTATCTGGGAAATCCAGAGGCCCCAGCGGGCTTATTATGGAAATGAAGAGCATGGGCAGGGAATGGGACCTCATCTGAGAGGACCATCAAAAGCTTCAAGAAGTGTGGTAGGTCAAATTCAACAAATGGAACCAAGGATGACATTCTGTGAAAAAATGAAGCAGAATGGGAAAGAAACGTGTGCAGCAGAGTGGAGACATATCAAATGTAGATAAAGGTTTTTAGGGGAAGGGCATTCTGATAACCACTGTATTTTCTACAACATGCTAAAATCAGAGGCAATATTAAAAAAAAACAGTCACTGACACTTCAAGTTTAAATTAGTAATTTCTTTCAAGAAGTGAGAGCACCTAAGATTTTCAGTTGTCTTATATTCAGGACAATACGGAACATCCCAGGTCAGGTTTCCACTTGTCAAGAAAGTTTCCTACGCAATTCTAAGGAATAAAAGAAGGTATAAGTCTTACTCTGCAGCAAAAACTCATCTACATATCCCAGATGAAGGGTTTCAAACTGGGGGAACTCCAACTCTGCCATCTTCAGGGCAGAAAAGACGCCGTCTTTGGTGAGGGAAGGCTGGATCCGAACTTCATGTAACCTGTGAACAAAGAGATACGTGTCACAGTAAAATAAAAGCAACCAGAATCAAAGGTTCTTCCTAATGTAAGGCTCTGAAAGAAGTTTACCTTACTGAAGTGTCAAATGCAAACAACTTTTCTCCCCTCCATTAAAAAATATCAGAGATGTTTCCTTTAAAGGGGCATTCTGCAAAGTGTGGGCACATCTTAGGTGGTGCACTGAAGTTCTATTAAATAACAATGAATTACACCATAAGAATCGTGAATCCTTTCCAGTGCTTTCTTAAACCTGATTAAGTCTAGATAAGAGTCTGCTGCTGGTATTCTTCTCACATCTTTTCTATGCTAGCTGTTCAGTCCATTTGAAAAGAGTACAGTCCTACAGTAGGTAACAGTAACTACTTACTCAAACTTAGAAACATTTTGTTCTACTTATATTCTTAATATTCTGCTGATGAAACAACTCTGTTTTTAACAAACTGAAAAATAGTTAATTCAATGTAAAAAAAACATTAAAGTAAAAGTAGAGGTAGACTTCTTAATAACATAGGAAACAGTAAAGGTGGCATAAAATGATATGAGAATGTATTAAAAATATAAAGGTGTTATAAGGTCAAGACCTGAAAAAGCTGATTTTAAACAATGTTTCTCAACAGCATATAATACCTCCAACTAACTAAACTGACTCGGAAGACCGTGGCAGCCGAGACAGCACCTACCCGGAGGGCCGCAGGCGCCAGTGCCCGAGCCGACTTGTGCCGCGCTCTCAGGCACCTCCCCGCGGCTGGCTGCCACGAGACCACTGCCTTTCAGAGCCTGCGGGATCTGAAGAGGAGCCGAACTGGTCGCCCGTTACAGCTTAAAACTACCACTAAGTGACACCCCTGCTGCTATTTAAACAGCTCCTGTGTACTTTAAGTCTGAACGAGGCATAATCGAACTTCACACGTACATATTCCCCCAAATGTTTGTAAAACAGGAAAAAACAGATCATTCTAAGACAAAAGATACAGGTGAAGAGGAAACATACCTACGAGCAGCAGTGATGATGAGGTAACCAAGGTCTACTTCAAGAGCATTTTTGCAAGCCCCCAAAACAATGGTGTGCAAATTTCTAAAACCACCTAAAGGAGAAAAGGAACAAGATGAAAGATATTTCATTTGACCACAGCACTTTTATTAAAGCATTTATTCACACTTTAGAAAATTATCTGTTTAAAAGTATATCTAAGTTTATTTTTCCATTCAAATTA
>CM052546.1:19398837-19452542 GCA_028533065.1 Trachops cirrhosus
GGGCCGGGTCCCTAGTAGGGGGAGTGTGAGAGGCAACCACACATTGATGTCCCTCTTTTTCTCCCTCCCTTCCCTTTTCTAAAAATAAATAAAATCTTTAAAATTCTTTTTTAATAAAATAAAATATTTAGTAACTAAAGAAAATTACCTGATCTCCAACTGTCTTCCACTACATGCTGGATAAGACCTCCAAGGAAAGGAACTCGAACCATTTCTAAATGCTCCAAGTTTCGGGCAGAGGCCAAGCCTGTTACTAAAGGGACGTATTTCAAGGAATTTGTAGGACCTGGGGGAAAGGAAAACAAAATTGAATCAAATTTTGCCTTAAAGACAAATTTTCAAATTAGAAGCTGAAATAACTTAAATTCTTTTTTGGAAAATGACAGCCAAGCAGTCGGCTCTCTCCCGTTTATTCTCGATAGAATGAAAGCACTGCCCTGCTCACCATATACTTACTCAGCATAAGGGTTTGTCAGTAACATGGGAGAGGTATTTAGTATTTTTTTAAAATAAATTCCCTGAAGTCTCAATAGTTTTGAGCTCAAAATAATGAAGGGAGGAAAGCTAAGTTGAAAGTTTGGTCCTTCATTCAAGTAACACAGGTCAGCCATTTAAACATCTCTCTACGTAACGAGTGTTGTACTGAGTGTACAGAAGTTCACAACAGATGGTCCTACCACAGAACTTGTGACGGACATGGAGACCAAACTAATGTGAAAAATTATAAAAATATAAAAAGGCAGAACGTATCAAGTACACAAACAAGATCTTCTGTATCACATAAAAAGAGAGGAGCGAGAAAGGGAAGTGGAAAGAGGCAGAACTGAAGGACGTGCGCAAGGGGAGAGGAGGAAGGAAGCGTGTCACTCAGGACAAGACAGTACAGACTGTGAGGAAAGACACTCCGGGGAAAGGGGTTTGCTTGTGACAGTGCGCGGGCAAACCTGGCTACAGAGGAAGGAGTGGCCTGCAAAGGAGGCAGAAACAGAGCTATCAAGAAGGTCCCTGGTTACTGTGAACTTTAAAGCAGAACAGTTCACAGCTGACACTCTTGGGAAATGGAGACACTGGAGGTTTCTCACTAGGAAACCAGCATCCTAAAAGCAGTGTTTTATGCTTTCAAGTAAATAGATTAGATCAGACAACCTTTTACACACAGAATGATTAGGGGACCAGAGACAAAGAAAGCAAACAGAAACATATTAAAACAGTCCTATAAAAAGTAGAAGTGCCAAAGTGCCTAGAAATATGTAGAGACGTGGTGACACCTTTTTTCCTCATGGGTCAGACACAAATCACGCATCTACTATCTTTAAAACAAAAAGTGTATTTATCTTCACAAGCGGAATAAGTTATAAAACACAAAGAGATGGCAAAATACAATTTCATTTATGAAGCTGTGGAGCTTGCTTTAGGGTATTTTTAGAACAGCACATGTATAATTCCACCATAACGAAGACCCATTACCTGCACAGTTCCTCATGACGAAAGTCCGTAAACTGATGCAAAGAAAGTCTTTGAACGGCTGTGGTTTAGTGAGTCTCACCCACTTCATATAAAGGTGCCTTAGCATTGGAATACAAGGAATTTCAGGAACATTCACCCCTAAAACGTATTCCAAAAAAGAACAAGCAAGAAAATCACCAGGAAACTCTGTATTCTATGTCTAAATGCAAGAGTCTATTTTTCAATTTGATAATGTGTCCTTCAGGGGTATTTTTATCAGAATCACCCAATTAAAGTCTATCAAGTTTGACTTGTTTAAAACACTCTTGTAAAGAACAATTTAAACAAACCATAAACAGACTAGTACCCTGTTATTTCTTTAGAAAAAGCATATGGGAAGATAGGACTTAAAAAGTGTTTCTGCCCTGGCTGGTGTGGCTCAGTGGACTGAGCACCAGCCTGCAAACCAAAGGGTCGCTGGTTTGATTCCCAGTCAGGGCACATGCCTGGGTTGCAGACCAGGTCCCTAGTAGGGGGTGCACAAGAAGCAACCACACACTAATGTTTCTCTCCCTTTCTCCCACCCTTTCCCTTTGTCTAAAAATAAGTAAATGAAATCTTTTTAAAAAAGTATTTCTCTATTTTATACACATAAGTCTTTCTCATAACTCTACAACCCTTCCCGGATATCTGCCCTGGGGATATGAGATGAAAACTGGTACTGAACACAAAATTAAGAAGACACAGAAATAATACACACAGTTACTATTTGACTACCAATGCCCACTATCCCATCAGTGAGAAAACTAAATTTCTCAGCACAAAGGCAGGCTAAGCCGGCTTTAAATATCATGATTTCTGGATGATATCCAGAGACAGAGATTAAGCTCTTTCTAGAAATATATGAATCATAAGGGTCTGTAAATGTGCGGTAGGAGCCAGTCACCATGATGCTGAGAAAGTGAACTGCTTGTCTTCTTCCTTCTTTCTCAATTGGGATAGAACATTAGTGAGTATTTAGACAGAGAATGCACACTGTGCCCACTGCAAATAAGGTGGCTCTGAAAAAGACCATCTCCTCATTTCTCAGGGAAACAGAGAAGTGGCAGAGTTTTCCACTGGCTCTGGGTTGAAGAACACAGGGGAACCTTCTGCTTGGAGAAGATTCAAGTAAACTAAGAGCTATAATAAGGATTCTTATTATATTAAAAATTATTACTAAAAATCTTCATAGTGAGGATAGTTTTTATTATGCGATGTTCTAGGGCTGAGCAGCATTATAAAGCAGCCAGTAGCTACAGGTGGCCAGTGGATAAATTAACACAAAACATTCAGTGCCTGTTTCACCAGCCATAGTGGGCACCGCACGGCAGAGCACAACGAGAGGACGTTGCTGCCGTCACAGAAAGCTGCAGCAGAGGGCTCTGTTCCAGAGGGCAGAGCCAGGACCACAGGGTGGACAGCAGGAAACCATGGCAGGAGCTGGCTCATTGAAAAAACAAACAGACAAATAAAAACCCCACAACTTTCAAAACTACTCCAACTATCTTCAAAAAGGGAACAGATTGTTTGTAAAGCAGTATTTTTCCCATGTTCCACCTCAGGCTCGTTAATGGGAAATTTTTATACAAGTCTCACAGGCATATCTTTTACCATCACCAATCAACAAAGCCATTTCTAAAATTACCCTTATTTCCTTTCAGTGAACATTTAGTTATGTGGCATTTCAAGGAGACACAAGTGACCTGACAAACAGTACTCACCAACTAAATGTAAAGTTTGAATTTTTGCTCCTATAGGAATTTTCAGTTTATTTTCAGGAGGAATTGGAAACGCTCCATTACGATTCCGAAATTTCCCCAAAATGTGAACATGTGGCATATATGTCCAAATGGATTCTACCAACTCCAAATGAGAAGTCTCCACACCCTAGAAAATAATGCCAAAGCAAGAATAAGAAAGGCTTTTAATCTAGCATCAAAGCTTCTACTTCTGTACCATGAAATGTTAAGCATGCAATGGAACTTAAAAGTTCGCTATGGGTGAAATTTGCCTGTGCGTGAACACGTATTATCATTCTTTTGATTTATTTCATCGGTGAGCTGATGTCAAACACTCAGCTGGATGCACTCACCACTAAGTTTGGGCACGCCTGCAAAGCTTCCAGAACACCTGGAATGCTAAAAGCTTCGTGGCCCCGCACCCTTCGCCTCTCAAGGTATCGAGGGTGAAGGCCATATAGTTGCTCGACATCTGGCATCTTCTTCAATAGTGTCAGAAAACTGGAATCTGTGAAGCCTGAGAAGTTCAAAGATATTTAGTGCCAAGTTCACTTTCTGTTTGTCAACATTTGTTAGTCAGTTTCATCCTCCCCAAAAGGTACTCTCCAGTCCATAAAACCTCAAGGGCTCTGTGGAGCAAGCAACTGAAAAATGAGTAAGATGTGATCTTCATCTTCAGAAAGCTCAGTTCTAAGCTCAATCTGTCCCAACCCAGATTCTCTTAGTCTGACCATTTCCTAGTAACTGCTCCATCCTGTGTTCAACCATTGCTCCCCAGATGTTTTGAACCAGCAATTTTCAAAATTTTCATCTTATGGCACATGTAAACTAACTACTAAAATTCTGCACACACACAAAAAATAGGTATAATTCTTGATTTACAAAAAAATGAGTAATAGTAATAACCTACACTGTTCTGCTCCAAAATGACTTTTAAAAAATCATTTTTATATGCCTATACTTGTGTATAAGGATTTCTGGTATTAAGAATTAACAGATGCAGCCTTATTATGTGATATGACCAATAAGATGCAGCTCTATTATATGACCTATATTTATGGTTCAAGACAGGGCATTCTCACCTGACAGCTATTGTTGTGTTGGCTGATGCCTATTTTTTTATTTGACAATCTAAGGGAAAAGAGGTCAGTGTCCCTGACTAAATAGTCAGGTATTGTTCGTTAAAAAATTTTGGGGTTGCAAATTGCTGTTTGACACAATTCATTCCTTTGGAAAAGACAGATGGATGTGAGTTAGCGCCTAAGAGAACATAAGTGACCCACACTTTGAGGATGCTGTGAGGACAGACGGCTATTTATCTGGGAGGCCAGTCACGCTCCCTAGCGGGGATCAGCCACCTGAGAACGGAAGGAGGCAGTTTACTCCCACAGCAGAAGTGCTGGTGAGGTAAGGTGGGAGAAAAGTCTCATACAGATGACACTTTATTATTTGGGTGTTTTGTTTTTTAATGTAGTCTGTCAGAAAGCCAACTGTCTGCTCACTAATGACAAATAAAAACATTAGCTCTCAACAATCAAAATGAAGGCCCAAGTCACTAAGTCTTATGTACTCAAGTTTTCAAAAGTTGTACCATTTGTACAGGGCTAATCTGGATGATATGTTAACTTTAGAATCATAAAACTAAAGAGTAGGAAGGGACCTCGGAAATGACTTGGTCTCTCTAATTACAACAGTTCATATTATTATCCTGTATTGTAACCTTTACTGACTGAACCATTCAATGAGTTAACCATTTTATTTTACATTTGTTCTCATCTGTTATCACAACACAATGAACAAGGTTATCACCCCATTTACAAATGTAAAAAAAAGAGCTTGAAAGAGTTTAAAAGCTAGCAAGCAGAAGAGTCCAAATTCAGAACGAGATCTGACCACTGCCAATGTCCATTCTCTTCCGTTGTACATTACACATCGCCTTGCACTAAGTGTGGGTAAAGTCTCACGTTCATTACAGAGACAGTATGAGAATCCAAAGAGGTCACATACGAAAACCGTAATGTACTATCAGTATATAAAAATCTTAGCATGATTATATAAAGAATCAGGGTTTAAACTCCAGAGAATAGGCCAGGATGGCATTAGTAAGTAGTTAGTAGGAGTTATTCTCGGCTAGGGACTGTTTGCTTTGACTCTCTCTTCATATTCACTGCAGGGTTGGGAAGCCTTGGGCTCACAGGCATTTATCACAGCCTGAAGGAAGCCAGCAATGTGCATGCGAATTCTTCTACAACTGCATCCACTGGGAGCTCTCCTCTGCTGCTGCTTTACCCTGTGCGCTGATCCCACCTCCAGAACTCCTGCCGGCCTAACCTCTATTAAAGCCAATCTAATGTAAGGAACATCAGTCATTTCCACACTGCTCTATTTTTCTTCTTTTCTGCAGTAAATGATCACTCTCCAGAATAAGATGAATCCTTTTCCCTTAGGATGGTTTCTTTCAAGTATTTAAAGACAAGGTTTGCCTTCTCCCAAGCTAAGCTCTAGTCTCAATTCTATATACTGTCAACCAACTATGGCCAACTGACAGGAGTTACCAATTAACAGAAGACGCTCTTGAAAGGATATAGTACCCCAAGCTGCACAATATTCCAGCATTCCAGAGGTAGTCTGTCCTGTTCCACATACGGGACAACGCAGGACAATTACCTCCTCAGCCCTTCACATTCAGTAAGGCTCCCTGTGCCCAGCCCCATCACATTTTCAAAATATCAGGATCTGGATATTTTGAAAGGTGGTTAAAAAAGACATGCAATGAGACGTGGTTAAATAAGACATTTAAAACTGCCAAACAACAGTGACCAAACGGCATTAATTAATGGACTGATGTTAACTGAAAAAAGTCTGACTGGCCCATGACTTTGACTCTGCCCTTTCAGCTACGTTCTTAACTGAAGCCATCAACTTTCTTTCCTCGCGGTCTCTTTACCTGAGGTCTGTTTGTTGTGCGAAGGCTACTAACTTTGAGTTCTTTACCTGCAAGGCCAGTAACTTATTTGAAAATATCCAAGAGCTAGTATAGGCCTTTTAAAAGTGCTTAAGAAATTCAAGTTCCAGAAGTGGCCTCCTAGAGCAGCTTTAGAAAAACTGGTCTAGTTTACCTGATATTTTAGAATACCTGTTTAACCAGAGGGTGCCATCAAGGGGCACAGGAAAACTATGAAAACCTGCATCGTAAAACAAAGGACACTTTGTCTAATATGGTTGACATATGTGTAATTAATAAAAGTCTTAATAATATTCTCTAATTACATATTTGTGGAACGGGCTGATATAGTTCCTGAAGCGAACAGGAAATGAAAATGACAGATAACTAAAACAGTAATACATCAGGCAAAATGTATTTTATCAAACTTACCCAACCTAAATAATTCACATAAAATCCTGCCTCCTTACCTACAGGTGATTCTAACTGCCTAGCTCAAGACAAGTAACATTTGATGACAAGTAGCCTTTGATGGAAACATTGCTGATCATTTCCAGTAGAAACAACACATACACGTTAAATCCACTCACCGCTTGGCATGTATTCCCACCACCGCCCTGCACAGAGATCCACAACCCTCACAACTCTCAGATACAGAGTCACTGCTTCCTTTAGCTTCCGGGAAAGACATTCCATGCACATGATATCCTGCAGAGGGAGGTACCTTTGTGAGAGAAAGAAACTCGAATTTATCAAGTGGCTAAGTACTTCCTCTCCCTGATGGGTCGTTTTTTCCTTCTTCCATTCTCCTGCTCCTCAAATGAAATAAGACCTTAGGAATAGTCACAGGGTTTTAAGATTAACATGCATTTTATGGTTTTGTACTAAAAATAGCTAAGTCAGTAAATACTCAAGTATCTAAATAAAGTATCGAGCTTCCTCCATAGGGCATTTGATAGAAATTGCCTTTCTCCTTTTAAGTTTTTAAGGACAAAGAAAATTTCAAGAAAAAAAAAAGGAAGAAAGAAATCTCAGTGCATTTCCAAGTAAGATGATGAGGGAATGCCAGGATGATGAGAGTACTGATCAGCCTGAGGTGGCCAATTTTATTTCCCAGCTTTCACAGAATCCATCTTCTGTAGTGGCTAAAAATCTGCTCTCTGCTCCCTCGACACCCCCCCCTGCAGAAGCTCTACTATTTTCTTCATCAACAGACATGTCTACTAGGTTTGTAGTAGATCATTTTTCCCTAGATTTTTTACCTTTTAGATCACATACTCTGATAAAAAGTATTGCATAAGCGCTAAGTGAGAACACTTCATCTGAACAGCAATTTCCTCTTTCCAACTTCCCATTATTTTTCCTCCCCGAAACTTTTCAATTACCCTCTACTCTTGTTCTGTTTCCAATAATACCAATATATATTTTTGAAAGATCAGAATATCTCATTCTCTTTCTCAAAACCCCCCCATGCACAAGATTAATTAAAAAAAAAAAAGGAAGAGCTGCCCTTTACTGAGCTGGTATCCTGTCACAGACGGAAGGCACTGTTTCACAACTTTACAAGGCAGGTTTTCAGTGCCTCCCACACAGCCCCCCCCCACCCTTCCCTTCTCTGCTGGGCAGTGTGCCCTGCCCCTCTGGCTGTCAGCTGACTTTAGCCAAGTCAGGCCCAGGCAAAGGCTTTCTGCTGTTTCTAGTCGGCCCCCTAGCTGAATTCTTCAACATCCCTCATTGATTCCCTTAACCCTACCCACACCGCTCTACACAGTCCTTTCACGAAATTATCTTCAAATTCCAGCTGAGTGTATCTTGTGTCCTGTTAGAACCTTCGCCTGGAATGTTAACACTGATAAAGTAGGTGCTTTGATTTTTCTATTTTGCAAGTGGTGGAACAGGCTCAGAAAAGCTGACCTGCAAAAAGTCCACAGCTAGGGAAGAGAAAGAAAGAGACGTCCACACTGTTGGGTCTGAGTCTAATCCCTAAAAATTAAGCTCATTCTAAAGGAAAAGGCCAAGTATGCCAGCTGAGTATTGCTCTATTCTGTTTTTTCCCTACCTCTGGCTCCTCTCTTCCCCTTTAAAACTATTTAAACAAAAAGAATCAAATCAAATCAATTTCTCTATTTAAAAAACATATTACTGCTAAGTTAATTTACAGTCTCCACAACTGAAATATAAGCAGGATAATTTTTAGAAACTATACAACTACATATTTTATAAACAATGAAAAATATTGAATTTTTTTTCTAAATCAAGTTTTGCCTCTAAAACATTTCCCCAAGTCACTGTTGTCCAAACTATTTGCCTAAGTTAGTGTTACACTCCCTTTAAGTAAAATAGTTCAGTAATCACGTGAAGCTCTGTCACGTTTGCCCTTAGAACAAGAAACGGTGCTTTTCCTTCACAGATACATAGTCAGTGGGCTGGAGTTCAAAAGGCGGGTCAAATACGTTCCAGACGATCTGTGTTTGACACAGCACACACAGCAAGGCTTAGGCCTCCTTTAAGGAAACCATGGTTTGTCTTGGTTCATGAAAACATGCTAAGTAGTTATCAAAAAACTAATACGGGGGTCCTCAGATAAAAGCTCTAGAAGCCTAAAAATACATCTTTTTTAGAATAAACAGCTCATACCAAATTCAAGTATTCAGCTTAATTCACAGTTCTTTACATTTTGCCAATTTGCTGCGTGTTTTTTTGCACTAGAACTCAAGTAACATCCTTCTGCTTGACTGCCTTACATCTGACTACTCTGTTTGAACTGCAAAATATTATTTGATCTACTCTCAATTTTAAAAATGGTCCAATTTGTTCACAGTATGTCCCCCACCGCCACTCAGCAAACATCTAACACACGTGCCTGGCAATAGTTTTGCCTATGGCTTCTTCTGGAATTTTAATAGCTTTATTGTTTAGTTTATCAGTGCATTTAGAATTTAGGTGTCAGATATGAGATAAGAACATGCTTTTATTATTTTCTCCAAATGGTTTTCAGGTTGTGACATCATCACTAAATAATCCATTGTTTTTCCTCATTGATGAAAATACCAAATTTATCATAAACTGGGTCCCCAAATATATTTGAAGCTACATATGTAGCCTGCATATGGAATTTGTCTGTTTTATCCAACTGTCTGGATATATTTTTCAATTCCAAATCTTTAATTATTGTATATTTTAGAATATATTTGAGTATCTGGTAGGGTCAGACTCTTTTTCCAAAAAATTTTGGCTATTCATTCTAGTAGACTTCTTCCAGTAAAATGAACTTCAGTATCATTGTTATATTTAAGAAAAAAACCTGTTATTTTAATTGGGCCTCCTATTCCCAGACAGAACTGAACTAACGGAAACTGTGCCATGTCACAGAATAACAAACTGAAGAAACAAAGACTAACAGCACATTTATATTAGAGAAGGAAAACAAAGTGAAATAAAGTAGCCATGGTTCTCTAAAGGAACTCTACTTTTTAAACACTTCTTAAGTTACAAACATAATACTTTTTAAAACTTCAAAACATTTCTAAAAACTTCCTATGAAAATGTCCCCTAGTAAATAATCTAAAATAACTGAAAATCCAGATGCTTACAAAAGTTAATTGCATAAGAGAGAAACTGGAAGCAATCCAGATGTCAAAAAACAAGGGCACAGATAATTATCGTGTTATATGACTAAAATGGTAATTATGAAGACCATGTAGCGATATGAAAACAGGTAGAACATAATCATAACTATTAACACCAAGCATTTAAGGCGCACAGTGTGTTAAGTGCTTTAAAAGCATTATGGCAGTGAAGCCTTCTTATAACATCTTTATACCTATCACTGGTCCACAGCTAGCAAACGAGAGGCTCAGGATTCACACTCAGGTCTTCAACTCCAGAGACAAACTGTATCAGGGTTTGTTTACTGAATGAACGGATGATGACTGAAAGAACAGAGCGGGGGAAACTAGAAGGTCAGGTTTTCTTTTCTTTTCTTTCTCTTTTTTTTTTGGGGGGGGGGTTCTTTAACTATTGTTATAATGCAGTTTGGACAAAAATATAATTAAAACAAGATTTTGAAAAACGTTACCACAAAACAACTTTCATGTGTGCACAGCATATGGCGATGATGGGTATCATTTCACAAAACCTTGGTTTCAATCACATACTATCTGTCTACTGAGCAAAAATGTGTTTCTCACTGTGGGCTGTAGTAAAAAAGTCCGGAACACTGCCTTATGTACACACAGTACCGTAATAACAAAAGTCAACAAATCTTCCCGTCAATAAAGATTCCCAGAAGCCTGGAATGTTAACACAGTCTAAAGAATGGCTGTCCAACAGAACTTTCTCCAACAAAAGAAATAATCTTACCTAAAAATATGGCAAAGCACTTCATGTGAAAGTTGATTCATATAGTCCTTCGTTTCATCCGATACTGTTTCCTCCGCGATGTCATTATTCATGAGACACGTTTTAACACTTTTCTTTCGTGGACCCATTGCTGTGTTATCTCCAGTATCAAAGAGCAAATCTCCCCTTTTGGTTACTGGAGGTCAAAGTACCTGAAAGCAAGCAGAGAACAGAGTAGATAAAGCAGCAAACCAGAGGCAGAAATTATCCCTATGAAGCCTAGGTAAAACGACATTTATTTTAAAATACAGACAGACAAAGGTAATTACAATAGTACAGACCACATCCAAATTAATAAAAATAATTACACAAAAGGCACAGAACATCATCTTCTGAAGGGCAGTAGAAAATATAAAACTGAATTATTTAAAACGAGCAAAACTCCAAGGAATCAGGAGTCCTGGACCGTCATCTGTGCCCCTAGCTAACTCACTGTTTCACCAAGCACCCATTTCTTCACAGGTAAGACCTCCCGCTTCCCACAGTCACCTGACTGCCCTTCCCATCAGTTTCACCACAACACTGCTCTTGCACCTGCTCCTACCGGCGCTCAGGCCTCTGTCGGCCTTCACCTGGGCGACTGCAATGGCTTCCTAAGTGAGGTCCACCACTGTATCGCCGGGGCCTGGAGCAAAGCCTGCCACACAGTAGGCCTACAACACGTAATTTGCTGAATCTTTTTAAAAATTTTTTTAAAGATTTTATTTATTCATTTATAGAGGGGAGGTAGAGAAGGAGAAAGAGAGGGAGAGAGATATCAATGTGTGGTTGCTTCTCATGTGCCCCGTACTGGGGACCTGGCTGGCAACTCAGGCATGTGCCCTGACTAGGAAAGGAACTGGTGACCCTTGGGTTCACAGCCCGCATTCAGTCCACTGAGCTACACCAGCCAGGGCTAGACTTATCTTTTTAAAACATTCCTCTGATTGCACACTAAGTAAAAAGAGCAAGATGTTGAATTTTCATAAAAGAAAAAGGACAAATATGTTTATGTTTGCATGGGGTATTTTTGGAAGGATTGATGATAAAATATTAACAGTGGTTACCTCTGGAGAGTGAGAACAGAGGTTTAGAAAGTAGGAAACAGGTTTACTTTTCATATTCTTCTCCACTGTCTGAAAATTTTAGATTGGTTGTGTACATAACTTAAAAAACAAACAATGACCAAATCAGCTTACAAGGAACCCTAGATTCTAGGATAAAATCTCTCCAATCTGGTCTCAAGCCACCTTTCCAATGTCACCTACCACCTGCTCCTTCGGACACTCGGATCCCCCACACAAACACTGTCTTTCATCCCTAGTAACCTACTGCCTCTGACTAGAATGCCCTTCCCTTCCTTCTTTTTTTTTTTTTTTTGCCTAAAAAGCCACTAATTTATTTTTTTAATCTGCCTTCAAAATCTAGTTTAAATGTTAAATCCTCTGTGAAAACTTCTCCTACTCACCCCCTCGTCTGAGCTCCCCAGGTGCTTCTACTATACCAACTTGTATGTATTTTATTCATCGTGTCTCTGCCAGGAAAGGAAAAAGAAACTCAACCTCCTGCCTCTAGGTGATAACAAGTCCTTGCTCATAATAAATCTGCAAGTATCTGATGTACGAATAGCCACCAGTCTTTCCTTCCTCCATATGCATCCAGTTGCTCCAAGGCTGCTAAGAACCATTTCATGTCCCTATTTGCTACCACAGCACTCAATGATCTCAGCAACAAGCCTGAAAGTCTGGCAAAAATGCAATCAGATGTTATTCTAATAAGGACACATCACAAACAGCTACCCTGCAACATATAAATGACTCAACAAGACTATTAACTAGTACAGAACAATCCAACCATGGATCAATTCTCTAGCTATCGTATTTTAACACACTTCACCATTAAGAATCTTCACAACTCTAACTGTTCACAGACACAATGTTCCTAACTTTTCATCCTTTAAATAAAAAGCTTCCTTAGCCCTTCTCCCTTTTTCTTCACCAAACCCACACCACTTACGATTTACACCCTTATCTATAATCCACCTTTAATCGTCCCTTTTGTTTTGCAATCTGTGGTTTTGTGTGAGTCAGATTTAGTAGCCCCAGCAAACAAATTGCATTTGAATTTCTAAACCTCAGGGACTGAGTTTATAAAAGTTCACTTGTCCGTAACTCTGAGAAACACTTAATCACAGATATGACATTACACAACATCATAGAGATGTTAGGACTCCAGCAAGCCCACAAAAACCTGTTGAACCTACAGTATGCACTGACACTACTGAAGGGCCTCAGTGAGAAACACTCACAAAATTTTAGGTGAAATTGTCTATTTCCCACATTATGCCTAGAATTAAAGACTTGGTCTTGTAGCTAGAATTGCAGGCTTGGTCATGTCAGCTACCTACCTGCCAGTAGGCAGAGTAGTGACTGCCCTCCCTCCCCCTTACTCCAGGCCTTTGGTGGGGAAGGGACTTGTGGAGATGAACGCTAGGGTGAATAACAACTCCGCCCGCCACCCAGGGCCTCAGCAGGTCAGGACCTACAGACAGGGCAGCTCCATCAGTCCTCTCCAGTCCAACTAGGTGCCCCCGGAAATGTCCAGGAGATAAAAAGCTTCCTAAGTAAAGGCTATAAAAGACTTCCCTTGCCACCACTCAAACTCTACAAAGGACACCAAAATCATTTCAACAAAACTCGGCTTCACCTCCATTAACGTGAAATGTCAGCTAGGCCACACTAAGCATTTCATCCCAGGCACTGAGTAACAGAGGCCTGGTATCCCTGCCTGCGAGGCACGCAAAGCCCCAACTGGTGATGGTGTCTCTCTTGTACATGCACACCCTCTCTTAATTACTTTTATTTCAGTGGAAGGAGAGATATAAGCAAGTGAGAATAGAACATTATCATGACTTGCTTTCTATGTCCTGGTTTCTTCCCACCCGCATCTCCAAATCACCACCGTTTGCCACTTGAGTAACCAAACGAAGTAGGAAAGGTCCAAACAGCAGCAGGTACAAGGGCAAGTGGAAAGGAGAGAAATTCCAGCTAGCAGCAGTCGGTAAGATGAGGTGTTGGAGTGGGCCTGCAGAGGAGCCAGGGAGGGGACGGGGCAGCTGAGTATACGTGACAGGTGAGTACAACAAAAATGGGAAGAATAGATGGTGTGCAGCACTGGGTACTTCTAAAGTTAGCAAGTTCTAGGGGCTTAGGCCCTAAACCTCAAAGAAATGTCATTCTGACAGAATTACAGAATCACAGAATGTTTCAAGTTGAAGGGGCCTTCACAGTCGACCTAGACACACACTTCTTAATTTTTTCTGGGCCCTGAACCCATATGTGACTATGATGAAAGCTGTACCTCTTCACCCCCAGAGAAAAACAAAACACACCCAGACCCATGTATGCTGAACTGTACACACACAGTTTCAGGGGCTGCACAGCCACGGCGAAGCTCACCCAGAGGTCCCTGTCCAAGACTGGCGCTCTCAGTTTTCAGATGGACAAACAGTACCAGAGAGGGTCAGTCACCTGCCCCAGGGCACAGATTAAGCATCAGAGTTCAGGCTGGGATCAAGACTCCCAACCCACACTACACACCCTATCAAGTCAGTCCTCTGCGTTCCAGAGATACACCCCAATGCTTGCAGATGGACTTCTGGGTGCTCTGATAGAACTGCTGCTGACTGCAGCCTCCTTCACACATTAGGTCTGTGGTCCATCTGCCTAAGGCTTCCACACAGCAGCCAGCAACAGCACGGGGTACCCTACTTCTGTGGCTGTCTGTTTGAAGGACCTTAGCCACAGGAAGCACTATTTTTGTCCTGGAGGCCCAAGTCCATCCTAAATATCAATCCTGTGTTATTTATGAGTACTCTTTAAACTTGGATCCTTCCATAACACAATTTCTCTTGGGCGTGCATGCTCTTCTTTCAACCTGCCAGTTCAAAGCTCCTCCCACCCCAAACAGAACTACACTATTCTCTACTAGTTCAGTTCCTCCAGGTTGCTCCCAAATTTATCCCAGTCTTTTAATCCTTAGCCCTGACGGTTATCTCCACTTCTTGTAGAGGAACACCAACATTTCCTTGCTTACAAAATCAACTTACTTTCGTTTTAATCCTCTATTTCCATTAAAGAGGTTTTAACACTTGTTCACAATTCTCATAACATCCAATACCTAGGAAAGACCTACATAAACTCACTCGTTTACTGTCTCAATGTCACACCTAAAAGTCTTCCCATTCCTGTTCCATCTTGTCCACATCCTCCTCCATCCCTAAATTATTCTAATTACTTCTTTCCTCAATCACACCAGCCCCTCCAGGATACATATTTGTCTCTTATTATACACATTAATGGACAGAGAGAAATATCTCACAACTAACCAGAGAACTTAGGGACTTCTTTTGCAAAATGTTCACAATTCTGTATCTATTTCTCATTCTGTATCTAACTGAAAACTCTGTGGCAACTCCTCTTCTTGATCGCTACTATCCACTGCTCATTTCAGTAATCCATCTTTCTGAGGGTAGGGGTGACAAAGTCTTCCTTCCTGAGGGTAGGGGTGACAAAGTCTTCCTTCCATGAAGCTCGCAACTCCCCAATGGGGTTATTGTAGACTTTTACCACGAGTACCTCACAACTCAGTCATTTCAATGACTGTCACTTCAATTACTTCTCATTACCCTCATCAAAAATACGTCCTCCCATTTAAAACTTCCCCATGTCCTCATCACCCTCTCTGGTCAAGGGCTTCCCTACCTTTGATGCCCTTCTTCAGTTTTCATGGGTTCCAGCTTACTCCTGTCAAAGTAATCTCTTGCATGGCACTTAATTTGGCCACATTTCTCACATCAAAAATCATCAGTGTCTCCTACCTAGGGCAGCCACTCTTTCCTAAAGGAATGCCACACCATATTCACCAAACTGCTTAGATTAAAAACACAAAAACAGAATCACAGTGCAGAAAGGATCATCCGGTCCAACCCTTCGTTTTCCACGTAAGGAAAGTGAGGCCCAGAGAGGTAAGCCGGGTGCCCTAAGTCACAGAGCCGGAAAATAACACTTCTAAATGAAGCGAGGATCCAGCTCTTCAGCTCTAGTGCCGGTCCAATTTTATTTCACTGTCACTTTACCACATTGAAATATAGTTGCTCCTTTTTCTCCTATTCCATGTATCTTTTTCACTAAAGTGTGTGCCTCCAGGGCACACAGTCATTTAAACAAACACACACACAAAAGCCTGTATTCTTCACCTAAAGAGGACATAAGAATTACAGCATTGCAAATTTTAGAGTGCGAAAGAGCCGTAGTAACTGTCCAAAATGAAAGTTAAAAATTAGATTTTTCAAGCTATATGACTACATATGTACCCTCCAACCCCACTTTTTCCATCCCCCAGGAAAGTTTGACATGATAGAACCATTATGTCGTTCTTTAGTTGTGCGGGCAGTATGGGGAAGGGGATTAAGAACCAGTGATCCTAATCCAACACCTTCATTTGCCAGATGAGAAATCTCAAGTTCACAGAGAGGAAGAGATGTGCCAACGTGAACGAGCAATTTAGGGAAAAGTTTTAAGACTTAAAAAAAAGTCCCCTAGTTTTCACACTGGTGTGCTCTATCTACACTGCCGGTATGGGTTTATAAACAAAGCCCTCAGGGCAGACATTCCTACTGCACAGGAAGCACGGGGACCTCCCCAAGTGCCCCGATGCCCTGGGGCGGATTGGGGTCTGGCAAGAAACAGGGTAGACATCTCTCAGCGGTGACCTCTTGGCTAGAAACGCATGCTCTTCAGGTCTGTCTCCAAGGAAAAGACTCGGCGAGGGAGTAGAGAATCTGACTTCCTGAGCTGGGAGGGACATCAGAGGCATCCAACACATTCATTGTACCGACAAGCAAACTGTGTCACAGAAAGGGTAATGGACCTGGGCAAAGTGGACGAAGTAAGACTAGAACTTGGGGACTGGGAGCCCAAGACTGGCCGCCTCTCAAGGATGTATCCGTTGAATCCTGCTCAGGGACATCCCCTGCGTACGCTGGGTACAGGCGTTTTCCAATTTATTGGCTTAAACACTAATTTAATAATATTAACACCGTGGAAGTCCTGACGCCGGGAGTGGGATGGGGTCCCCCACGTTGTCCAGGCCAACAACTCCCATTTTGCTCAAGAAATCGAGAGCAAGAGCATGTTCCGTATGCTGGTATCTTGGGCCAGGTTCAGACAGGGAGGCAAACCCGACAACGAAGGCCTAGAAGGCCAAGAACCACAAACCCAATCCCTGCTTTCCCGGGAGCCACAGGCCCGAGAGGAGCCGAGACCGACAGCCCGGGCGGTCAGGAGCCCGGGAGCCCCCATCCAGCCGCCCCACGCGCCCCAGGCACCGCGGCCCGCCTGCCGGCCGCCGACCCACCCGGCCGCCGCCTCACCTAAGCCGGCCCTCCGTCTGTTATTTGTGGTTGTTGAGAAGGAGGGAGAATCGGGACCGACGCTTCCCGCGGCCCCCACCGCCGTGCGCTTCCGCTTCCGCCGCCGCTCGGGCATTTCCGGAGTGCTGTTCCCCGGCGCCGGGCTGGCATCCGGACCCTGTTGGGCGTGGGACACAGGCGTCGATACACTGCCGCCATGTTAAGAGTGGCATCTCTGGAAGGGGTGGTGGCTGTCCTTTCCCGTGACAGTGTCACCGCCCCGGAAACGGCTAGAGTCCCACGCCAGGGAAATAGTTACGACTCTGGGGATTACAGCTGTTTTGATTGAGAACCTGTACTTAGTGATCAGCAATGCAGGGTTTGGGGCAGAGCGAGGTGGTTCAAGTAGCAGTTCCTCCACTTAACTGGCGCAGAGACCACAATTAAGCACTTCACCTCCAAGCCTCGGGTTTGTTAGGTGAAGATGGACATCGTTATGGTACCTACATAACAAACCACTGCAGAATTTAGTGGCTTAGGACAGTTATGATTCTGTGAGGTGACCGGGCTCAGCGGGGCAGTTTCAGTTTGAGGTTATATGTCAGCTGGGACTGCAGCTAACTTCAGGAAAAACTGGGTGTTGCGATGTTGCCAATTCAGGCTGGAAGCCGCCCCCCACCCGCCACGAGCTCAGCTAGCGCTACGTATCAGAATGCCTACAGGCCCCCTCTCCCTCTGGCTTGGCTTTGTCACAGCGGAGCGCTTGGGTTCTGGTAGGAAGCACTCAGGAGCAGAAGGAAGAGAGAGCACAAGACTTATGATCTAACCTTGAAAGTCCCAGAACTTACTTCTGTCACATTCTGTTGGTCAAGGAGCCACTAAGCCAGCCCAGAGTCAAGGGGGGAAGAATAAGACTTCACTTCTTATTGAAGGAGCAGCAAAGAATGTGTGACCATCTTAAATTTACCAAACTACCTCATTTGTTTGTTTTTAATTTTTTTTTGGGGGGGGGCATATGTAGATTTTATTAGCACAGGTATCAAAAAGGAAGTCTGGTAGCCCCACCAATAAAAGTCTTGAATCTGCACATCAGTGATTTTTTTAAAAAAATAGTGGTAAAATATACATATCATGAAATTTACCATTTTAACCATTTTAAAAAAAATTTATTTATTTAGGACCTGGCCTGCAACCCAGGCATGTGCCCTGACTGGGAATCAAACCAGCGCCCCTTTGGTTCACAGTCCACACTCAATCCACTGAGCTACACCAGCCAGGGTACTTTAACCATTTTAAGTGAACAATTTGGTGGCATTAAGGATACATATTAACATTGTGCAACTACATCACCGGCCACCTCCAGAACGTTTTCATCTTCCCAAATTGAAATTATGTATCCACTAAAGGACAGCTCCTATTTTAATCCCCACCTCCACTGCCATTCCCATTCTACTTTCTGTCGCTAGCTGTCTCATATAAGTGGAATCACATTTGTCCTTTACTGTTCGGCTTCTTTCACCTAACATTATGTCTTTGAGGTTCATTTATGTTGTAGCAGGTCAGAATTTCCTCCTTTAAGGCTGAATAATATCCCATTGTGTGTATATTCCACATTTTCCCCCACTCATCCATGGATGGACATCTGGGTTGCTCTTCCACCTCTTGACTATTGCTGAATAATGCTTCCATGAACATGAGTGTGCAAATATCTCTTCTAGATCCAGCTTTCCATTCTTTTGGATATATGACCCAAAGTGGGATTGCTGGATCAATTCTACCTCTCATTTCTCCCTAGCAGCTACACCATTTTACATTCTCACAGTGTACAAAGGTTCCAATTTTTGCACATTCTTGCTCTTATTTGTCTTTGTGGGTAATGTCTGTAATCCACTTAGAGCAGTGCCTGGCATAGAGCAAAAGCTGTACAAAGGTTAGCAGTTATTATTTGATTGTTCAGAGGCCTCTATTCCTTCCTTTCTTCTCGGCTATAGTTGAAGTTACAAAAGTCTGAATTCTCAGCATGTGATGTGTCTGAAGTTCCTTTTAAAGCGCCCTAAGTTCTCCAAGTTACATAAGGAAATCCTGTAAAGGATGTTGTACATAGTTATATATAGAGAGAGGATTGCAGTTTCAAAAACAAACACAAGGTGGTAAATTAGGCAAAAGAAAAAGGAAAGAAGAAAAACCTGCATGGGAATCCTATAAACGTGAGCTCTGAGTGAGCATTGAGGAACAAAGCCTTTGCTTTTCTTTTTTAATGTGGACCATGCTGCACAAGATCAGGGTTATGTTACAAGAAAATGAAAAGATTAAGGATGAAACTTAGGAAACTGAACCTGCTTTCTTTTTAACAGTTAACTTTGCCATGTTTTCCCTGTCACTACATCTAGTGCATGACCTTTAGCCTGATCTCTAGAGGCATGGGGGCAAAAAGGTTTTTCTTGGAAAAAGAAAATCCTTTGAAATACTAAGAGCTATTCACCATCAGCTGACATTTACAAAGAGCAAATGGGACCTGGGAATTTGTTCCATACCAGGGCTGCAAAGGTGTCTAGGAAATTCTTTGCTCCTAGGCAGGCTGGGAGACATCACCTGGAGAGAACATTTCAGTGACATGTGGGAGATCCTGGTACGGTGGGATGTCGGATGCCAGAGCAGCACTGAAGGTGCTGAATCAGTCCAGTCTCCATGCAGCTACACTTGAAATAATTGCAAACACCCTTTTTAACTCACCTTTCTTCCCCCCATAGGCTTCTGTCTCACTACTTCTTCACTGTGTCTCTCTGTCTCATCCTGGCTCTAGCTTCTCCTTCATACCTTCTTGTTTTAATTGTGTTTGTTTTTGTTTATGCATTCTCGTAATCACCATGTGACTCTACCAATCATTTTAAATACATCATTACGTTGTTCCTATGAACGCCATGAGGTAGGCATTGCTTGCCCCATTTTATAGGTAATGCAGCTCAGGTTCAGAGAGGTTAAGTAGTTTGCTAAACATCACATGGGTAGTAAATTGCAGAGAATCGTTGTGAAATTTGAGCAATCTGACTTCAAAACCCACATTCCTACTTACTAAATTGTGTACTGTTGTAATTTTTCTTCTCCAAATGACAATCTGATGTATCTTCCTAAGGCATCCTGTGATTTATGGCAATGGCTCCTTTTTGCTTAAACTTTAAACCTCAAAGCACACACCTGTACCTTGTGTATGAGACAGTCAAGGCCCCAGATGCTTTGGTGGCAGCCTACCATTTCCACCTCATTTTCCTTCACGAACTCCACGTCCCAGCTGCACACAGGACTCACGTTTGCCCTCACGCACCTATGACTCTCCTGCCCCTGGTGGAGTGCACAATTGCCCCATGTAGGCAAAAGGTGTACGAACCTCCTCCAGCTGTTACCAGGAAAGACACGGAAGATGCTGGTGCCCTGGGCCCAACTAGCTGTGTCCCATACTGGGCCAGAAATGGGTGATCCTTAAATTCCAAAAGTAACAGGGAGAAAACAGTCATAGTTTTCAAAAGCTGGTTGTGTTTTTGAGCCTGACATGATTTATTCATTCATTTAACAAATATTTCCTGAGGATTTGCTCTGGGGGTAGGCACTGGACAGGGTGCAAGGAAACAATTGTGAGAAGTTGGTACCTTCGTTTTGGTAAGGGGAGACAGACAAGTAACCGTATAGATGAATCAGTTTCTTAAAAATAAGCACATGGGTGGGGGGATTGGCACACAGTTAAGCTTTGTTGAGTGAAGGAATTAATGCATGGATAAAACTAATATACTCAAATTTTCCTTTCAAGCATTTAAATTTAACAAACAAAACCCTGCCAAATAAATGTACTAACTCTAAATCAATTAAACATATAAATATGGCAAATGACAACTTCTCCTCAAAATGCCAACAATAATATAGATAAAATTCTTATTGTCTCAACTTAAAGTTCTCAGTTTAAATCAATACTCAGTTAAAAATTTCAAACTGGAATTATAAGCATCGTCCATCTTATTCTTTAATATGCCATGTTTTCTTAAAATATGACAAATAGTTTAAATGAAAATTATAGACTTTCTTAACACAAAGCAATCATATAGATGTGATTTAATCATTTCTGTGCTTCAGTTCAATCTTTTGGGGGTTGTAAGACAACCCCCTACAAAGCCACTCTACTTCCCAAGCCTGGGGATTGCAGTAGCGTGTTGATTGGAAGAGTGTCTGTCTGGGCCTCAGGACCCTGCCCACCCCCAGCGCTTTCCTTTCTGGTTCATGAGCTGTCAGGACACAGGCCTGGTGTGGCAGCGGCCATGATTTCATCATGTGTATGAAGTGTGTACCGGAGATGATGAAACCAGCAGTTAATGAAATTCATAGACTAGCAGAGGGCAGAGGTGAAGAGCAAGACTCCTGGTGTCGCTTAAGCTTGTGGATGCTGCTCTGTTTGAATTAAGACCCACCCAAGCTCCTCCTAGTGGCAGGACCTCACACATTTCTTGTCTGGCTTAAACTAAATTTCAGTTGGATTTTTATCACTCTTAACCAGAACATTGACATATTTCTTATTCTGTATTAACCATTATTCCCCAGATCTTCAGAAAACTTTTTTACTCTGAGTAGCCTTGAAAGTGAGGCAGGAGATAATATAAGAACTCTGAGACTGTGCTGCTGTTACCGGCCAGCGTCTGGCATCCTGGTCACCAGGAAAGGCCTTCTGGCACTTAGGTAGGGTGGATGGTAAACCAAGGCAGGGAAGGGGGGAAGCCCTTGAAATTCTATATATCACTCCCACTGTCTGGGAAACAAAGCCATGAACCTATGTATTCATCCCAAGGCCTGGAGGGGGAAGAGGAGGGAGTCCACAGTACCCAAAGAAAAAGCCCATAACACAACTTCAGTTAATTGCCTACCTCTGGTCACTATCTGTTTTATGAGGGAGAACGTAAAGGCTGGGGTCCTCTGACATTAGGACAGCAGACCTCCATCGTCTGTGGACTGGAAAGTCAAATCCTTTTGTATTGTTATGAAGTGTGTTTTCCAGGAGACTTAGATCTCTGGGTGACATTTCCTTGCTTTCCACCAGGATAATAGTGTTTCGGGTCCTGCGAGTGTCATAATTTATTATGATGCAAATAGGTCACATAGTTCATTGTAGTGAAGGCAAGAAAATAGCAGGAGGTGGAGCTTCAGGCAGGACTGAGGGCAACCTCATACTCAGAGGGTGGAAATGTGGCATCCAGAAAAGACAGTGCCAGAGCATCTGCTGTTTTTGCTTGACTTGCATTCATTTCTCTTGGCAATGGTGCCTCCATATTTCTTTGGGGAACAATTCTTTGCCCTCTTCTAATTCTATACGGAGGACTGCCTCACCCTGGCTCCCACAGTGCTTTGTGAGTCAGCTCACTTTGATGAGAGTTAGGCATCCTCGTAGCCCTAACAACTGACTCAGGAATCATCCCACGGATGTGGGTTGAGTGGGGTGGTGTCCAAAGCCTATCTGAGAAGGAAGACAACATCAAGGAAAACATGGGTGGATCCAAACAATGGAAGGAAAAATTTCTGGCAACATTTTTTGAGACACTGGATCTCACCATGTCTGAATTCATAGATTCCTCTGCACTTTCCAGGAGTCATGGAACCCACCCTCAACCCCTTGCCTTTTTTCCCTTCATTTACTTTGAGTTGGATTTTCTTTCGGATGTTATTCTTCCAAAGAAATTCCATATACTATTTGATATATGTGGTTTTCCCACTAGAGGGTGTAGCTCACCCTCTGCATTTGTTCGGAGAGGTAATGCTGGCAGGCAGGCATTTAATGTCAGAGCTATTGGGATGGTGCGGGTCTCAGCCAGAGAGCTCGCATTCCTGACAGGGCCCTTGTCTTATTAGAAGTGCTGGGAGAGCGGTCAGATGACCAAGGCATGGATACAGATAGATAATAGAATAGGACTAAGGTGCCAGGTGAAAACTTGGTCTCAAGAACCACAAAGCTTCCTTAGTCTTACAAAGAAAAATGGTGAGAGCAGGAATGGCAATTAGGTTTTGTCTTCCCTACCAAATCTGGTTGCCGGGGCATGCCTGGGGTTGCCGTGTTAAGAACACATCCAGCTCAGTGGAGTGTACATACTATAATAGATTACTGCTATCTGCTCTGGGCACGGGGAGAAGCAGGAAGATTGGATATGATAGACAGTGCCCATCCGTAGGTGAGATGTTTCTCAACAGGAGCACCATCGGCATTTCGATGGCCCAGTCGTCACTGTGTGGGACTGTCCAGGGCATTTCAGGGCCTTTGTCTATTGGATGCTAGTAGTTCCCCTCCAGCCACTGTGATGAGCAAACATCAAGTCCCCTCATATTTTAAATGCCTCTTACGAGAATAGTACTGCTCTGGTTGAAAATCATTAGGTTCGAGCAAGATCAGGTAACTTTGATTGACCTGAGGATTGAACTAGAACTTTTAAAATCCTTTAAGACTAAAGGAAAAAAGTGATGTTTTTAAAGATCCTGAGACCAGACTGAGCTTACCTTCAGGAGGGAGTAGGGATTGAGAATATAGATGGAAATGAAGACTCTCCAGCAATGCCTATGGGAACGGGGAGTCAAGTAGAACCTCAAGCAGGTGTGATAAAAATGTCCTCCCTGGCCGAGGAAAGTGTAGAGGGAGCCTCAGCTGTGGGGCAATGGGTGTCCTGTCAAGCATCAGTGTCATTTGGGATACCCTCCTTCTACTTTAGGGCTCCATTATCTGTAGGTGTTTCTTTGGTCATAATGTCTTTAGATGACAGTTCTCAGAGAGCTGCCTCTGTACCTCAGAATCTGCTGAATTCAGCAGACCTATATTGTTTTTGGAACAAGGCAGTATACGAGTCCATGAACAAATAAATACATGAATAAAATATTCCCTACCCCCTAATTTAAGAGTTCAAGTGTCACCTGTTTTCATATTCTTGATGCCCCTCGAGAGGGGAGAAAAGGCAGTTTGAGCTACAGGCATAACATGGCAGCCACTTTCAAGTGTCACATTTGTTGATGCTCACTAGCCAAAGACCACCAGAAGCACTTCAGTTGAACTTGTTATTCACTGCTGAGAGAGAACGCCCATGATAAGCCATAAGGCATCTCATTGAAAGGGCATTAGAAAGGATGTAGGATTAGGGATTGTTAGGTTAATTTGGGGAAATTTTAGGGAAGACTGGCTTGGCTCTGGATTGGCATTCCTCAGGAGTGGGAGTGATTCTGTAATTTGGCATCCTAAAAAGTTTATTTAGGAGTGTAGGAGACTGTTCTGTTTGGCATGGGCCCAGATCCCACTTGGGGATGCACAGGACCCACGCCCACGGATAGGTTCTCCCATGGGGAATCAGGCTTGCAATGTGCCCAGGCCGCTTTGAGTCTTGCTCTTGCTAAAAAAACTCCTTCACCCTGAACTGAGGGCGTTCACCGCAAAGTAACTTCCTAAATTCCATGCTAAACCTTCCAAGGATGAGTGTAACCCGTCCAACCACTTTTGCCTTTTCATTTGCAAATATCCCTCTTCTGTGATGTGATTAGTGGCATTGGCTCCTTTGTTTTCTGTAAAAGGTAACCACCTAAAGCAAACCTGTTCATAGTGAATGAGGACCACCAGGAAATGTGCTGGAGAGATAGAAATAAAGGCCTGTCATAGCGGAGTCTGCAGCATTTGCTCCCCTTGAGAGAAAAGCCATGCTGTCCCTTTTCCTCCACCGGACTCGGTAGCCTGAATGTTTCATCCATAATGACGTGGACACTGCGGGCCGGTGTCTGCATCAAGGGGGAGGGAGGGATAGCCAAAGGCTAGAGCTGAAATTGGTGAAGCAGCAGCAGTCATTCGTACTAGTCTAGATAGGGGATGTTGGTATTTGTCGGTAGATAATGCTCATGTTTTGCCTGTGTTCACAGGTGCTTCGGGAATGGCATTATCTTTGGTTACAGACCGGCTTTGTCAGATGCTGATGTTCTGTGGAACATGAAGGCCTAGATGTGACTAGGAGGCCAACCTGTAGCAATGTCAAGTTCAGCTCCTGGCTATATAATTTTGTTTCAAATAATTCACTTTCTTGATCCCTCACTGGTTTGTAAACTGCACAAGGGCCCAGACCTCTTTTAATTACCCCTGAGGACGAAGAGTCTAGACAAGTCTTTCAGTCTCCCAAGTATTAAAGACTATTTGCTGAATAAATGAATGAATTGTCTAATTAGCCTGTCAGACTGACTTGCTTAAAGTCAGGGGTCATTTCTATTCAGCTCTTTATTTCTAGAAACAAACACAGTTCTGGTGTAGCTCATTAAATACATATTGAGTTAAAGAGGAGTTTTCCATAAGGCAAGGTTTATTGATTTAAAAAAATAAGGTAAAATAATAAGTCACACATTTCGAAGGAAAGACGCTCAGTTCAAACGGGTTCACTCATGACAAATGAAGAAAAATCACGTCACATTCGAGGTTTTTAGCATTCTCCATTGTATTGAACATGAAGAGTGAAATTCAAAGCTCTAAAAGAAATTGACATAAATATTTTAGAGATCATTGGTAGTAATAAAACCTTTCTTCCTCCTAGCCTAGCTGTACCACAATTAGCAGTTTAAGGGAAGAGGCCTTGATCTGTAAGCTCCTGACTTATAAATAGCCGGTAGCTAGAGATTTGCCTCTCCCCTTACAACCCCCTCACCCCAGAGACGCTTCTGCTTGGTAATCATGGGGAGACATTATTAGACTTTTTAGCAAATTTGTAAACTTATATGTTAAGAAATGGAGGGAAGAGAAAACAATGACTCACTGAGGAGCCCCAGAGAAATCTTTTTACGTTTCTGAGCCAGATATTACCTTACCTGTAAAGTGACCGAAATGACAGCTGCCTGCTGAGATAGGGTGTACATGTATGTATCAGGCACGATGCTAAGCCCCCTTTATGCATCATCTTTTTCAATTCTCACAGCCAACCTCTCAGGTAATTACTGAGGTTAAATTATTGTCCTAGGTCACAGAGTTTAAACAGAAGAGCTGAAATTCCAATACACGTCTAGTCTCCAGTTCTCAGAGATTGAACCAATACACGTAATAAAATTTTTTTAATTACCTATAAAGGGTGCTTTAAGTTTAAAAATGCTTTTTATACCCATTATCAGTTCATTGTCCCCCAAAATATGCATGTCCCCACATATGTATGTATGGATGGATGGATGTAATTCAACAGGTACTTATGATGCGTCCTTGATGCCAGGTGGGTTAGGTGCTGGGACTAAGTCACAAACCTGCCTGCTGACTTCATGGAGCCTATGTTTGGTGATAAGTCAAAAATAATGAAACAGAAAAATAAAATATCTGGGAGTTATACATAAGACTTACAAAGGGAACAGAAGCTTATTAACATGGAGGCTATCAGAGGCAAATCTATTTTAGGTAGGTTGGTTAGGGAAGACACCTGTAAGGAAGAAATATTGAGGCTGAAACCCAAATAATGAGGAACGAGCCCTGAGGCCAGCATGGAGAAAGCATTCCTGGGGGAGAGGACAGTTTGACCAAAGGTCCTAAAGCAAGAAAGAATTTAGTACAATTAGAAATGTTAGGAAAAAAGAATCGGTGTGGTCCGAGCCTGTTTAGCAAGTGAAGCAGATACGTACTGTGCAGCTAGTCTCAGATTTGTGGATAAGAGCTTGAGGTTTGGAGGGATTGGGGGACTTCCCCAGGTCACTTAACCACAGGGGCGGGGTTCACCTCATGGTCTCTTGACCGCACACTGAGACTCGATGCTTTGGTCTCATCTTGAAAGAGGTGATTTTTCTTACAGCTATGATTTTCAGACATTTTAGGAACAAAGCCTTTTTTCCAAATAAGACCTCATAATGAAACCTAAGGTTCAGCACTGCTCCAGGGAGGCTTCTCGGCTGGAGCTGGAGGAGGTGACTCAGCATCTCGGGTGTTGAGTCCCTGCTGCCCTTCCCGACCTTGGTTCAGCAGTGGAGGTGAAACCCCTATGGCGTTGTTTTCAGTTTACAGAATCATACCTTGAGGAGGTCACGCGCATTCTCTACAATAGGTGGAAGCGTTATCAGTCAGCTACACAGCATATTCTCAAAAGAGGGTTCTGTTTTGGGTTTGGCGTTTTCACTTACATGTGAGCGAAGCAGTACACACAGGAATTGGGATATGTAACATTATTAGTGGCACATAGCGGGCTGACTCTCATGGAGCATATTCGTTTCTGTTGAACAGACTTCTTCTGATAATAACTGCACGAGACGTCCTAAAACAAAATTCACAGGTCAAACCCTCCATCTTGCAATGATCCCTTAATAGCTTCTATTATAAATCTTTGGGAATTTTATTTTGTGCAGAAAGGAGATCATAATAAAATGTGGCTTCTTTTAAACTTCAAACATTACGACTTCCTGATCTTAAATTCAGCAGCCGGAATCTTGGGGATTTGCACTTTGCCAGGTGGCTGCGCCTGTGCAGCCCGGGTCCTTGACTGTGGAATATAAACCTGTAACTTGTTAGATGGGAAGGAGACCATGATGGGAAGTGATGAAAATGACTACAACCACTGTCCAGGTGCCTCTGAAACTCTTTTAGTCAATCAAACCCTGCTTTAAGACAGCCACTGCAATGCCTTGGGCAAGAAGTGAGGAGGACTTGAATATGGGCAAAAGCAAATTTAGAGGGAGAAAAAAATTAAAAAGAAAAACAAGGAGTTTTAACTGCCAGTGGTGCATAAGAAGATAAGAGGGCAGTAAGAGATGGGAATGAGGCCTGGTTTTCCCCAGGATTTGACATACGTGGATTGAGCCATAATGGATGGCCACTCTGGAGATCAAAAAATGGTCAAATAGCAGCAGTTTCATGTGGTTTAATATGGTTCAGCTAACTAGAAATACTATAAGCCTAAGACTGGAAAAAACATTCTTATACAAGAAGTAGCAAGCTTACCTTATATGGCATTGGACCAAAATTATCTGAAACAAAAATGTTTAGAAAAAAGGATTAAATAAAACAATGTAGTGTTGAGATGTGAACAGTTAACTGGCTCACTAAGTAATCTCATAAATTAATAACCATGAACACCAGAGAAAAACAAGTGGCTTTCCACACAAGGTTTATCTGGCCATGCCTGGTTCCCAGGCACTGCCTCCTCCCCTTCCTCATGCCTGGGACACTACTGTGCCTTCTGAAAATTCACCCTTTGCCTGTGAATTTTCCAAGGGGCCATCTGACCTTAGGCAGGAGAGGCCTAAACTCAAGCTTTGTCCCCTGGGACTCAGCAAATCTACTGCTGGGTTGCTCACTGGGTGGGCCGTTTTAGAGAAATGTGTAATCAGAAGGGAGAGGGGAGGGGATAGAGGGGGGAAAGGGTGAAGGGTTTGCAGGAACAATTATAAAGGACATACTGACAACAACAAGGCAGGGTGGAAATGGGGGAGGGAGGGGGAGGGCTGGGGTGATGGGGAGGGGTGGGGGAAATGCAGAAAATTGCACTTGAAAAACAATGTAAAACAAAAAGAAATGTCTAGTTCTTGATAGCCATGCTGGCCACGTGCGGACACAAATCTTAGCTACCTGTCTTTGTGTCTGATGGTTGCCTGCCTTGAATATACTGTTTTTTCCCCAAACTCTATCTGCTTCTGAGGAAGGCTTTCCTTTTTTTTGGGGCCTCTGTGTCAACGACTGCTTACCAAACTATTAACAGCTCCTATGGCCTTCCCATTTTCTGTTCTGCACCACAGCCTTGATTACTCTCGGTGGCCGCAGCGGAGCCTCCCTGCCTCCCCTCCACCTGTGCCGACCTGCCAGCAGACTCAGTTTCCCATCATGGGCTTCCATTGCTGGTGTCATTTCGTTGGACCAGCCAGGAACCACTGAGCCCTCTCTGGAAAGCTGATAACATCGGGAAGTTCTCGCTTAGTAAGCCATGCCGGAAATGCACACTGTTTTGTGTAGATGACACGAGAGTGTGCACACACTTGCATGAAATACCAGTGTGGGGGAGGAGGGTAGGAAAGTATTAGGAAGAAGAGGGAGGAGAGATGAAATTGATTATCAACTCAAAAGGCCCAATTATTTGTCAAATATTAATTATACCTCTCATAGAGCATCCCTTAAAATATCTCAAGTCTGAAACTGTCAATGGCAGTTCTTGGAATATTTAAAAAATGGGTTCAATCACTGATATTCCTTGTAGTTGATCTAGTGAACTCTTTATCTCTGGAAGTAACTTCAAGGTTTCAAAAATCCCTACATCTAGAGAATAGTTATCTCTGGCTTGTTACTTCACTGGGAAGAGCAAACGTTTACTCCCTCCCCAAGGTTCTTTGCTAAATCCTTACATGAGAAACAGCCAGTGGCCAAGAGGACAAGCAAGACAGCTTTCTTCATTTCCATGATGAACAATGAGACTCATCCACCAGAGTTCCCTCAGTCAAGAGTTTCCTAGCAACTCAACAGGCTCCACCCTTTAGACAATCTGGTGCTATGGCCCCACCGTGAGAGCCTCAGGCCCCATTATGAAGTCATCTGCAAATGGTCTGTATACTTAAGATACTGAGAGCTAAGTCGTCAGGTCATCAAAGACCAAGACGGCCCCCCAGAGCACATATTTTATTCTTAACAGGCTATGGCCTGTTGAGGTTGTTGAACATTGTTTTGTTTGATTGTTCAATTATTATTCAGTTCCATAGAAGTACATTCTGGTTGTTTAACTAGCAAAGAGAAACAAGTGTGGGGGGAAAAATTAGAATGAATTGTTCTTGGGAATTTTTCCAAAATTTACATGTCTACCTTCAACACCTGCTCCCTTTAAACCAAAGATTCTGATTCAGTAGGTCCAGAGTGTAACTCAGACAGACATACATGTAACAGACACACATACACACACCATTTGAAGTGCATGGTACAGTGTGATTCACCTCTTTGAGAACCAATGGATTAGGACACCCTGTGTCTCCTAGGGTCCTAAGGAGGCAGCATTACCAAAATAAGACCTGAGTTCCTGTAGCGCCTAATGGTTTTTTAAATACATTCTAATAATAATAATAACAATAATAACAGCTACAGCAGCAGCTACATTTATATTATTTAGCAATGTTAACATTGTTATATGTTCTGAGCACTTTCTTTCCATGTTATTTGTTAATCCTTATAATAGTTCTGAAAGGTAAGTATCACTGGTACTACCTTTAAATCTATGCAAAAGGGGCTTCTGTGCCCTAGACCCCCAAGTTTCAGAGGGCTTCCCTCTGGCTCTTCATAGCCATGCCCCTCCACAGGGCTAAGAGGTAACAGGTCAAACACATATGCCCTATACACAGTTGTCTTCCCTTCTAGACTATACCCTGAAACCCTGAATTCCTGAACTCCCTTTCCAAGCAGGCTTGACCCTGCTTACAGGGCCTTTGTAAACTTCTGCCCCAAATTCATTCCCCCAAGGCAGACTGTGTTGCTACTATGCATACCCTTCACCCCAATGTGACCCAGGGGTGACTGTGTGCTGGGCTTGGGGTGGGCATTGGACATGTAGGCTTCAGTATGCAGGGGCATGTGAACATGGCTTTCCAAGGGGCATGACAGAGCTGGGGGTGGAGAAAGATGACAGATTCCAGGCCAAAAGAGGGAGCAATGCCCTGGTGCCAACTTCTCCCATGCCACTACTTCTGTCCAGGAACATGACAGAGGCTGAGAATTCTAAATCTCAGTCTGGGTTTTCACATTGCAATCAAGCTACATTCGCCAACATAAGAGGAGAGAATTTGATTTAAGCGAGGGTTAAGTCTAAATTTTTAATAGTTGGGCTGGGGGTAACCTTCAATGTTAGTTCAATACTTTCTCATTTAGGCCATGGGGCAGAAGATAATTAAGATGCACTCTCATTCTTTAAGAGGTCCATACTCCAGTGGTGTTTTGCTTATTAGCAGAGTTATGTCTAGATTATGTAGAAAAATATGTAACATGGGATGGTAACATCAAAAATGGAGACAGAGCTCTGGCTGATGTGGCTAAGTGGATTGAGCTCTGGACTTCAAACCAAAGGGTGGCTGGTTCAATTCCCAGTCAGGGTACATGCCTGGGTTTTGGGCCAGATACCCAGCAGGGGACGCACAACAGGCAATCACACATTGATGTTTCTCTCCCTCTCTTTCTCCCACCCTTTCCCTCTGCCTAAAGATAAATAAATAAATAAATAAATAGATAAATAAATAAATAATAAGTTTCAAAAAATAGAGACAGGAAATATTGTTAGAGAAGCCAAAAATTCATCCAGAAAGAGGCTCCAAGAGAAGGATGGGTAAGACGCTTTAGTGTCGTCTACACAGGAAGGCCCAGGTCTTTCAAAAGCATTCTCACAGTGTTCCAGCCAAGGAATTATCATCTTCTGATTGCCTATGTCTGTTCTTGTATTATTGTTTGCTTTTGCAAATACCCTCTGCATACCTATCACTCAAGCTCAAATGCAAGCTCCATAAAATCAGGAACAATTTTTATGAATTTTCAGAGTATTCATGTGAGATTTTCAAGTAGGGAATAACACAATGAAAATGCTGCTTAAGCCCAAGTATTGTTCATTTAATATTGAGCGGTTATTATATTCAAACTACTGAACTGGGTATGTCACGTCTCTCTGACTATGAAAAAAACTCAGAACAAGCAGGGACAATGTCTATTTTGTTCATTTTCTGAGCCCCAGAGCTTAGCACATAACATGCATTTAGGCATTCAATAATTGTTGGTTTGGTCAATGATATATGTGAAAGGGTTTCAGGATGGTGGAGTTATCCTCCTTGATTGCCAAGGATCATGGGATCAACTAGGGTACAAGACACGCCTCAGATCTGGTTGTAGGGATCAGAAAAAAGGAAGCAATGGAAAGGCAGAGACTGACCCCTCAGAACGTGTACACCTTTATCTTGGTTCACTCCAAGATACTTCAGCCCTATCCACTTGAGAGCGTGGAAAGAGTCAGAGAGTCCCATCCAGGGCAGTTCTCAGTGTCCTAAACAGGGGATACCCACCATGCCTGGTAAAAATGCACTTTCTAGTTGTCAGAAGTCAGGGATCTAAGCTTCTTGTGCATAAAGCATTTTCCTTAATTCTTGCCGGCAGGGGCAGGGCCTGGAGTGGGGAGGGGATGGGTAGCAAAAAATATCCACATGAACCAAGCAAATCATAGGGCTTATTTCCCTGACCTAGGTTAGAAAAAAGCATATGTCTCGAGCCCTTTGAGCTACTGATTCTCACTGTTGTTTAGTAAAACAAATAAATAAACAACAAACAGAGAGTCTTTACAATGGTCTTTGAGCCATATTTATGATTAAAGTAATCCAAAAGATTTAGTTTTCATATCAAAAAGTTTCAGAAAGAATTTCCTTTAGGTCTTTCAGTTTGTTTTATTTAAAAGCAATAACAGGTATAGTGGTGCATAAAACCAGGCCTCCTTTTCCTGGGAAATAATTACTTCTGGTGCTTAGAATGCACTACAAATTATTCCAGAACCACCTCAGCTTCCAGCCTATAAAAACTCAAATTTATTGTTCCTTGTTTTCTGGAGAGATGACAAATACAAATAACATACTAAGCGGATAAGCATTTACTTAGCATCAAACTTCACCACGATGACTTAGAAAACTTATCCCTCACTTGTCAATACTTTCAAAGTTCTGTTTGAACTATAGCTCTTTCTCAGTTCCGTTACTGAAATTTGTCTACAATCGCCTATGCCCTAATTATCTTCCTGTCTTCCTGCTCACTAATCTTGTACAGAGGCATATTATAATTTCCAAACATCCCTTAACTTTTCTCCTCTCTTCTCCCCATTCTCCACTCGGCCTCCACCCTCCACAGTTCACCAGACAGCTGCTCCCTCCTCTTCTCCCTCTTTTTATTTCTCAGCATCTGTTGACCTCATAGTCAAGCAGAGGCAACCTGGTATGGTAGTTAAAAGTAGAGACTCTGCTGCTAGAATTCCTGGGATCAAATCTTCTCTCTGTAACCTTGGAGAAATTATTTAAGACTTCTGTGTCTTACTGTTCTATCTGCAAAGTATGGTACAAGTACCTACCTCACACAGTATTTACAAACAGTAAATGATTTTATACACATAAAGCACTTAGGATAGTAGCTGGCATGCAGAAAGGGCTGTATGTATTTGCTACAATTACCTCTGTTACCTCTGGAATTCTTGCTTAGAGAGGGATTTTCCAGAAGCGCAGATTTGCTTGGGACCTGTAGGCTTATGGCACTGTGCCCATGCCTACAAGGCAGAGGCTGAATGGCTTAATGCCACACACCCTGATCTTTGCTCCCCAGGGCACCTTCGGAGCCCTAGGAGAATTCTCCAGTCCCACGACCCAACCTCTACCCTCTATCCTCAGCCAAATATTTTTTGTTTTAGGTCCAATGAAATTCTCATTGTATGCAAATCAAGGTCATGTACTTTACTGCCTTTCATTGTTTGCTTAGGAAAAAATTGTATTTATTTCTCAAGACCAGCTCACCCATTCATCCCACCAACACTCTCATTGCCATTTTTACAGACTGCATGCTTCCTGGGGAAGCAAAATGATAATAGCTGATATTTATGGAACTCCTGGCTAACTGCCAGGAACCCTCTGAAAACACCGAATGTGGCTTACCATTTAACCCTTGCAATCCTTGCGGTAGATACTATTAATACTTCCTTAAGGAAAGAAAATCCAAACCGAGAAAAGTAAATTTCCTAAGATCGTATAGCTAATAATTGATGAACCTATTACTTGAACCCAAGTCTGTGACTTCCAAGTTCATATTCTTAACTTCTCTGCTAATGTAGTATTTTCTTTCACTTACAAGGAACAGCCCTAAAGAGAATTAAGGGTGTCACTTAGCGGAACATTTTTATTACCACCTATGAGAATATTAACAATTCTCACAGTGAATCAAAATGAAAAGGGTAAATCATATCCTTCATCCCCTGGAGAGTAAGTAAAGAAACACAACATTTTATAACAATACTAGCTAAACCTCCTAGAATTCTTACAATACACAAAGGGCTATGGTTATCCCTTTGCAAAAATCATAGCATTTAATTTCATAGTAATTCAATGAGGTGGGTATAATAATTATTCTCATCACATAAATGAGGAACTTGAGGTCTAGAAATTAAAGTGATTTGTCCCAGTCACATGGTCACAGAGCTGGGAACCAGCAGAACGGTCTGATGCTGAAGCCAGTACACTGGGGCCCTATGCGCTGTTCACTCCACTAAATAATGATTTGAATCTGAAATTCTTTCAATAAATCTGACCTTGACAGTTACATGGATAAATACTCAGCTACATGACAAGATAATGTGGCATATCAGAGTTATGTGTGATGATTCTAGATAAATGATTCCAAATCAGATCTTTTACATATTACAAGATGTATGGAAGAGGTTTTGATTTTGAGATAGAAAAATTCACCCCAACTTTGAGATTATATAAAAGTAGTAAATCTGCATCATATATGAAATGGTCATTTTCTCTAATCAAAACCAATTGTTTTTGGGAAAAAAAGATGATTTTGCTTCAGTTCTTAGTCTTGTGCCAGCTGGCGTGCGGTTCTCCTCAAGGCTTTGAATCAAAATAATAATCAGGTTTGACTCACTCAGCAAAAGTGGGAATACCATGGTAGCTCTTTTGGAGTAAGAATGAAATACAGACAAAGGACCTTGGACTGGGAAGGTGGTCATCGTAATGAGGGGCTAGTTTAGTTCACTGACATATTTTCAGGACATATTTTCAGTGCTCAGTAATTAGAGAATGGATAAATAAATAATAGATTTTAAATTATTAAAATCTTTTCACACTCATGATAGAAAGTTAAGCCAATGTTGACTTGTACTCAATAAAACAAAAACATCTTATTGACTCAAACAGGTGAAGAATGGACTGGGTTTTTTTTGTTTGTTTGTTTTTTTTTAAAGAGTTTTTGTATCAAAGCAGAAACTAAGTGATGATCACTTCTCAGAAATCTCCCAAGAAGCTTTCTATATAGTGTTAGGAAGTTGGGTTAGATTAGCTTTGTGGTCCGTTTCAACTCAGTTCATGTGATTCAGAGGGAGAGAGAAAAATATTTTAAAAAATAGTTCTGCTCATCTCCAGGATGAAAGAATCTCCGAAGTTCCTGGACACAGGTTCTCAGCTGAGAGTCTAAAGTTCTAGGATCAGGAGGGGCTATTGCTCCCACGATGTTGAAAGTGACCAAGGACAGTCAGGTAGGGTGGAGAAGTGACCTGCTATTATTAGCCCAGCCCTTTTGAGGCTTGCATTATATCCTGGCCAGACGTGTCATTTCTATTAAGAAATGCATACTTCCCAGAACAAGACCCTAGAATGGGTTTTTAAAAAAATTCAATGAATTGTGGGAAAGCTTTCATTGTGAAAGACGATTTCATAATATGACCCAAATTAATGCTACTCCACATTTGGATGGTACATACAGTACTTTGTGTTTTCACATATGTGTTATTTGATTCGCATGTAAGTCTGACTTGGGTAGTACCATCATCTCCAGTTTACAGAGGAGGAAACTGGGTGTTAGACAAGTTGCCTAAGGTATCAGAATGAATAAATGTCTGAAATGAGGCTTAAAGACAGGTTTCCAGGTTTAGTCCTCATTTTCTGCAATAGTGCCATTTTCGAGTGTCTGGTGGAGTGAGTGATCAGTATGGCCATCAGCACCAGCTCTCTTGGCCCTTTCCTTGGAGTCTTCGTCTGCTCCCAGACTAGACACAAAACAGATGAATTCACTGATCTTGACTGATAAGCTTTAAGCAGCCATTATGCCTGTACAGTAGACCATGGTGCTCTGGAAAGCCCCAAATTTTGTGGTATGGGTGGAGCTCGTGAGAGGGCTAGCCAGATGTCTGCTGGGACTATACCTACTCTGTTGGAAGCTGCTTGTTCAGGTTTTCTACGGGAGAGATCACTGATAGCCTCAAGCACAAGAAGGAGGGTCCATGTGGATAGCTTAAGAATACAATGGTGCAGAACTTGGACTGTCCCAGATGTTTTGGACCATGATTGCTTTGTCTCCAAACAGAAACTAAGAAGCCAAGTAAAGTTGGATGGGTCAAGAGCCAGAGACCCTCACTGCATTTAGTATATGGGGCAATGATATCATCAACTGTCCTGCCCTTGTCCAAAGCAAGGGCACCGTTTGCTCATCTCACTATGTCAGATATTAGGAAGTAACTTACTTATCTTGAATCAGTATTTCAAAAAAATTCATTTACGTTGTTTGCTAAATGCTATATGGCCTCTTGACTATGCAAAAGGACAATTTCAAAGAGCCATTCTATGAATCTATGACAAAACCACTGGCAGCTCCTCTTGCCTCTGATATTCACAGGCTAGAAGGATGCTCTTCAACATTAGTGGACATGGTGCCCACAGCCTGGAAAGGCTGTACAGCAGAGAACTCACATGTATCTCCCTGTAAGTGAATAAAACAGCAGAATCTGTTCGGGTAGCGGCTCTGGGGACAGAGCTTAGGATGCTGCCTAAGGAACACAGCGGTGCAGTGTTTCAGAGCCGGAGCTCTAGAGTCAAAGAGTGCTCTTATCAACCATCACTACCATTTCCTGTTAATGTCAAGCAGCATTTCTGTCACCACAAAACCATATTTTTCTTACGTGATCAAAGAGTCAGATTCATTCATTAACTTATTACTCTATTTTTTTTGCGGGTGGTGGGGGGGAGCTCCTGTCACATTCCAGAACTAAACTAGATGCTAGATTTACCATGGTAGATGATAAAAACACTTGCATTTGTATTTAGACACACTTATTACTAGAGTTGTTTTGTGAATTAAATGAGACCATGATTTAGTATAGGAACCTGGTCCAAGAGTTTACTTCAACTAATGTTAGCAAATTTGGGAGGTAGACAAGAACTGCCTTAAAAATACGGAAAGGGTTCTCAATTAGACCTTTCCTTTGTGGCTCCAAGGACTGTAGTTAGGACAAATGAGGGGTAATTACAATGGGAGGAATCTGAGTTTGATAGGTTCCCTGAGGAAGGAGTGAGCCCCTTCTCACTCAGAGTCAGAGAAGAAGCTGTGTGATTATCTGTTAGGAATTCCATAAAGGCAACCCTTCACTGAGTATGAGGATGGTAGCCATCACTGTTTTATATTTTTAAACAATTTATTGAGTGCTTGTTGTGTACCCGACCATGAATATTCTATGTGCCCTCGAATCTTTGCCTTGCTCTTCATGGGAACTCTCACAGAGAAAGTGGAAATACTCACTTTCTCTATGAAGGGAGCCTCTGTATGGACTAGTGTCCTGATCAGTGTAGAACCGTTCTAGAAGAAGAGTACAGTAAGTTTCTCTGTCCTTGAGGAGAAAGTGTCAGAGATCTATAGATATCAGAAAGAAAGAGAAAGCCTTAAAGGCCAAAATATTGGTGCTTTTCGCTTTAGCAAATCTTCCCAAATTCAGGGCCAGTTTATCATTGAGAGCACCTACTCCTTTCCTTTGTCCTCCTTCTCATCTTTCCTCTATTTTGTCATATATCGTACATACAAGAGAGTGTATAGAACACACATACACAGTTTAAATGATAGTAACAGTAATAAAGCAACAACACAAATGCTCGTAAGTTTATCATGCAATTTAAGAAACGGCACAAGTAGTCAAAAATGTGAAGGGGGCTAAGAAGTACAAACTCCTAATTGTAAAATAAATGAGTCACAGGAACGAAATGTACAGAATAGGGATATAGTCAATAATGTTGTGTAACTTTGTAGGGTGACAGATGGTTACTGGACTTGGGATGGTCACTTTGGAAGGTACATGAAAGTCAAATTACTATGTTGTACACCTGAAACTAATATAATATTGTATGGCAACTATATTTTAAACAAGAAAAATAAAATTTGTTTCTTATAAAAATTCCAGCAGTCAAATAAATAAGTAACTTAAAATGTTCCATATTACACGAGAGGAAATACAATAGTACAAGCTGTATCCACAGGCATTTACATGCCGCTTACCTAATTCCCATTCTTTATTGTTACTCGGACTGCCAGCTCCCACCTAGTTCTAACTCATTTTCTTCTCCAGGAAAGATGTTATGAGCTACAGAATCTAGAAACATTTCTCCATCAGGAAAGGAATTCAGTTGGTTCTCCAGCTCTTCGTCCTTTGCCAAATAATACAGGTCCCTATTGTTATTTCCAGGCACTGCAGAATTTAGTGTGGGACTCTCAATACCATTAGCATGTCAATCACAAGGATTTGAGTACATTAAGCCCAAGTGTGTTTTGATTTCTTTCCTGACAGTTTAAAAATTCCATGTATGCATATGTCAGGCACTGCCTACCATTTGTCAGGAAGGACAGAAAAGAACAACTACCCACTTCAGACACGAGGGTGAACAGGACCCAATTTCCTGCTCTCAGGGGGCTCAAAACCAGATGATATATATTTTTCTACTACTTTTTTTAGAAAACAAAAAGAATAACTTTTAAAAAGTCTACCCGAAGTCCCAGATGGGAGGTTGTGTATTTTCATTTCATTGCAATCAGACCACTTTGGTGGCGTCTGTGGAGGTTGCAACAGTGATCATGTGCTCTAACGACAGGTTCATGGTGCATGTCCTCTCAGGCCTCAGCCAGGCAGAGCTCAGGCAGGCATGATGGGGTGGCAAGAGGACGGTCAGGGTCCAGAACCTAAATTAGAACCATCCATTGTGCTTGCAAATGGAGGACAACCACAGAATTTTGCTGTTAGTATTTTAAAAACTGTTTAGTAATCATTTGCTAATTATGTGCCCGGCCCAATATTGTGTAGCGGGTGCACATTGGTTCATGCCAGGCCACAGACACTGCTGCTGCCCCATTCTGAAACGCAGGAACTGAAACTCAGAGGTCACACCACTAACGCAAGGTTACTCAGAAGTGGCAAACCTGGATTTGACCCCAGGGCTCTCTACTCCAAAGCCCCCGTCTTTATTTTTTTAAAAAAATCTTTAGGTGTTTTTTAATGCTTTAAAAAAACAATTAAGGTATAACTGACATATAACATTATATTATATTCATATGTGCAGCACAATGATTAGATAGTTATATATAGTGCATATTGATCACTATTTTAACCAATGGTTATATGTCTTAACCCTTTGTATTATAACCAAATAATTTTAGTCTGGCAGGGTGCACATGTTAATATCTACAGGGTGTGGCAGCAAATGGATGGTAGTTCAGGCAATCTGTGGGCCTCAAAAAGAAATAAGAAAAACTGCAACCCAGGCAGACAGCCAAAACAGAGATAGGGCGGCCAGGGAGGTGCGTGCCCCAGCAGGAGTCTGCCATGTTTTGGGTGGCTGCCACTGGGCTCCCTTTCTAGGAGAGGTAAAGTGGAGAGGAGGAGAGAAGCAAGGCACATGACTGAGACATGCAGAGAACCCGAGTCTGGCTGCTGGTAGGGGCCTCAGGCTGGGGAGGCAGTAGGTGGTCGGAACCACGGGCTTGCTCCTGCGGGATGAGATTGAGAAGCTGGGTGCATGCTCAACGAAACCCCGCACGCAGGCTTCCTGTGTCTTAAATCACACAGGGTTTGGCTCGCCCAGCTCTAGATTTAAACCTGAGCCTATTTTTTGGGCAGTAAATGCCTCATGTCCCAGGAAAGAAGCAACTGGGAATAGGATAGTTTCCCAAACTCCCCAGAAGCATCTTGCAGAACTCTAGTCTTTTTTTTTTTTTTTTTTGGTGTTTAAGTAGGCACTTTAAAAAAGGTTCATTTTATATTGACTTGGTGTTTTATGTTTCCTTAAGAAATCCTCAACAGTCTTCAGGGTGTGTCCAGGTGGATGTGTTTTGCTAATACATGTATTTATAGATCTGACTTCCAGTTCCTTGATCTGTGCTTCTGTTGTTAATCGAAATTCTGAAGTCAATGTTTCAGCTCAACTTTGTTCTCTGAGATGGACAGGAGTTACCTGTTCCAGAAGGACCGGTTTGCTGGGTGTAGTAATGCCTGCTGTGCTTAAATATGAGGAAGAACTAATTAAAAAGGGGACAGAGTGAGCTTTCTTAGAGTTTGGGTAGGCTTCACTTCTAGTAACACATTTTGGCAAAGAATTGTTTTTATGTTATTTTATTCTTGCACCTTTAAACTTTTATGGAAATTTTCTTTTCATGTTCCAGATGACAAGGATTTGCCCAGTGATGTTGCAAGGGCTGAGTGTAGGGGGTGGGAATGTAATGAGCAGTTTTAGGCTGTAGGTGTGCAAAGTACCCGCCATCTGGGGCACTCCCCCACAGTCTCGAGAAAAGCATTCATTTTTCCCTGTGTGTCTGTGGGTTCGTTTTATGGGAACTAGAAGAAACCATTTAGAGTCTGAAAGCAAACTACATGCTGTTCATTAGAATGCTACTGTACTTAGAAATTCCACAGCTGGATCAGGAGTTGACATGTGACTTCGGGATTATCTAGGATAAGACATTATCATTTCTTTGCTTACTTGTTGATAGAAGTCAAATTCAGTTCACCTTAAGTTAGTTCATTTATAAAGCATTAGTTGAATGCCCTCTTTATCTCTTCACTTTTCAGAACTAAGTAATGCTCAGGGAGCGTTTTCCAACTTGAGAAAGAGGAAGGCAGCAGCTTCAGGTCCTTTGATTGTCTCATTCCCACCACTGCTTGTAACTGGCCTTTCCCCCCTGGAACGTGTCCCTAGGATGGCCTATCAGACATCATCCCGAAGTCTGAAACAAGTCTATCAGATTCAGCGTAAACAAAGAAGGTCAGACATGGTCATCTCACATAGGTCTACTTTACTCTACAAAGAAATCAAGATAGGATGGTGGCAAGTTATATGGGAAAAGAAATTTTCCTGTACTAAAATCACAAGATGGATTCAACACTTTCCAAAACGTACAAATTTAAGTTTGTTGTCAGTTTTCCTGTGGAGAGGAAAGAGTAACAAATGAGAAACGCTGAAGCCATAGGCACTTTATTAGCATCTAAACTTCACCAATGATCCCCCCGAATGTACGCATGTCACTCCATTTACTGATGTGTTTAAGAGGAGTGACTGCAATTGAGAAATATTTTAGCAGCTGGTGCTGGTTACATAAGATTAATACTCCAAATACATCACACTTTATGTCCCTGAAAACATATTTTATTGGATTTTTTTGTAATTTAAAGGGGATGCACAATCAGATACATCTTATGATATGATTGTAACTTTTTTTCTTATTAAAAAAAAACCCAGAAGGATATACCATATATATGAGATGTTTGTTTTCATTCATGTATATTTCAAAAATAGTTCAAAGGAACTATATATTTCTATACATTCCAGTATATAATTTATCATTTAATATTTTTAAGCTGATGCTAATATACCTTGCAGACAATTACTTTGTAACCTTTAAACTACTATATGGGCTATTTGATTTTCTAAATTTAATTTTTGTTGGTGCTCTAAACATATATTTTGTGGAGAAATCATACTTTGAAACAGAAGAATTTCTTTAGGTTTTCCAGATATCACTCCCCTTTGGAACCAATCACTAGGGGGTTCTAATGTATTTAAGCTTAGCTGACGCTCAACAATAAGCAGGGCTCATTCTCACAGATGCAGACTGGCACACCTAGGAGGAGGGACATTCCTCATCCTGGGAAACAGACTGTGAGATGACTTGGTGATGACTTTTTTACAGGGAGTTTAAGCAATAAATTAGTAGTTGAAAGTGGAATTAACCCTTTAGTTTCCTTTCAACACAGAGATGCTAGGCTTCTCTGATTACTACTACCACACGATGTTGGGATAGAGTAACACCGGGGGTGGGGGCAGGCTCCAGATCCCATAAGTAGTGAGCATTCTGTTTATCAGGGTCAAGGTGAGATGATGCACATATTCCTTATGCCCTAAACCACTTCTTTGAATTGAGATGCATTTATCCTAATATGTAATTATTAGACCTTAACTATAGAAAAGAAAAATACTTTGATGCTTACATAACTTTATCACAAAAGGTGCAATCATTGCGATAAGTTCTGCCATCAGATCCACAAATTGGTGTATATATGGAATAACAAATTCTCTCTTCTCCTGGTGGCAACTTTTTAAACCTGCTGCAATCCATCTGAAAATACATATTAAAAACCTTCCATTTCTTCAGCCAAACCTTTATTCCCAGGATTTAGAATTTTGCAAGCAAGTTCAGAAGGCTCTCAATGCATTTACTTCTTATTCCCATTATAACAATTATAACAATTCCCATTGTTATAACGTCTTTGAAACAGGTCAAGTATACAGATTTTTATATCAGATATAAAATCATAAGTGATAAATTTCTTTGTGGTAACCGGTAACCAAATCAAAATCTATTTAAACATGGAATCTATTCCGCGGCCCCAGTGCATCCGCTCTCAGCTCCCGTGCCACATTCAGCTTCCTGCTATTTCTCTCCTTCACTTGAAAAGTTGTATCTGAATATAATTGTGAGACGTGTTATAAAACTACATACTGTAGTTTTAATAACTAGTACATCATTGGCAACTTTTACCATTAATTATTGGTAACAAATTGCTTGTTCTACCCACCACCAGCACATAGACAGACAAATGTATGTTAACATTGTAGTTGTGAACCGCTGTTTGAAATTCAGGGAGCAAAGCCAAGGTGATGAGCCACAGTGGGAGCAGAAAGACCATGATCATGAAAGAATTTTCTGGGGTTTCATCTATAAGCAAACTGAAGAGTGTGGCTAGGGAAGTAATATACATTAGAACTCAAATCCTGCCTATATGACCCTGGGACGATTATTTCACCTCTCTAAGCCTTAGTTTCTTTATCTACAAAATGAAAGTGATACACCTACATTGTCAGATTTAAGTAACAAATATGCAACTGAGAAGATATGTGTAAAATGCTTAGCACGACATGGCATGGGAAATACTGAATGAATAATAGCTATTTTTTCTATCCATTGGCTTTACTTCCAGGTCTGCACAAACTCCAGCTCCATACAGGAGACTACGGTTCCCGCTCTTTCCATCCCAGAGCTCCTGACATGATATTTTACTAATTGGTGAATGTTTCTACTTGGATAACCTGAAATATGCTCAGACTTAAAGTCAAATTCCTCCTGCCCTTCAGATAAGTTGTAGGAGTTACCTTACTCATTCGTTCGGTTACTAAGCTCTAGGCAACATTCTAGATCTTTGGGCTGAGCTGAGTGCTGGCAACACAAAGATTGGGAAGCATGAGGTATCAGCAGAGTGACCTCAGGGGCTAGTGGAGCCGAACAAAAATTGTGGCGCCCCACGTTGAGAATATGCCAGCGTGAATGATTTCCCTTCCTCTCCTTGCCTGCTCAGCCCCCAGTGCCAGAACTGATGTAATACAATGTGATCAGGAAACTACCAAGGCTTCATGCCCATGAACCCTTTTCCTCCTCACACAGCCACTAAGTTGTGAAGGATGCCTTGAATTCAGGCTAGCCTGGGTCCAATATGTATGTTCTTAACCTTACTGCTTCCTTTAATGTATTGAAACAATGGACTCGAAGCAGTGAAAGGAGGTGACTAGGGCCTGAGGGTCACACAGCTAGAAAGGAACCTGGAGTGCCTGACAGCTGGTTTAAAGTTTTTGACACCACATCTACCTTTTTCTCAACAGTAGTCATTACTTAATATGAGCCACGAAGGAAAGCTTACCGTAAAATCTTCATTCTTTAGGATAGAGGACAAAGATATATGTGGTCCACTTAAAAATTATAAGAATCTGGACTTGTCCTTACCGAGCTGTACTCTGTGTGGGCACGGCCCTGAGCCCTTCCCATCCAGTATGGCTTTAAGTCTCACAGTAACCTTATGGGGCAGGTCCTGTTACCACGGCCACAGGATCCAAGAGCCGGAATTGACCGGGACTTTATAACTCTGATGCTAAGTTTCTAACCATTTTGTTCCTTCACCTCCATTTCAGAAATGTCTGTCTACAGTTTTTGAATAAAAGCAATTTTGATACTTAAAAATGTAATTATGTACTGATACTGGCTCTAAAATTACATAAAAGTAGGACTTTTATATCAAGATAGATGTACTGACCCGCTGATCACGTTTGGCACATTCTACATCTGTAAGAAAAAAAAGTACAAGAAAAAAATTAACTGTAGAAGAATCTAATCTTATTAGAAAAATAATCTTTGATTAATGTCTCAGTTCTCTTAACCTGTCATGAAAATATAAGAGTCTCTTCAGAACTTTTGTCTCAGTATAATATAAAGGCTGAAGCTGAACACAGATTCTTTTACTTACTTATTTATTTTGGAGCAGGATTAGAATGTAGCCAAAAGGATAGAAAGGCTGTTATAATAATGAGGAGTTTGTCTTATTCTTTCCTATCTCAAATCAGAGCTCAGAAAATATGTAAAAAATCAAGGGAATTTTCTATGAAGGAAGTGTCTGCTCTTCTGTAGCAGTCACAGACGACCGTGGTTGAAGATTCCAGGAGGTCAGATTTTAACTCAATAGTGGAAGGAGAGTAACAGTTCATGCTGCCAAACAATGGATGGGGCTGGTCTGTGAAGAAATTATGTCCCTATAAATAATGGTATCAAGTCAGAGCAGAGTCTGGAAGAAATTACCCTTTCTAAAGAAATTACAGAAAGTGTATGGGTAAGAATTTGGCCTTAGCTGACCATTTAGATCCACTCAAGTGTCTGATATGATACGATTTAGTGATTTATTGGTGAAGACAAAAGAAAATGCCTTTCCAAAAGCTCCCCTTGTTATCTGTGTGATGTGTGCATCCCAGAATGATGTGGGCAGAGGGTGGCGTGAGCGGTCGGTACTACGCAGGGGCAGTGCTATGAGGTCGATACTCACTGACGGTGGTGAGTGCCAGAGCCAACAGGAGGGCAGATCCTGTCATTCTCATGCTGCTGGAGAGGCCCAGGGCAGTCAGATGGAGGCAAAAGAAATGATTTTCTGGTGTCTGCCAGTGCTGCCTTATATAGTGTCAAGAGTTCCTTCCTCAATTGTGAAACAGCTAATTGCAGGAATCAGAATCCTGAGAAGAAGCCAGAAACACCTCTTTCCTGGGTATAGAAGTTCTTTTATTGTGAAAGACATTCTAATAGGTCATAAGACCTTGTAAAAAGTCGTAGCACCCAATAAACCTGGCATTATATCCTTTTCAGAGCTTTCACATCTGTTACACAATTTGATCTTCATAATGAGTCTGCCACACAGTTATTACCATTTTCTTTGCTCTACAGACAAGGAAGTGAAGTTATAAGGAAGTTAATTTTATTTTAGTGCATTTTTCGCCCGTGGTACTGCCTTTGCCAGGAATGGTTGTTAGCATGGCAGCTTTGTGGGTGTTGACATATTCTCAGGTTTCCCTTTTTCGTCCTTTCTCCTCCAGCATCAAACAGAAAATGTTGCCAACTGAGACACCAGACTGGGCACAGAGAAAAGGTATCAAGTCTTTTTTTTTTTTTAACAGAATACCTTCACACTCTTTTATTTGAACCTCAAGACAATCCAACTAGTTAAATGAAGAGGAACAAGAATAACTTCCTCTTTTGTGGGGAGGGAAGGTGTCATGTTGTGCTATTTTTTAATTTAAATTATATTTTATTGTTTATGCTATTGAGTTGTCCCAATTTTTCCCCTTTGCTCTCATCCACCCAGACCCCCGACTCCCTCAGGCAATCCCCACACCATTGTCCGTTGTCCATGGGCCACGCATATATATTTTTCGGCCACTGTATTTCTTATGCTGTACTCTACATCGCCATGACTATTCTATAATAGCCAACTTGTACTTCTAAATCCCTTTACCTTTTTTATCTATCCTCCTGACCCCCTCCCATCAACACCCAAGTCTTGGTTAACCTGAAACTAGTGGTGATTCATACTCTTTTCCCAAGAACCTCAAATCTGGGGAGCTGGTACAATGGGTGGAGCTGGTGAGTGCTCACAGCGTGTTTATTTTCCAGATCCCCGGTGGACGCTTCTTTGTCAAGGGCCCCTGGGAGAAGGGCCTCCTCAAGGCCAATAATAAAAAGCCTTGGGACCATCTTAACCGAGAATGGACCTAATGGCTGCAGTGGCTGGACTATCCCCGAAGCTTTGGCTGTGATTCTCTACTCCCCACATGCAGACTGATGGTTGAAGAATAAGATGTTGACTTTGCCCCAAGGCCATAGTTACGTACATGGAGAGTGACATCTTCTGCTAATACAGTGACTTTTAATAGACAAGCCGCTGATCCTTTCCCCATGGTTTAAATAAATTTAATTGTGTTTTCTTTAAACCATGCTTCATTGGGAAACTTTGATAAAGGCTGCAAGGACACTTATTTTAGAATGTGACAATTTTCAAACAGAGTGACCCTATGAGTAGATCTTGGAAGCTGCCCTTGCAGTTTTGGTAGATAGAAATAGGAAGTCACTGTCTTTAGGCATTTAATGGAAATAGTGTCAAAGGCTGGGAGACTAAAATTCACGTTTGCTTCCCTTGGAGAAGAGAAGGACAGCTGAGACCAGTGTTGGCATGGTCAGGGGTGGGAGGTAAGAGCAGGTGTCGTATTCTCACTGAGAGCTGAAACCCTAAGAGTCTTGCAGACATGAATTCATTGGCAGGTCTACCAATCCCTGCATGACCCTGTGTGAGTTATTTAACTGCTAGAAGCCTTAGTTTATCTTCATTTGATCATTTAGTAACTATTGACGAACTTTACTCTTAGAGACTGTATTACAGCTTGAACATACAACCACGAATAATGAAAAGCTTTGCCACTGTCCCCATTGTAGCTTGACAAACACTCTCTTTGACCAAATTTTAGTTATATTTCTCTGAGTCCTCTTCTCGATTAGGTCTTGACCTTGCTCCCAGCCTCTCCCAGCACCTCACGTCTTTGGCTTGTCCAGGACTCTCTTAGCATGGAATCCTGCTAAGTAATGCCCCTACCATTGACCTTTGATCACCCTTGACATCTGGTCAGGTTCTTCATCCCCCACCTGTAATGTATAATCCCTTGGCCTGCCTTTCATAAAAATTCTGTCCATCTAGTTTAGCAAGAATCTTCCACCTTTGGTATCTGCTCTTAGTAATTTTTCACCTGCTGGCTTCCTCATCCTGCTCCTTAGAAATAAATCCCCATGTGTATCTGGAGTTGAGCCCAATCCCTTTCCCCTATTACAACAGGTGTACTGAATAAAGGTACTCGAGACTATACCTTGAATAATGTCTTTCTTACCATTTTAACAAGTATCAAATAATTTGTCTTTAACAAACTTACAATAAAGTTAATAACAACACCATCAGCATAAGCTTGTTGTTTTAGGTAAGATGGTATAGGTAAAGCACTTATTGTGGTCTGGCACCCAGTAAGCCCTCAACAAATGTTAGTATTTAATGACAATGGCCATGATAATGAGGACGATGATGGCAACAGTGATCTGGAGAAGAAAACATTCAGAAAGCACTTAGTAACCATCTTAAAATAAGCAAATGACGTATCTTTGTGGCCTTACTGGAAATAACAGATCTAGACATCATGGAAAAATGAACTTTGTAATGATCAGAGATGTTTGATAATGACTAGAGGTGATGAGAATTTTATCAATTTAAGTGTCCCAGTGGAGGCCAGGGGCCTACCTTTTAGAACACCTACAGGGGTGATTCCTTTATTGAATGTGAGAATAGCCTCTATCCATATTTTTTCAGAACAGACATTCATAAGTTAACTCATAACTAAAAGTGACTCCAATATTACAAAATTAAGATTTTAATATGTAGAACTCTCAACATAAAGAATTTGTCTGAATACCCCACTAGTTACCCAAGCCAGAAACTAGAAACCTGACCACCGAATGCATAACTGCATGCCTTTAATACCTTCCTCTCTCTCAGTAAACATTTCCAGTTAATTACCATATCCTTGCTAATTATACACCCAAAACTACCAAATTCAGTTTCTTTTGTCTATTCCCTTTGCCACAGATTTACTGATGCCCCCAAAAGCTCCAATCTGGAGGGGTTTGCAGTAGTTCTAGTGCAAGACTATGGAGACGTTCACTAGGGTGGGAGATTTGGAAACAGCAAAAAGTGATTAGACTTTGCAGTGATCCTAACAGTGGCGCCAACAGGACCTGCTAATGGATTAGGAGTGGAGCTTGAGAAAGAGAAGACCCGTGGAAGCCTCTCCTGCTTTTGGTTGGAGCAACTGCTGAGTGGCTGTGCCATTTCCTGAGATTGGGGTGCAGCTGGCGGAGCAAGTCGGGCAGCTGAGACTGAGTTTGATTTCAGATTCGAGCACGGTGGGTGCTCAATCTATTTTTTTTTTTTTTACAAATTGAGAAACTGTGTTCAATAATGAATTCCTATGCATTGTTCAAGTTCTGTGCCTTTGTACTTGCTTTTCCCTTTACTTGGAATCACCTGTCTCTTACCTGACCAACCCATGCCCAGATGAATTACAACTCAAGGGGAGGCTTCCGCAACACCCCCGACAGAATTAGACTCGCCTTCCTCTATGGCCTATAGCAGCTTGGCAATGTTTATGAAACCCATGGATGAAGCATCATACTAATCACTAGGCATATAAAGAGGTATAAGCCTATCCTGAAAGAGCTTACCATGTACTAGGGATAGGGGAACACACCCACCAACTGTTCAGTACAACGTGGCAAGTAGTATTAATACAAAATGCTATGAAACAGCAGATGAGAAAATGGCGTGAAGTCAGGCAAAGGCTCTCATATTTATTGTGAGTATTCATCACATGTAGGGTGCTTTGTGTGATTTCCTTTAATCATGACAGTGGCAGCCCCATATGCCCAGCATAGGGTTTAAGTCCCTGCCCAAAGTTGTCCAGCTTGCATGTGGCAGAACTGGTTTACAAATGAACCTGTGACTCCTCAGCCATTTCTCTGCCAAACTAAATTCAGAGAAGGCTTCCTAGGAGGGATGAACTTGAACAGAAACCAAAAGGTAAAGGCCATTTCCAGCAGAGGACACTGTGCACATACAGACACAGAGGGCTGGGCAGGGGGAGTGTTAGAGCCAGTGTCCTCCAGAGACAATAGGAGGACAGGGGGTTGGGTGGGCAATGGGTAACAAAGGATTTTTGAACAGAGAAGTAATAGAATCAGATTTACACCACAGAGAGATTACTCCAATATGGTACCTAGTATAGATATATATGCCAGCATTTATTAGAAGGCATAATTATTTTCTAATTTCTGTATATCTGCCTCTCTAGAGTTTGAGCTTTAATTGAACTGAACTCCGTTCCATTCTGTGTGTATGTGAGCGTGTGTCTTGGAAGCCACTTGGGATTCCTTGTATGAAACTTTCTTCTGTTTGAACAACCAGATTTACATGTTCCTCACTTTTTTTTGCAAACTGAGATAGTGCACCTTGATCTAAGGAACAAGGACAAACTGAAGTAAAGATAAACTCTCTGGGGTCTTTTAATGAGATGCAAAAAGAAGCCCGTTGGTCAGTGAGGTGCGAGGTTAAAGGAAAGCACAACAACTTTCTCCACTCTGTCCCCCCACAGATGACTCCGCCCCTGCCCCCCACCCCTGAATCTCTGCCATGTTGAGGGAGAAGGTCGTCAGAGCCCAAGGACGATGAAGATGACGCTGAGGATATCATCGCTCCACACCCACATCTGTGGAGGAGTTAACATCTTCCTTCATGAAGAAACTGAACCCTTCCATTACTTTTCCTACAGGAAGACACAGTTAACAAGATTCATTAGCACTAGAGGAAATCTCAAGTAATAGCAGCGCTGAAAGGGACCCACAGAGCTTCTGAGGCAGAACCTCATTTTGCAGGTGAGGTAATGGAGCCTCTGAAAAGGAACATCCTTGCCACAGGCAGCCTCTGACAGGGGCAGAAGCAGAATTCCCTGGTCTAGGGACACCACCACCCCACATGCCACTTCCACTGTTCCCAGGTCCCAGGCTCATCACCCCATGTCTTAAAACAACAAAGATAGTGGGATCCTGCCTAGGGAAGTTGGAGTGGCTGCCCTTCCACCTTTGCTGGTCAGCGGGCTCTATACTGGAGCTGGATCCTGCTTCGGTGAGAACAGTTCTCCTCCATGTCTCCGCCAGTGTCCTTGAATATGAGCTAGTTTCCAGGCCAAGGGCCCTGTGTACATGCACGTTAGAGAAGCTTCCCTTTTATCAAGTAAATGTCCTGCACATAGGAATAAAGACGGAGACATATCCTTCTGGGCTCAGGGTCTAACCTGGTATTTCAGCTTGTTAAGATCACCACAAAGATGAAAGAGACAAGATCTAAGGGGAGTGGCCTCAACCCAGTGGTCTAGGAGAGTTAACAGTGAGCACAGCGGACTTGCTATAAAACAGTAAATGCTAAGTTGCCTGTCGTGCACCAAAGAAGTGATATCTTCCTACTTGTTTGCCTTCAAAAACACTGCACCAGCCAAATAAAATATGCAAAGTAAACATGTCCATGGGATACAAGTCCAAATACTGACAGCTTGCATCCCCCTGTTTTAGATAAAAGAAAAAAACCCTTTGTGATAGCCTTATCCCTCTATCCCTGTGAAGGCCACTGATGTTTGCAGCCTCTGGGAAGTTGAGGAGGATAAAGGCCCTCTAGCCACAGTCTGTCTAAGGAACAAGCTGTGCTAAGACTTAAAAGTTGTGTAGGATAGTGGTTTTCAATTATTTTTAGTGTGGGGTTTAGGATACTTTCTTCAAGCAAGACATTGTATGAACTCCACTACTTAAAATAGTCAAAAGCTGAACTTGGAGTTGGAGATGACCCCAAATGGTCCATTTAACACTTTTGGTGACTTCTAATTTGCCTCTACAGAGCCACTGGGCTCTAGGACAGCTATTTGAAAACACATGGTCTCAGTGGACTTGCTCAGTTGACAGATAGGAAGTAGAGGTTCCGGGATGGATGGAACCAGTCCGAGCTGGCAGCCATGGGGGCCCAGCCTTAGCCTGACTGTGAGGCAGTCGGTTTGCTACCTGCACAGGCTGCTTCTAGGTGGAGAGTTAAGCAGGCTCATGGAGAGAGGAATGGTAACAGGGGAGGACACTGGCCCCAGCTTCTTTTCCCCCATGAGGTACTCACAAGCTCTCAGTACACAACAGGCATTTGTTCCCATAGGTGATGTAGTTGGAACCACAGACAGGCATGTAGGTGATGGGGCAGGGGATGGCCACCACTGGGTACTTCTTGTAAATGTCGCAGTCCACCTGTGCCAGACAGCAGAGAAATGTCCTGCCTTGTTCCTGGCCCCCAAGCTAAGCTAGCCCGACCTCTGTTGCACAGCCAGCGAAATATCATTTTGGAAGTTTCAGCTCAGATATTCTGTTGCTGCTGTTGCTGCCTCTACTGGTACTAATGCCATCACTATGACAGAAACCAGTAATACTAGCACCACTTCTATTATGACTGGTACATTCAAGTGCTGAGTATTTCCATGCCAGGCATTAAACTTAAATCTAACATGCATTTTCTCTGTTTAATCTTCAGAACAACCAAATAGAGTAGGTTCTACTTTTATCCCTATTTACAGAGGTGGAGGGTGGGGACAGGGGGAATGGATGGCTTAGAAGATGGAATTTGGCCCTGGCTGGGTAGCTAAGTTGATTGGAGCATTGTCCCATACACCAAAAATTGCAGGTTCGATTCCCAGTTGAGTCACAGACCTAGTTTGTGGGTTCAATCCCCCGTGTGTATGGGAGGCAACAGATTGATATTTTTTTTCTCTCTCTCTCTTTCTAAAAATCAATGAACATATACTTGGATGAAGATTTAAAAAAGGGGGGAATCTGTATAACATAAAAGCTAGAAAGTGGTGAGGTTGGGATTTGAATCCAGAGCCTGCAAATTAACCAAAGTCCTACCTCTTCCATGTTGCTTTCCATGAAGACGTCACCAGCTGAATGTCATCTCTCTCCTTTAACTCTGAATTTTTTTAAGGCTCTGGTTATTTATATGTATGTCATATTTCTTCAAATAGCAGAGGAGACTTCTTATGGGTGTCTGCCTCCACCTTTTACCCCCTAAACATACTGACTTACTCCTACATGTATATTTGATAATTATTGGTTGACTAAATGACAGTCAATATGGATTGAAATGAAAATGAAATTCAATATACTCACGGTCTTTAAAGGTAGACTAGCAGCTTCTGAAAAGGAGATACAAAATGTTAAAAATAAAGCGAAGTCTTGAAGTCTCATGAACTAATGTAAATTTGATCCCGTAAGATTAAGACTCTGTATTTCCTCTGGCAGTCTCAGCACACACCCCATTCTTACACAAAATTCCAGCTGTTTGCCTAGGGAGCCCAATGGCCAATGGATTAGATGAGCCCTTGGATCAGGCGAGAGAATTGCCCACACTTCCTCCCCTCATTCCCAAGGGTTGTTCTTGGAAGCTCATTGTTACTTTGATAAAGGTTCAAAGTCAGACAGCAACAGGCAGGGGGCAGTCGCCACTCCCAAGAACCTGAAGCACTGTCTCTGATATTGTTCCCCTTCTAAAGGAGATAAAGGAATGTAATACAATGTCTTTAAGGTGTTAGAATCTTTTTAAATTTAATTTTCCAGCCATATAAAAACCTAATTGTTGATGCCTGGCCTTTGGAGAACTGTGTTTTGTTTCACTCCTCCCAGACTGATTTGGGGAGGCATCCAAGTTCTTCTGTATCTAGTATCTGATAGTATGTAGCAATGTCCAGTGTCCTTGTAAAATGGAAGACTTGGGAAGAAATGAGCTCACTTCTCTGTTCCCTGGATGGAAATAAAATGCCTTGATAGGGCAGACCCTAGACCCAAATCCCCCAATTCCATTAGGGACCTAAGATTCTCAGGCCAAGGCTGCTTCTTTTCTGAACCAGTATGCTTTTAATTCTGAACCAGTATACTTTAAACCCACACAGCCAGACATTTCTATGATGCTCACCTCCCAAGAGAGGTTATTTGGAACAACAAGCCTAACGGCTGTAAACTATCTGCCTACTCCCAACTCACCTGAGCTGCTACAGAAGTAGGTCACCATGCAGAGCAGGAGGAGAGCCCCGATGGCCTTCATGGTGGCGGTGGCTGTGAGGCAGAGCTACTCAGGGCTGTCACAGCAGGGAAGGGGCCATGTTTATATGGCAAAGCCTGGCTTCTCCACCTTTCCTATGAAGTCATCTAGAGTCAATGCTGGCTTTGAAAGTCTCTCCAAGCCCAGTGTCACACCCTGGGTGGTGCTGCAGTCCTTGTCACTTAATTGCTAATTCCTGTCTGACCAATACATTAATTACTTGAGGTGACAAGTATTTGTCAGTCTTTCCTAGAGGTGGGGACTGTTAGAATTCTAAACTTCATGTATTAGAAGATCTTAAGTATAGGCTGCTCAGCCTAGTTATGAAATAAGTGAAAATATCAGTTTCTTTATTTCACAAGAATAGAGGGTATTTAATCCAGATTAGACAGACCATACTTATGCTTATATTTTGGCTTCTGGGAAACTATTGTTTTATTTTTGAGGAAATAAACCTACAAAGCAGGCTGGGACCTAGTAGGAGGAAGAGTGACTTCAGCATTTCTGAGGTTTGGAGAAGCGTACTGACAGTTTCTAGCTGTGTGATCCTGGGCAAGTCGTCTATGTGCTATGAGCCTGTCTACCAGAAATACCTGGTTATGCTGTGGTAACATATAACCCCAAGCTTTATGCAACTTAAAACAATATGTTTATTT
>CM052546.1:19453042-19506537 GCA_028533065.1 Trachops cirrhosus
CAAATCAAGTGTCCCGAGACTACGTGGAATGTGGTTTAAACTGTAGTTTGTTACCAGACCTATAGTGTAAGTATTTCTAAAGTGGGGAATCTTTTTTTTTACAGGTAATTCTGAGACTTTTATATCTATTAGAGTTTACAAATTACTACTATAGGTCCTGAAGTATTAGTTGCTTCGAATGGATAGATCACAGATATAAGGTTTGTGGAAGTTTTGAAAATAAACAATCCCAGAAATCAGAAGCAACTGTGGAACTGACTTTATTCACAGTGAAGCAAACCTGAAAATAATGTAGGATCCATCATATCTGTTAGGCTCATGCTGACCTCAATAGAACTCCCAGGAAATCCACTGTTTAAAGAGAATTGAAAGCGAATTTTGAGGTTCCAGGCAATTTGGTTGCTGTAAATGCTTAGCATCTTCCTTCATGATCCAGAGTCAGGTTTCCATCACTCAACCTTGAAAAGAGTTATTGAGAGAAATCAAGGACCAAGTAATTGTGGCACCACCGCAGAGAGAAAATGTGATTATTTGAAAATCATGTGGGAAAAAGCAGGCCAGGGCTCTGGATTGCCTGTTTAGTATCGACTGTTCTGAGAATTTGTGAACTTTGTGCCAGCCCTTTCGGGTCCCTGGACCAGGTGCCTTATCCATAAAACTGGAGAGTGGGTACCTAACTTTCCTTTCAACTCTAACTTTTATGACGATAGGGGACACTTGCCTTTAACGTTTATTTATTTCTGTAATAACTACTTACCAAGCACTTAATAAAGTATGGAACTATCAAAAACAGGAGAGGTACGATTTTACCTTAGTCCTGCCTTTGCAGATAAACACAGAAAATAAATGTTCGTTTATTTTGAAAGCTGAGATATCTAACTCTTTCTTAGCTACATATTCTAATTTTAAACAGCCTTATAATCATCTTATTTTTTGTAGGTAAATAAAGTGTAATTCTTAAAGGTTGGCGTGGCTTACCAAAACTAACCTTTAATTTTGTTCTTTAAATTTAAAATATACCTTAGTAGTTTACAATTAGGGATCCCTGGGATTCAAAGTGCCCTTTATTCTCTAATAGATTTTATTTGTTTGCTGTTTTTTTTTTAATTGCAAAAATAAACCCAACAAAAAATGAAAGCTCCATGGAAGCAGGGAATTCTGTGTATTTTGCTCATTATCTTATCTCTAGAGCTTAGAGCAATGCCTGGCACATAGTGGATATTTAATGAATATTTGCTAAATGAATGACTCAATAATAAATGTGAGAAGCCGAATATAAACATACCCTTAGGACAAACACCCAGGCCACTACTGGGAGGAAACTACAAAGGCACAGAGAAAAATGTTCTTTATTTCCTTTGGTTAGAATAGTACTTTCTGATCCAAAGAAACATCAAGTCCTCTTACCTTTTTGCTTCATTAAATAGACAGTGGTTACCATAGGTTTTCCCATCAGAACCACAGACTGGTTTGTAGATAGAGTTACATTCTGTCTTCCCAGTTGAGTTCTTGCTGCTGATGGTGTCAGTCTGCAGTAACATGAAAGACCATTGGATAAATATGGGGGACTCAATTTAATTCTGATATCATAAGAAAAGAAACATTTATTGCTCATTAACTATAGATCAAGCATTATACTAAACCAATGATTTTGTTGAGCCTTTGTATTTTCACTTAATCCATGCAACAATATAAGAGTATAAATCTGCCCCATTGTATAGTCAAAGGCATACAGTGCATTTAAAAGATAAATGCATGACCATATGTGGATTAAATGCCCAAGCTGGGATTCAAAGCCTGAGTTAACTGACTCCAGAGCCCCTGCTTTATTACATGTTAGAATGCCTTTACTTTAACTTTCTAGACAAGCCTTCTCCCACCTGAGAAATGATAATTAGGAAAAAATAATACTGGCAAATAAAAAACACATGTGGCCATATTTATTGTACCTTCCTTCTTTCTTGTTTCATGAAACAAAATGAGGCAGGAGGTAGATTTATGCAGAGTCAGTTAAGTAGTACCTGAAGGATTTCCTCAGAATCAAGTTCTAGAATGACAGCAGCCTTTGAACAGAAAGAAGCTTTGACTAGCAGTTGGGAACAGAAACTCTGAATGCCCTGGGGAAGACCTACAACAGGAAAGTTAGTCTTCCTAGAGAAGACTAACCGCCAAGGAAGATGAACAAATACCTTGGTTTAGAGTTGACCATCTTCTTCATATCAATCCATTACTTTTATTTCCACATACTGTATTAAGTGACAATCTAAACACTCAGAGACCTTCCAGTGGTGACGTTAAGGTCTGAATGGCAGGAATGTCTGTGAGAGATTGTTACTCCATGCCAACCAAGACATAAAGACCAGCTTTCATTTCAAATGGAATTGAAGAATGATCAGTTATGAGATAAAAATGAAGTTTCATTAAGATAATGAGATGGAGGTAGTGTTCTAGAAAACTCTTTTGGGTGTGTTAAGTGAAGTGTCCAGAGTCACTGTTAAATGGCATTAGGAGGCTGGCAGATGAGAGAGAGACGGGCAGTGAAGGCAGAGCACAGCAGAACTCAGAAGGCAATACAGGTGCCATGGATGTGCACCTGTTTGCATGATGGCTCCCAAACATCAGGCATTCGTCTACTTATCTGACAAGTAGTTCAAGAGAAACCACCCTATGCCTATGTTCTTCTAGCATTTGGGGATACAAGTTTGGAAAGAAAGGGTACTTTTTAAAAGAGTTTATGCTAACTGAGCAGGCAGTCAATTACCAAACAATAAGGTACACACCACGATAAAGGATATCATTAGTAATAGGAATCCATTTGTAGAAAAGCAAAGGATTCTGTACAATGCATACAATAAGTAAGCAAGAGTGGCATGATATGTCTGATCATGTCCAGTTATGAACAGGGCATTCGATCTTGAAAACTCTTAAATGCCATGCTCAGGGCGTTGGAATTTATCTTCTCGGTAGTGTGGTGCCACTGAAGAAGTTTCAGCAGAAGAGTGATACATCAGATCAGATTTGTGATTTAGAAGTACCACCAGAGTGCTTTGTAGATTATGGATGGGATGGGAACGAGCATGAAAAGTTAAAACTGGTAGAAATGAGGCTCAATTAATGAGGGTTTGAGCTAGTGCAGTATAGGTAGAAAGGCTTGAGGTAGAAAGGGTATAGGTAGAAAGGGAAGAGTAGAAGGACATGAGAGATGTAATGGAAGACCACGACACTCACTAATTAATGATCATAGATGTATACAAAAATAACCATCTCCAAAATACCTCTCCTTTTGTTGAATCAGGGTCATTGCAAAGTGCTTGTCATTAGTACAGTGTATTCTGTTAACCACTTCAAAACTGGGAAAATAGAATGGCTGAGATAAAATGACTGAAGAAAGTGAAGAAATTAACACAAACCTGACTTTCCATATTGCCATCCAAAGGCTTGCCTACATTTTTTCTTTCTTCTTGATTGTAAAAAGACCTTGGTTTTCTTTGTTGGCTAGACGATCCTGGCCTCCCTTGCTGGCTAAATGACCCTAAACTCCTTTGCTGGCTAGAAGATTCTGACTTTTCTTGCTGGCTAGAAGATCCTGGTTTTCCTTGCTGTGTAGATGACCCGGAAACTCCTTGCTGGCTAGCTGACCCTGGCTTTTGTTGCTGGCCAGAAGATTCTGACTTTTCTTGCTGACTGGAAGATCCCAGTTGTCCTTGCTGGCTAAATGACCCTATACCCCCTTGCTGGCTGGAAGATGCTGGCTTCCCTTGCTGGCTAGAAGATCCTGGTTTTCCCTGCTGGCTAGCTGACCCTGGCTTTTGTTGCTGGCGGAAAGATCCTGACTTTTCTTGCTGGCTGGGAGATCCCAGTTTTCTTCGCTGGCCAAATGACCCTAAACCCCCTTGCTGGTTGGAAGATGCCGGCTTCCCTTGCTGGCTAGAAGATCCCCGTTTTCCTTGCTGACTAGATGACCCAGAAGCTCCTTGCTGGGTAGCAGACCCTGGCTTTAGTTGCTGGCCAGAAGATCCTGACTTTTCTTTTTGGCTGGAAGATCCCAGTTGTCCTTGCTCATTAGCATTTCCTGAACTACCTTTTTGGTTAGATTCTCCTGAATGCCCTTGCAGACCCCCAGCCTGATTTAAGACTCCTGGCTTCCCTTGCTGATTAAAACTCCCTGGTTTCCCTGGCTGTCCTCGCAGGATAAAAATGCCTGGTTTTCTTTGTGTGTTGCCATCTTGTTGCTTATTAGATTCCTTTTGTCCTCCTTGAGCATTAGCTTCATTTTTTCCCTTGAACATAAATGTAGGTTCTGGAGCCTCTTCTAGTTTAGTAACACTTGTCTTCAAAGTTTGGGTTGAAGACACTGGAATGATACCATAAGCACAAAAATAGAAATAAAGTTATTTAACTTCAAGAAGTTAAAATCACCAGCATTCATCCCAAGATATAGTTTGTACTTAATGCTTCTTTGATATTTTTTAACCAAAACTCAAGAATGGAATCTTATCATTACATCTCATAACTTGAATATATTGGTTCCTCCATTTCTTTCTTGACCATATTACCTGGTTTCCCAAAAGCATGGGGTCAAGACAGCTTGCCCCATTTCTAAATCGGAATGTGAATTGTCTGAACTAGGTCTTCATACTATTCCAAGCTCCTTTTAATGATTTCCTCATTAATTAAACAGACTCTGATTATGCCTTTTAAAAACTCCCTCCATATCACAGAACCGTTTCCCATATTCCCAGCATCACCTTACTGAAAATACCATGAACTTCCTACATGTAAAAGCTCTCAGGCATGAGCCCTCCTTTCATATTCTTTCCATCTTTATATTTGCCTTCCATAGACATAGTCTTTCCCCTATACCCTGTTCTAAAGACTTGGTTTTCCTTCCTGAGAACACACGTTCCTTTTTAATCAGTCTATGTCCACCATTTCCCATAAAGGCTTTAGTATCAGTCAATCAATCATACTCTTCCTTTTGTATTTTTCTCTTTTGATTTTACAAACTCTAAATACATGCTAGGCATTGCTATGTATTGTAATTAGGCATTCCCGATTCCTCATTCTTATTTACCCTCCAAATCTATATAACAACTGCATTAGTTATTAATGTACTTTCTTTCAGCAACAAATGCCTGCTGAATACATCTAAATGTTACCTAGCAAGACGCTGAAGTACACAAGAGATATGGTACCTGCCATCGTGAAACATGCATGTTTTAGTAGGGGACTTTATATGTACGGGGTTTTTGCATATAAATATATTTTTACATGTATATATTTCTCTTCCCTTCTCCCACCCTATTGCTTAGCTCTGTATTATTACTTCTTAACTCTGTTATTTTTACAGCTCCCTAAGTGGCATCTCTGTACAACTTTCCTCACATCTAATCCATTTTCAATATCACTACATACTGATAGTTCTTAACGGAATGGGTTTGATCACCCCTGTACTCAAAACCTGAAAACAACTGCAATGCTCAAAATGAGAAGAGAACCACTACTACTACTTGTGTTCCAGCTATAAGCAGCTGAAGGTCATGGGCACTTGACTTTCATTACTTCCTTTCACTATGTGTAGGAAAAGAATGGTCAAGCAGGAGATCATAATTTGGAGATAAATTGGAATAGGTTTCGTTTATCCTAATTCATTGTCTTGAGACATGTATTATCTGTGCCATTTATATCTTGAGAAATTTACACTGCTGGCTGGACAACCTAACTGTATGAGGTAAGGAATGGAGAGAAGTGTGTTGGATGATCGGCACCTAAAAGAACACAAGTAATGGTGGCTGATGCTAGCATACACATGATTCCTATAACCATGTGTAGGAGTGTATAATTATTTCCATTCTTCAAATGAGAAAAATGAGGCTAAAATAAGTTAAATAAATTACCCCCCAAACATAGGTAGAACATCAAAAAGCCAGGAGTTGAACCATTTTCTGTTTGACCATGCAGCACTGGATCCTCACACAAACTCATATCTTTTATGGAACATAACAAATACTCACAAACTCTCATAGTCCTTTTAGAATGAATTTTCTTTCCAGCCTAAAGTCTTAATTTTTCCTCTCATTGTCTCTGTTTCTCCTCAGGCACACCAAACTACCCACTGTCGTCTCACCTGATCACTATTTCTATGCCCCTGGTCTGCATGTTATCTAAAATTACCTTGTTCCATTTCTCTGATAGAGACTCCCATTTTAAAAAATTTCTGATGAAGTATTTCTAATCGCTGAGTATTTCTATTGCTTTACTTCGAGAGTTGGAAGAGAAGTCATTGAATGTAACTTTTCTTACCTGAGAACATGGACAAGAACATGAAGGGAAGGAAAAGGAAAGCCTTCATGTCACAGCCGGTTGTTTCAGACTCAGCTGAGGTGGATGGAGCTAAGGGCCACTCTTCAGTAGGTACTGTCTGAATAAACATGTTGATCCCCACCGTGTTATATATTTGAAAAATCCTCCACCCTAATTGTTAAACATGGTCTTTGTGTTAAAAAAAATTACAGAGCAACTTTTGCAAACTGGAAGGTGTTGCGTCTTGAGTGGATTGTCATTTTTAAAATTAGCTTCACGCCCCAACTCCCATTAATATCCAAACTTTAATATGCTTCTATTGGGTATGTTCCTCACAGAAAAAATTTACAATGGAGAAACCCCACTGGGAAAGTAAACTCAGTGTTCACTTTTTTTATTGTTAAGAGAAGACTTATGTTCAGTCAGTAATCTTATTGACCCTGTAAGGTTGTATGTCCACAAGGGACATTCCCACGACCTTTCCCAGCAAATAAATTATGTGCCAATTACTTACCTCAAATTACATTTTAAAAGCAAGTAAAACCACATTGAATATTGGACATTTGTAAGTGATGAGTACAGCCAGTGGGGGATGATGATGGGTAAGGTAGTTTTATGAGGTAACAGGAGACAATAGATTTCATGTGTGAGAATAGCATCACACTCTTGGCCTTCTTGCCTCAAGCTGTTATGCCAAACAGAAGCTCCTCTGAAAGTCACCTTGGGATATTTAGTCAGTCGTAAACTCAATGTTATAAAACACGGGAATATTGTGTTCAAGGTTGGCTGTCCCATGTAAGAAAAACTTGAACTAATGGAAGCATGTCTAAAAGAAAATGACCTTGATAAAGGGAGGTCTAGAGACCATAGAGCAAACAATTCATTGATGGCAGTGAGAAAAATAAGCTTGAATAAAGACAGACTTAGCAGTGACATTGACATTGCATTCATCATCTGAAGGGCATTTGTATGGAGAAAGAAGATAGAATTTGATCAGCATAGTACTGGATGATAGAACTCTTCCAATATAAGTGCAGGATAAACATTTTTGAATTCTAAAGAAAATTTCAGCTTTGGAAAGGGAGATGAACAAGATCATTTTTACAGTCCCTTACAATTTTAAGATCCCCAGATTTAGAGTTTGTGGATTGTGTTTGATTTTTATGTTAGCCTATTTAGAAGGGCAATATTTTTAAATGATAAATGATTTCTTTTAAGCAAGCCAACTATTTTAAGGCACCAATAGAGACAAATAAAAAAATTATAGTAAGAAGGCAACCTTTTTCCCCTACATAATTATGCTCTATACTTACCAGAATTCATATGAATGTACATATGTATATGTACACATAAATGTATATATTTATATATATCCCATATAATGTACTTCATGTAACTTACTCCATATTATATATACATTTATTAAAGGTCAAATGATTTTTACCAAAATTTCATTTTGAAAAGTTTCAAAATATAGACAAATTGAAATAATTGTACAGTAAAAAGCCATGGGCAGACCACCAGAATTCTTCAACTAATATTGTGATACATTTCCGGATTTCATATTTGTCAAAATGAGTAAATATGATACCAGTTAATTTCATATCCAGAAACTCATCTATAGCATTCAATGCAGTGAATTCCTGAATATCAACAAGTAGACCACAATAGCTGCATTTGCATTTTTCCAAAACAAATACTTCTTAAACACTTAGCACCATCATCTCTCTTAGCCATGCTTTTTTCTATCTCCTGTGTCATTATGTTTTGAGGCATAATGTTTGTTTTTTCTAACAATTATGACTGAGTGCCTTGTATGTGAGGATATTGCAGTGAGAAGACAAAGTTTCATGAAGCCCAGAGGCGACCTCAGTGAGTATTGTTGCATTGAGTAAGGCAATGCACTCTCACTCTGTATGCTTATTTTTCAAACCATTCCAGGGGTCCTTTTTAATAATTGCTCTCAATCTTCCAATACTCTTAAAAGGAATATTTAATTTCTCCTTTAATGAGAATTCTCTCACTTTTAGAATTGTCTTCCATTATTGTCTTCCTTTACATGTGGGAGTAAGGTCAAAATTCTGCCATGGAGTAGACTCAGAAAAGGCTCATCCCAGCCACTTATTAGAGAAAGGAAGAGGTTGTGTCATGTATCCTGGAGTGGGATTCAAGGTCAAGGCTATTCTTTTTTTTTTTTTTTAAGATTTTATTTACTTATTTTTAGAGAGGGGAAGGGAGGGAGAAAGAGAGAGAGAAATATCAATATGTGGTTGCCTCTCACATGGCCCCCACTGGGGACCTGACCCACAACAGAGGCATGTGCCCTGACTGGGAATCAAACCAGCAACCCTTTGGTTTTCAAGGCTATTCTTTTTTAATTATTTTTTTTACAATTTTCTATCTTTTACTCCCATCCCAGCCCACCAAGGCTATTCTTAGAGGAGTTGTCATCATATTTGGGTGGAAATAACAACAGCAACATCAAATGACCTGAGGTGTTTGGCTCCTTCTTTTCTTTATGATCCTATGCTAGCTAATCTCTCTCTCTCTCTCTCTCTCTCTCTCTCTCTCTCTCTCTCTCTCTCTCCATCTGCCTTTTATTTCTTCCATTTCTCTTTTCTCTTATTTCTAGAATTATGATAATACCCCACTGCAGGAGTCAAATTTTGCTAAGAGTTTTGTAGTTGGGTGGAAAAGTTCATCACTGCAGTTTAATCATCTTGGTTTCTGATGGTGACCTATTTTATAGTGTTCTGCTTCCAGTTATCTGATTCTGTCTCAACAAGCCATTTGTCATGCAGCTAAAGGGTGGGGAACTTTGAACTCCTTCTGTGCTTTCTCCTGCTGGATACTCCAGCCACTGTATTTCCTTCAATTCCTCCTCAGGGGGAATAGCACCTGTCAAGTCCTATTCTTTGAACCTCAGGAGGTGTGTGAAGACTTAGCATAGTAAAAGCTAGAAGACTTCAGTTATACAGCATTCATTAGGCTGGCTATTCAGACTTAAACATAAATAAGTGGAATTGAATCCAGCAGACAAATTGAATGTTTGGTATGGTCTTTTAAGTTCATATTGCATGGGAGAAAATGTCTTTTAAATTCAGTGTCACATTGACAGTACTGTCAGAGGGAGACTTGTCGGCTGTCAGCAAGTCTCAGTAAATACTTCACAATTCTATTAAGAATAGGCCCAAGGTCAAGCACTCAGTAATGTCTCCCTAACTTAAGGCCTTTTGCCCTGTCTTGGATGACTGACTTATTTGATCATTTCACCTCACCTTCACCCCCACGAAGCCATTAATTTCAGAACACGGAGTCCTACTGGGTGGCAGATGCCTGAGATAGAATCTTGGGTAACTTCTTTTCTGCTTTGGGTCTAAATTTTTTCATTCAGCATGCAAAATTTCAATGCAAACTGAAATTCAGATGTATTTAGTTTCATCAGTGTTTATGGAGATGATGCAGGCATCTGTCACACACATTGAAGTGTTCCATTAAGGTTGGCTATTGTTATAATACTTATGTAAGCACTTGAAATGAGAAACTTGACTTCTGTCACCTTCACTTTAGTTAAATACACAGGTGGTGACTACAGAACAATACAATACTAAATAGAGCATGATTATAATAGTTGTGGACTAAATTGGCTGTAATAAGCATCTATTGACTTATTCCTGAGACTTTCATTATGTGGAAATCTTTGATGTGCAAGTTTACAAATTCTAAGGGAAAAAAAATCTGCAATAGAATCTCTTTCTCAGCCCCAAATTAACCTCTTTACCACCACCCCCATAAATAATTGCAGTACCTCTTTTTAAAACTTATCTTCAAACTTATGAGAAAACAAGTTACACAGTTCGGTCCCATGTCGATCATCAGATTTATTATTTTTAGCCATTCAAGTCCACACGTGCTGTTAACTGCCTTCTCAAACCTTACTTCCAGTTGCCTTCCATATAATGTTCATTCATAATCAGTCTTACAATTATAAAGGAAGGAGTGTATCTGTAGAATATACAGAAATCAATACCAACAAACCCTCAATCTCTCTTTATGCAATTTATTCCTCTCCTACAGAAGAGTCCATTTCCCCTACCCTTGACTCTGAGCTGGTCATGTGACTTTCTTTGATCAATAGAATGCAGTGGATGTGACGACATTCCATTTTTAGGACTAAGCCTTAAAAGTCTGGCAGGGTTGGATGAGAGACTATGGAAAGGGAAGGGGGGAGAGAAAGAGAAATAAACAAAGAGAGAGACAGACAGACAAAAGAGAAACCTGTCCAGCAACTCTAACCGAAACATCAGCAATGAGACGGAAGTCCTTGTGGGTCCTAATAGAGCCACCCAGCCCACACAACATGAGCAGAGGCAGACCGCTTCTGCAGAGCCTGCACGCATCACAGAATTGTGGGCAGGTAAATGATTTGTTATGCAACAATAGATTATTGTCGATGATTACTTTTCCACAGTGAGTTAACACCTCATGGTAACTATAATAACTATCATTTATGCAGGCATTTTAAATGCATTATCTCACTGAATACTTTCAAGTATTCTTTTAAGTATTGTTACCACTACTTTGGTAACAAGAAATATTTGATAGTAAACTCGAGCACAGGTTGTTAAATAACTTATTTTTACACAGTTAACCTTAGTAGAGATATTTTGACTTATTTAAGGAACTCCACTCCTGACTCTCTATAAGCATGAGAATACCCTTCCTAGAAATAAAGACTTGGAAAATAAACATTTGGTTAAGAGATCAGCTTATGAATCCCTCAGCTGAAAAATTGGTCTTTGGCAGTATAGAACTAAGATTTTAGTATAAATCAAGGCTGAAAATGGATCTTGGTCCAGCCACATAGAGATGATTTCTGAGACTCCCCTAGTATACACTGGGTCATACCTCACAAGTTAATTTTAACTTAACAGCCTACATCTCTAATGACAAGGTCAAGTTCTTGCTCAGGAGGGTTATAGGGAACTCTACCAGCCTGTGGCTTAGTGATTTATTTTTTTAGGATAGTCATTTTAAATTTGAGATAGATGATTCCATTAGTCAAATAGAACTAATTTTTTGTCTGCTCCTTTTTTAATGTTTTATTGTTTATGCTGCTACAGTTGTTCCAATTATTTCCTCCTTTGCCCATCTCTACCCAGACCACCCCCCACTTCCACAGTCAATGGGTTCCTCATATATGTTCCTTGACTAATCCCTTCACTTTCTTTGAAGCAGTCCCCACCTCCCTCCTTCCCTCTTACCATTGTCAGTCTATTACATGGTTGTATGCCTCCAGTTCCATTTTGCTCATTAGTTTATTTTATTCATTAGAGTCCTCTTGTAAGTGAGACCATATGGTATTTGTCTTTCACTGACTGGCTTATTTCACTTAGCATGATAGTGGAACTAAATTTTATGTGTCTGTAGACATATTTCTTGAAGAACAAGTTCATGGATCCCATTGTATTTTTAAAATATTTATAACCATAACCAAACCAACCAAACAAATCAGTTCTATAATCTACTGATTTGGAGCTTCCAAAAAGAAACCAGTTTTTCTTGAATAAAATCTAAGTTATTTTGGCATGTATAGATATAGTATTTGTTCTATTTAATACTTAGTTTTCTTTAAATTGATCAACTATTTTTATTTAGAGCCTTTTCTTTTAACTAATACAATTTGTTTTATGGGATACTTTTCTCTTTCCAAATACCCTTTAAAACAAATGTATAGCTATAAACTTTTTTCAATAGATCATCACATTACATACCTGATAGCAGAAATACCAGTTTAGCACTTTAAGAAACATTGTGTCAATACTTCTATCCCACATTTTTTATGGATTTTAAGGTTATTTCTTTTTCATTTCAACACCTCACACACTGATGAACACCTACTATACGAAAGGAACTTTGGGATGTATAGATGACTAAGTAGTAGAATATCACAACTATAAGTACCTTAGAGAAGAACAACATTTTATTTTACTTATAGGAAAGAGAGGATCAAGAAAAAAAATCACTGGAATTCCAAAAGTAACGTAAGCCTGGGTTTGATTCCTATTCCAGTGTCCACTCTTCTATGTGTGTTTGTTTGGTAGGTAATGTTCGCAGAGTGTAAATGGCCATATTATGAGTATACGTACGTGGCCATTTCAACTGTGGCCAGATCAGATACAGGCAGCCTATAACATTTGACGCCATCACACACTTGAGACTGCTTTCTAGACTCTTTTGTTAGAATACCCAGAGATCTTGAAATTGTGAGCCCAGGCTATGTGCGACCTCATAGTCCCTGTAATGTTTATGAGAGGGAAACAGATTGTCCAAGGACACAAAGCTTGTTGCTTGTCATATCATCTCTATCATTTCTGTCACACTCGTATTCTGATTCACTGTTTTTTCCTATATTTTATTTCTAATGTATGTACTCTATATTAAAAATAACTAATATTTATTAAACACATGCCCAGGACCAGACACTGTGCCAGTGTTTTACATAAATGAGCTCATTGATTTCTTAAAACAACCTATTATATAGCTATTATTATCTTCATTTCTCTAATGACAAAACAGAGGCTAATGTCACAGAATTATATTGTGACAGAGTTCACATTCTAAATTTTATCTCTTTATTACAATTTTATAGGCCACTTGCCTGTATTAAGACTTAAACACCGCAACAAGCTTTTCCCCTTTATCAGATGCTCCCCAGCATGGTGTGGTATGATGTTTCACGGTGTGTTGGGGAGTCCTTAAATCTTTCATGATCAGCATTACAGCTTAGTCAGCACAATTCAAACATCCAGGTTTATTTATTTCCTTTGTTTTCCACTGGTACCTCAGGACACTTTGACATTAATTGTTAATAAGTCCGTGAACAAAATATTTATACAATTCCTACATTGAGAGGCAGTTCGCCTGAGTTCGAATTCTGTGCCTGGCTCATTAACTTGGTGACTGGTCACAAGCTTCTGTGCTTCCGATTGCCCTTAGGTAAGATAAATAAAATGACCAGGCTTATCTCATTGGGTTGTTGTGAATATTAATTAATCAATATATGTAAAGTCCTTAGAACAATGTCTAGCACATAAAAATACTAGAAAACTCAATGAATGTTAGCTATTATTATTTTTGTTTAGATGTGTAATTTGATCGGTAGTGTAAGCTGACACTATTGGAATAAGGGATTTTAAATAAAGTTTGCTAAGACCGCTGATGATATTCTATTGAAAGAAGGTAAGTGTAGGAGGAAGATGGATGTAAAATGGGGGAGTTCAAGTTTTGTGTGTGTGTGCATGTGTGTCTGATTTGGAAGCCATGTTTTGTATGTGGTTTCAAAGCTGAAAGAAGTATTGCCATTTGGTGAAAGTGATAAAGAGGCAAATACTAACTGCTACTTTAGATTGTGAATTTTCCAAAATCAAAAAGGTGAAAGGATTAAGAAGTACAAATTGGCTGTTACAGAGTATTCATGGGGATGTAAATAGAGTGTAGGGAATATAGTCAATAATACTGTAATAACGATATATGGTGTCAGATGGGTGTGAGATTTATCGGGATGATCAGCTGACCCTAGGGCACTGTGTGAATGACTCAGCTAAAGGAGTCAGAAATTAACCAATTGTTGGTTATTAATAGGGGCACTCTGTAAGCATATCTTCTTACTTTTCAAGAGTTTTTAGAAATCTGTTTTTTATGTGAACGTTTTCAATTTTTAAGTATTGGCATCTACCCGAACATAAGTTTATGAGTTAAAGAACCACCCCTAAACCACGCCCATCTTGTTTATCATTTGTTGGAGAGCTTTGCTATAGAAGCACTGTGTCAAAGCAGGTACATGCCCTATCAGAGTTCTGATCTGATCTTATTTCTGCCCACGTATTCAGTCTGAGACTTTGAAAACAAACTTCTCAAAGATATCATTTTTAACAATGTTTTTTTGGGGGGCGAATTTTGTTTTCTGCTTAAACTGTTACCTACCCCCCTCCCCAGCAAAATGTTCCTGTGTCATGGATCAGTTACAATGACCTCCCTTCTCTAATGTTTCTCTCAGTGTACTTGTTATTTCCTATCATTCTTAGGATAAAAGCCAAATGCTTTGTAACTCGGCTCCCAAGGCTCTGTACGGACTGGCTCCTTTCACCCTTGATCATGTCAGCCTTATTTCCATCCCAGGGTTTTGTGTTTTGTGATTTGTTGTTTTTATGTTCGTGCTTCTCTTTGCTCAGAACACTCTTTCTCCAAATTTGCTTGTGCCTGAATCTTTTTCAGGTCTCATTATTCTATTCAAAGTTGTCAATTTCAAATAAATCCTCTTTTCTCCAAACTGTACCAGTTTTCTTCATTATATGCCTCAGCTTTATTTATTTTATAAATCTATTAATAACTGAAAAATATTTTTAATGTGTTTATTCTTGTGCACCCACTAAAGCATAAAATTCTTTAAAGTAGGGATTTTATTTGCCCTGTGCTTGGAATGGTATCTGGTACATAATAAGCATTGAATAATTATTTGTGCAATTAATAAATGGGATAATTCACTGGGATGTTTTTAAACAGCAGCATATCGAACTATATTTTAGTTAGGTGGTACATATATATTTGTCTTTCCATATAGTCTATAGATATTCTCAAGATGCCTGGTTTCTCAAGATGCCTTTGAGATTTCTAAGGACCCACATGTCAGTAAACCTATACTTGTAAGCTTTTTCGTCAGTTAACACTCATAGAAAATAATAATATTTTATGTAGTACACTGCAGTAAACTGATAAAGCCAGAGGCAACTAGACTAAAGGCTTCAGCTGTCCCATAACCTTTTCAGCTGCCCTGATGACTGAAGTGATCAAAATTTAGTCTCACTTGTTACTTATTTGTCTCTGTATGCAAGTTCTAAAACAAGCTCACTATGTTCCTTAGGGAAACACTTCCTAAACATTCCATGTACTAAAGAATGCTAATTTGTGTCAGGTGATGTGTATTTTCTTAGATGAAGAATTGAGAGTCAGCACTAACGGAAGAATTCCTGGTGCTATCAGCGTGGTGATAGACACTCTGCCCTGTCTTTGTTTGCAAATTCTGTCATTTCCCTGAGCAGTTGGTCTGACTAAATCAAAGGCGGTTCCATTATTACCTGAAAAGAATATCAATGTAGAAATTCTGCCAAGATAACTTTATTGAAATGGCTTTCTTGTATGCATAATTACTGGTGGGAACTACATTGCAATTGAGATTGGGTATCAGGGAATAAATTTTCTAATGCAAAAGACAAATTGAAGGCACGTCCAGCATTGCAGCATCAAAGGAATCAACATTTCCCATCATGTTTGAAACCAAGTTTTCCATTTCTTTCCCTGAAAGAAGAGAGATAATGCTCAGGATGAAACACAGCAGAAATGGCTTAAGCCAAGGATGGATGAACTTTGAAAGATTCCTTAAACTTTCTAGGTTTGTTTGGGAATAATAATATTGCCTTATTTTAAATAAGAATTATATGTAAGATATTTAGCATAGTAGAGGCTTAGTAAGTCATTTCCCTGACTCATAACCCACTGACCCAAACTAAGGGTGCCGTTCCAATATCTGCCTCCATGTGCTTACATAGCTGTTTTGCAGAATTCACAGCGATTGTTGTAAGTTTGCCCATCAGTACCACACACTGGTTTTTGGATCTTGGGACAAGGTTTTCCATCTGCAGCTGTTTTCTCATAGTTGCTGCAAAAAGCCTGTGATTTAAATGAAGTTCTTTCTTTTATTATGTGATCAAAGGCATTGACATCATTAGCCCTCTCAAGCAATAAAAACATGCTAACCCTATGCTTAGCAATTCTTTTGAAAGCTCTTATTATTATGATTAAAATATATGCTAAAAATAAAAAGAAGTAAACATCACTTGTAGTTCTAGCACCCAGACACACTCTTCATTAGCATTTGTTATTTTTTCTTTTATCTCCTGTCTATGCATTGTATAATATTAGAAATAGAGTCATACTGTATATATGTCTCACTCTTTTTCATAATTGTATAGCACAAATTCTTCACCACTCTCTCCGAGTTTTTAGAAGTATTTCTCTATACTCCTCTCGTATGTCACTCCTCAACACAGCCAAAACCTCATGAGATAATAAGCCATATCTGATTCACCTTTCTGTCCAGTCCCTGGACAGAGCCTGGTAGAAGTCAAATGTTGAAAAACATTTGTGGGATGGGTGTAAAAGAAATGCTAAGCAGCTTGTTCAAGATCACTGAGTTACGAAGTTGTAGAACCAGGATTCAAACAAGGACAGTTTAACTGCTGAGCCTATTTTCTTAACCTTTGCACCATTCTGGCCATGCAGGAACCCACTAATTGAGACACACTGGTACCCTAACAACGTTTAAAAACATTTTGCTTTTTCCTAACACTATACTATTCTTTTCCCTTGGAGTAAAATTTCCCATTCGTAGCACTCTTTAAGGTACATCTCAAATACCATCTTATACTCTGAAATTTTCCAAATGACCCTGAGGGAAAAATGGATCGCTCTGGTTTCCAAATGCCTACAAACTTATGATCTGACACCAAATTTCAATAGTGCAAACCTGTTAGTTTTTACTTATATTTTTCCCTTTAGATGCAAATTCCTTGAAGAAATGAGTAATAAAATATGTGTATGTATAATCATAGTTGTACCACTGACCTGCTAATTAACTATCTAGCTCTCTACCTGTCAATCATACAAACAATGCATGTTTATAACAGAACCTTTAGAAGTACAGAGCAATACAAGAGGGTTTAGTTAAATCACCTGTAACTCATTTATCTAAAAATCTGAACTTTTCCTCAAGAAAGTAGCTGCTGTTCAAAAAGAGTTGAGACTGAGGAAACAAAACAATTCAGTGTGATCTTAGGTTAAACCCTAAATTAGAAAAAATGATATTTGTGGGACAACTGGCAAAATTTGAACAAGATGATAGATTAGTTAATAGTTACAAAACAATGTTAATTTCTTATTTTTGAAGATTGTACTAAAGTTATGTACAATTTTAACAGGTGGGGAAGCTGAGTAAAAGATATTGTATTTCAATGTAGTACTTTTACCACCTTTTTAAGTCAAATTATTTCAAAATGAAAAGATTAAAAAACCCTTTCAAAAATAAAGTACAGAAAGTCAATTTAGACCTCTCCATGAACATATCTTAAACTAAGAATAAGTAGCATGGATGGTAGGTAGAAAATAGGGGGAGGGCAAGAATAGTAGGGGAAATGTAGAAGCTAAAGAACTTATGACTCATGGACATGAACTAAAGGGGGGAATGTGGGTGGGAGAGGGTGTTCAGGGTGGAGGGGAATGAAGGGGGGTAACGGGACAACTGTAATAGCATAATCAATAAAATATATTAAAAAAACTAAGTTTAAGTAAATGTATAGATTAAAAAGGCACATCTCAAAATGTTCGTACTGAGCTCCTTTTTACAAACTAGAAATGATATTGTATTTCACACTTGATAGTTTTTTGTATATTCTTTAAAATGGCTGAATCTTTCATTACCTCATAAATCCATCTATTCAGTTACCAAACCATCTATCTGTCCATCCATCAGTTAGGTGAGGCACTTAGTAAATTAGTGCCATGACTAAAGAACTAGGATCCATAAAGGAAAGAAAACACTTTCCTGGGCCTTAAGGGGTTCAAATTCTGAGAATACTATCTGTGAAGGATAACAAAATATAATAAATGTTGAATTAAGTGTGTTAGTAAAATCCCACAGAAATGCAGATAAGAAAGTAATATATCATTCATGGGGACTATACAGTAGAAGTGATTTTGCTGTTAGGAGCTTCCCACAGATGAGGGGTACATGAGAGTGGGCATAAGGGTCCTTCCAAATGAGAGAATAAGCAGACTCTTCATAATCACGCAGATAGTGGTGGGTAATTGTGTTTCCGAATGGAAGAGCAGCGTTAGCAAAAGCCTATGAGCGGTCCTGGCAGTTAGAAACTGTAGGCCATCGGGTGTGGTCCGCGCATTGAACGAGGAGGTTGCCAACAGACTGGAAAGGGACTTGATTGCCAGGCTGAGGAATTTGGAACTTACCTTCTTGGGAGGTTATCTGTAATTTTGGATTGAGACATTGATAGTATTAAAATGTTAGAAAGAATATTCTTTGGCTTCTGTGTGAAGGATTTTTGTTGACTGAATTAATGTTTTAAAAGTAATGGAGTTGTTTCTCTTTATATCTCTTTACAACTATTCTGTTAAAAATATTTAATATTCAATTAGAAAATAAAATTACAAATGTAACTCAGTAGTTAAGATTAAATCATAAAAATTATAATTAATAGTTAATAGTTACAAGTATTTAACATTTACTATGCACTAACCCTTCTTAAGAACTGTATTTAAAATAACTCATTTAATTAAGTACTGTTATTAGCTGAATTTTATTGATAAAGGAACAAAAACCTATAAAGGTAAAGTAAATGACCTCAAAGTCAAACATTTACTGAGTAATAGTGCTGAAATATGAGCCTAAATATTCTCTTTCTCAAAGCCTATATTTAAAAAAGCTTAGTGCTTATTTATTTTTATATTTTAAGGTATATAGCTACTTTTATGAATGTAGACCCTATTATTACTAATTACCCTCCCAAAAATGTACATCCTGTAACTAGTAATTGCCAACCCAAGCTACTGGGAGATTCAGTATCTATGAATCTGCCAAATACTCTCTCTGTACACCCAAGTATGTTTAGTAAAACTTAGAACTGCGGTTCTCCAGTTTTAATGTGCCCCAAAATGTCAAGGGGCTTCTTTTTGGGGAGGGGGCAGTTCAAGTCGAATATTTTACTAACATGGTAGTCGTCTTTGTATTTTGTGTGCACACACACACTCAGAATGATCTGCTTGAGCAGGTTGGGGGATGGGGGAAAATATATATGCCTAAGGGGAAAATGAAAAATTTAAAAATTTCTGTAGGTTTTCATTATTGCAGGCAATTATGCTCATATCACTTACAAAGCTATGTCAAGGGACTTTCTAAATGTAGGTTCCTAGGCCTCAGCAGCCCTAGAGATCCCTGTTCAATCAATAGGTTTAACATGTATGTGTAGGGAACATAAATATGCATTTTATAAAGCATTGGTTGTGGCTCATGAACAAGGTACTCAGATCTCGAGTAACTGTATGGTCCGAGTTGCCTGTGGTCCTCTCAGTTTATGATTAACTTGTTGTGATAACTCATGTAAATACTACTTTTACTCTCAAAATTATCGTGATTTGGAAAATAAATGACATTCATACCATACTTGTATAAGCACTGTACTGTTTTCAAGGTTTTGACTGCATATAAACTCCTTATTATGGAAATGTGACATCTGACTCATTTAAAGAAAATGGGAGGTAATTTTCAAGTCCTTTTCCACTGTTAAGAAAAGTGCATCTGTCAGCCTGTTCTCTATTTCAGTGTCTTTGGTTATATTTTGCTTGTTTGTTTTGCTGATTAGGTTGACCAGAAGGGAGAGGGGAGGGAATTTCAGGGGAAAAGGGGAAGGGTTTGCAGGAACAAGTATAAAGGACACATGGACAAAAACAAGGGGGGGCAGAAATGGGAGGGAGGTGGGGAGGGCTGGGGGGCGGGCTGGGATGGGAGTAAATGGCAGAAAACTGTACTTGAACAACAATTAAAATTTAAAAAATGGCTGGAAAAAAAGGAAAAATGCATCTGTATGAACGATGACACTTTGTCTAGATCAGTGTGTCATTTTATCACTCCACCCTCTCACCAGACCAACCAAATGAACTCAGAAGATCCTACTGAAATAGCCACAGAACTTCCCAACCCGTCACCATCTTTGAAAGACAACCTCTTGTCACAGAGAAGCGCCCATGACCGAGATGCACGTACCTGAGAGCCTCCTTGGCTCACAGCCTCTGCAATGAGAAAACAGACGCTGATTAATCACAGCACCTCAGAGGAGTTCCAGAAGCTTACCGTTAACGTTGCCCTTAGAAATCTTCCATTACAGCTGCCTTGCTTCATGGATTAAGAACTCATGAGGCCCAGAGAAGGGAAGAGAACTCATCCAGGACACTCACCTTGTGCACTGCATGCCTGAGCCCGCGGACAAGTTTCAAACGACCAGAGCAGAGTGCTCTCTACCACATCTGCTCTGTATAATTTTTGTGACTTTTATCCAACACGTTGTTTTCTTTTGTATAATTTTACCTTGAAACTAGGCTGTACCTGAACAAAAGAAGGCAAACTGTGGACCTCTTCTTTGTCAAGGACGCCTATATTTCACCAGAAAGAAGATGAAATTCCAAAATCTAGAGCCATTAGATTAAAGGATAATAAAAACAACTGGCAAAAAAGGCAACAATATAATAATATAACACAACATATTTTTGAGAGCATTTGAAAAAGATCATATGATTTATCACCATTCCTGCTAACACTAACAATATCTACCATTTATGTGCAAGATTTCTATATTTTTAAGCACTGTATTAAATTTCATTTACATTAAGTTGAACATATTTGTTTTAAAGGTAAGGAAACTGAGCTCTTGGGTAGCTTGTCTAAGGACATTCACCTTGTAAATGGCAGAGCCAGGAAGCAAACCTTGGTCTTTTAGTCTCTCAAGCCAATGTACTTTAAAACAAAAATCAGAGAAAAAAACTTCTATTGAAAGAAGTCTTAGAGCACATAACGTTCACAGTCTTTTTTCATGCAAGGAAACTGAAACCAGAGGAAGGGCATGAGTTGCTCAATATTAGAGAAAATGATAGCAGCAGAATGAGGATTAGAGGCCAAATCTTAAAATCGTCATCCCGGGTACTTTCTCCATTTTCTGTCTATTATCTATCTATCTAGCTATTTGATCTATCTATCATCTATCATCTCTTTATTCTCCTTACTTAGAGGTAAGTAAGAATGACTCAGCTTTCAGTAAAATGAAAGCATCCCAGAAAAATTCCAGCTTTGAAATTCGTTAGATAAGAATTTCTTGAAGCGACTTTAAATGAGAACGTCTAATTTCAGTATAAACTGGTTCCTTGAAAATGAAGCTTATTTGTTACCATATGCTGTTACTTGTGGTCTCTGAGGCAAGCACGGAGGTTCTCAGCTGCTTGGCCTGGAAGTTCTGGATTAGCCACTCGGGGCCCATGTGACCCAGAAAAGGCCCTCTCATCCTATGAGATGTAATGTTGTCTTTACAATTTGATAAAACTAGCCCTGATATAGTATTATAGTGACATTAAAGTAGCTAATTCTCAAAAGTGTGGTGGGCAGCCACCATCATTAACTATCCTTATTTAGCATCATTACGATCCTCATCGTCATAGCCATCATCATCATCATCATCATCATCACCACCATCATCATCAGAAACAACATCTCACCATGACTGCTGACACTGACCGGTCTGGCCCAGAATTCCGTTTCGCATGTATGCATTGTACTCACCGGCACAGAGGAACAAATAGGCCGTGCTAACCAAAAGCAGAAGGCTGCCTGATGGCTTCATGATCAATGAGGTGTGTGAGGTCCGCAGGGAATGTGTCAATAGGGTGCAACCCTGTGGATGTTTTACAGGCTGTATTTATAGGTGGATCCATATGCGCGCATCTAAGTACCTATACAATTGGAAGCCAGCCAGATTCTCCGCCCTGATTGTGTAACTGTTTCCCCAGTGATTGGAGACACAGCTTATTTCATGCCTTTTCCACACAGTCAGAAACAATGGTCAAATGTGACGTTTGGGCAGAATGAGATGAGTTACGTGTAACACACCCAGAATTTGCTCTCATCAGCATGTGGCGATAATTACAATCAAGTCATTTTCTTTCAATTAGTTTGTTCTGGACCTTCCCCCAGCGAAGCCTTGGGGCCAGACAGCTTTCATCTGGCAGTAACTTGTAGGATGGTGTATACAGTTTGTGTGCAACATTTATAGTGTTTGGTGTCATGGCTACCAGGAAAATAAAAATGCTCATGTGAGGGTTTTTGAGGTGAGGAATTTATTAGACAGGCTAAGAGCACAATCCTAATGGTCACTGAATTAAAAATTCTAGATATTCAAGGTGGATGTGAGGCAGGGGGTGGGGGCGTCTGTTTTCTTCAACTCTTTGCTAGTGGGCAGTATATGCAGGATGGTTACTAAGTAACATTTTTATCTGAACAAGTCTCTCACAGGTGGATTTCAGTCATTGTGCATAAATGCCATCCACACTTGCCTTCTTTTCCTTTCTCAAATACGCCATGTACTTACTCCTCACCTTAGGACTCTAGCTCTTACAGTTTCCTCTACTGGGAATACTCCTGACCCAGAAACCAGAATGGTTAGTTCCTTCTTTCTAGAACTAGAAGTCCAAATATCACCTGCTCAGTGTAGATTTCTCTGACAATTCCAAATACCTTCACCCCAAATCAGATCAATATAATTCATTGTTTTCTTAGTGCTTTGCGATCTCTAAAATGATCCCTGTTAATTATTTACTTGTGTATTTTCCCACCACCAAATACACATGCACACACAATCATCCACACATGTGCACGCATACAGACTGGAGTATTAACTCATGGATCTTTCCCACTACTGTGTCTCCATGCCCAGAACACCATCTTGCACACAGAAGTGCATAGATATCATTCTGATTTTACAAAGGCTAACCAATAAAAATTCCTTCTTTCCTTCAAAACTAATAATTGAACTCCAATTATTTTAATATCACTAGATGCTGAAGATGTGATGACAACAAAGACAGATTCAGAGAGCTTACCTTCTTCATTCTTTTCTCAAACACTTGCTGGGTGGGACCTACTGATTCAGGAACTTAATCAGGATCTGGAAATTCAAAGCTGAATGAGTGAAGCTCACGGACAAATGGAGAAAATGTGTGTAACTCAGGGGAGCACAGAGGAGAACACATTTATCTGAATAGAGTGGCGGAATGGCAGAGAGGAGGTGGCCGTGACCACGCGTCGCAGAGGATCTGGCCCTCAGAGTCAGTGGAAAGTCAGAGACACACAGGTGGCAGCCAGCATCCCGAGAATAAGGAATAGTATGGAAGAAGGGAAGCAGGTAAGAGCTGAGCCCTATTTTGAGAAATCAGAGTAACGGTTAGATTCAAATGCAGAGAAAGGCTTTAAGATAAGAGAGTTTCACAGGCAATGTTAAGGATTATCCTATTTTTTGTACTTAGGGTCCAAGAAGATCCCTGGATGTATGGGTTTATAGTTTTTATCAAATTTAGAAATTTTGTAAGTATTATTTCTTCAAAATTTTTTGATTGCCTCTTCGCCCTTCCCCCAAGCTGCATGAAGTTGTCCCACAGCTTACTGATGCTCTCTCCAATATTTTTTCAGGTGTTTTTTTCTCCTCTCAGTTTTATTTTTACTAGTTTCTAATGCTCTCTTCAAGTTTATTTGTCTTTTTTCTTTCTTGATTACTAACCTGCTGTTACTACTATATGGTATATTTTATTTCTCATTTGCTTTATATATATAATAAACAGATGAAAGATATATATATTTTATTAACATGTTCTATCTTTCCTTTACCTTCTTGAAAATAAGGAGTGACTTATTGGGAGTCTCAGCTATAATTATATCATTTGTGTCATTTCTGGATCTGTTTATATGATGAATGTATTTCCAGATTTAGGGTCTCTTTTGTGTTTGTTTCTTTGAATAACAGACATTGTAAACTTTAATTCTTTTGGACACTGGATATTTTTCTGTTTCTGTAAATATTTTTTATCTCTGTCTTTGGATGCAGATAAATTACTTGGAAACAAGAAATGGGGATGAACAGATTTTATATATATATGTATATACACACATACATATACACTTATATATTCATATACTACATATATACACATAAATCTATACATATATGTGTGTATATATGTACATGTGTAGATTTATAGTTTTATCACATTTAGAAATTTTATAACTATTGTTTGTAATATTTTTAAATAGTGAAGTCTGTTAGACGTTTAGTAAAGTACAAAAAGCAAAGAACAAACACACAGATGCTCACCCCACTTATTTACTAGACGTTAATATTCCTTCAAATATTTTCACTATCTTTTTATATAAATAATTTTTCTTAAATTCTGAAGGAAACATGGATATAAAAAGGTTGGATGTCCTTCATCAACACTGTGTTGAAAGAGAAGAACCAAGCTGGAAGATCAGCACACTTCCATCAAGACTTATTGTGGGATCAGCCATAGAGACAGTGCGATGCTGGCAAAAGAAGAACAGAAACTACACACACAAATACGCTGAACTGGCCTTTGATGAGGGGGAAAGGCAACTCAGCGGAGGAAGTAGTCTTTTCAGTAAAAGATACCGGACCCACCAGAGTTCCACGTGCAAATAAACAAATAAAATGGGTCATAGAACTAAATGTAAAATGTAAAGCTACAGAATTGCTGGCAGATGACATAGGAGAAAGTGCAGACAACTTTAGTTTCAGTGATGACTTTTTTACACATACCCCCAAGGCATCACCTATAAAAAACATGAGAAGTTGGACTTTGTTAAAATTCAAAATTTCTGCTCTCTCAAGAAAATGAGAAGGTGAGCTACTGAATGAAAGAAGGTATTTGCCAAAGACATAGATGCCAAAGAACTGTCATCCAAATATACAAAACAAAACCCTTAAAATTTAACAGTAAGAAAACAAAAGACTAAGCTTTAAAATGAGAAAAAAGATCTTAACTTTTACTGCACCAGAAAAGATATACAGGAAGTAAATAAACACAGGAAAAGATGCTCAACATCATATACCCTTAGGGAATTGCAAATTAAAACAATGAGTTTTCACTACACACTTATTAGTATGACTAAAATCCAAAACACTGACAACAGCAAATGCTGAGAAGAATCTGCAGCAGTCACAAAAAGACAAGCAAGAAACTTGAATGCATCATTTTAACTGAAAGAGTCTAATCTGTTAAGGTTATTGCTATATTGTGATTTATTCTACGCATTTGGTCTTTATTCAAGGTTCTTATCTCACTGCCTCAAACCCCTTGGAATTTCCCTGCTGGACACGGTAAAGGAGTCTTTTGTTTTGTCAATGTGGTAGCTGGTGGTAAGTACCTAAGGCTGGGGGTGGGGGGTGGCTGGTTGCCAGAGGAACCAACCACGTGATAGGTACTTTCAGTCCCACCCACCCTCCTGATCCTTGGGGAAGAAAGAGGGGATAGAGATAGAATCAGTCACCAATGGCTAATGATTTTATCAATCACACCCATGTAATGAAGCCTCCATAAAAATTGAAAAGGCTGGGGGTCAAAGAGCTTCAGGATTGGTGACCCTGTGGAGATTTGGGGGGAGGGGTGCCCCTGGAGAGGACAAGGGAGCTCTGCGCTTTTTCCACATGCCTTGCCCTGGGCATCTCTTCCCTCTGGCTCTTCCTGAGTTATACCTTTTTATAATAAACTGGTAGTCTAGTAAGTAAAATGTTACTCTGAGCCATTCTTGCAAATTAATCAAACCCAAAGAGGGAGTCATGGAAATCCCTGATCTATAGCCAGTGGTCAGAAACACAGGTGACAACCTGGACTTGGGAATGGCATCTGAAATAGGGGGGTAGGGGCCAGTTTGTATGACTGAACCCTTAACCTGTGGAATTAGAATCTATCTCCAGGTAGATAGTGTCAGAATTGAGTTGAATTTTAGGGAAACTAGCTGGTATTAGGGAATTGCTAGGTGGTATGGAGGAAATCGACCCCCTCACATTGAACTTGGAATCTAAGAACCATAAAGAGCTACACACTGTATGATTTCAATTAAGTGACATACAGGAAAAGGAAAAACTATAGAGACAGGAAAAAGATCAATGATGGTCAGAAGTTCAAGGGAAGAGAGGAATGAATAGGCAGAACACAGGTGATTTCTGGGGCTGCGAAACTATTCTGTGTGAGGCTGTGATAGCAGATACATGTAATACATTTATCAAACCCCAGAGAATGTACAACACAGAGTAACCCTTATATTAAACTACAGACTTTGGTTAATAATGATGTGTCAATGTTGATTCTTTAATTTTAACAAATGCACCTCTCTGGTGGGAGATGTTGGTGGTGAGTAGGAGGGGAGGGTATACGTAGGAGCTCTCTGTACTTCCTGCTCATTTTGCTATAAACTTAAAAGTGCTCTAAAAGTAAAGTCTATTAATTTAAAAGAAGATAAATTATGCCAGAAACTAAAGACAATACTAAAAATACTTAGAAGCTCCAGCTCATTCTCAGTAAGGCTACTTCCCTTTTTTCAGAGCTGTTTCCCTATAACTGGAAGATATTTTCCTTCGAGAGTATTATTATTAAAAGCATACTTCCTGAAAGGCACACAGCACAGCACTTCACAGTATGCACAGAAATTTAAACACATTCTGTTCATTCACTTTTCCTAAAATTAGATCTGCGAAGTCTTACCATTATTGCACTTGTGACACTGTTGGGGCTTAACATGTGTGATTTAACGTAACATTGTTCCTAGGACCCAAACCATAGAAATCTGTCCAAATCCATTTCCTTCCAAGGACTCAGCGTCCCTGGAGAAAATAGACCGGAAGATTGTTGATAGTACAGATGTACCAAGAGCACAGATAGAGCGATTTCTACTACAGATAGGGTTGCTGATGAGGACAGAGGTTGCTAAGGCCCCCAATGAGGAGGTGACATTTGAGCTAGAGGAGCAACCAAGGAAATCCGTGAAAAAGAATGATTCTTCCCTTTTGCCATCTTTTTGTTTGTTAGCCTACTAGTCTACCCATTTCTGTCAAGCAGAGCTTCCTTCTCACTGTGTTCCTGCAACATCACACTTCCCCTCTAGGCAGCACGGTACAAGTGTCCTTCAGATCAGGCATGTGAGGAGCTTCTGAGAAAGTAGAAGCAACGCTCTTCCCAGATTCTAGGATCTGGGGAACAGAAAAGCTTGGTGTCCTTAGAGAGGCTAGGAATGCAATCACAAGCAGTGATGTGTTCATGAGATTCTGCCGGTTTCACTTACATAAAACTGTATGAGGGTTTTCAGTAAGTCCCAGAAATGAACCTATAATTAGTTATGACGCCTGTAGGAGGGACGGACTCAGTTCCTCTTGAAATCGTGGGTAACGAAATAGAAAAGTATTTTATGGTGTCTGCGTAAGTCTATAAAACTATTTTGAAAGCACTGTGCATCTAACAAAATTACTACAACAAAAATGAGTTGGTTTTTATTGGGTGAGCAGTTTTCTGCACGATGAGAACCTGAGGATGGTATTTGGTAAGTCCAGCTAGTCATATGGAAAGTAATAGTTCAGGTTCAGTGGCACTGTTGCTCTCACCTGAGACTTGTGTGGTCCCTTCTCCCACCACCGCTTCCCTTTCTCAGCAGATGATCTTACAGACTGTTTCTTACACTTTTCAATACTGTGTAATTAACTATAGTCACCGTGCTGTACAATAGATCTCCAGAACATATTGATCTTATCTTTATAATCTTATGATTGAAGTTTGTACCCTTTGACTAACATCCTCTCATTCCCCCCAGTCCCCTTCCCTAGCTCCTGGTAACTGTTATGCTGCTCTTGGTTCTATGAGTTCAACTTTTTTATATTCCACACAAGTGAGATGATATAAGCGCCTTTCTGTGTCTGGTTATAACATTTAGCATTATGTCTTCTAGGTTCAGCCATGTTTTCACAAATAGCCAGATATCCTTCTTTTTATGGGTGAATACTAATCGATTATACATATTTTTAAAGCAATTAAATAAGGAGGCCACTAGACTGAGGTGACTCTCTTGCCTTCGTAGCCTACGTAGGAAGCAGACCCAAAACTAAGCCTGAGTCTATGTACCCAAATCCAAGAAAACAGAACTTAAGAAAACACAATCATAAACAGCCAACTAGGCTTCCCTAAATAAGACAACAACTTAAGCTATGGCCAATCAAATATATATATGGATTTGATTGCAAATATATATTGATTTGATTGCTTTATATATATTTGCTTTTTCTCCATGTCTTCTTTATAGAAGCCTTTCCTGTAACTTCAGTTGACACTCCTAACAGTTTTTCTCTCAGAGCTGGGTGATTTGAATACATGTTTTCCCAAATAAACTCTTGGGAATTTAATGTGCCTCAGTTTATTTCTTAATAATACATATCAAAATATTTTTATTCATCTGTCAATGAACATTTAAGTAGTTTCCGTGTTTTGGCTACTACGAATAATGCTGCAGTGAATGTGGGAGCACAGCTATCTCTTTGAGATCCAGATCCTGTTTCCTTCGGACATACACCTAGAGTGGGATTGTTGGACTACATGGTATTACTGTGTTTAATTTTTTGGAGAATTTCCATACGGTTTTCCATAGTGGCTATCTTAATTTACAACCCCATAGTGACAAGGGCTCCCTTTTCTCCACTTCTTTTATCAGCACTTGTTACCTTTTGAATTTTTAATAGTAGCCATCCTAACAGGCGTGAGGTAATGCTGGGATTTTGATTTCCCGTTTCTTAATGCTTAGAGATGTTGAGCATCTTTTATATGCGTGGCAGTCATTTGTACAGCTTCTTTGGGAAAACATCTACCCATCTTTTAATCAAACAAAATTTTTTAGTTGTATGAGCTACTTATATATTTTGGATAGTAACCCCATGTTACATACATGTTTTACAAATATTTTCTCCAGTCCATAGGTTGCTTTTGAATTTTGTTGGTTATTTCTTTTGCCATACAGAAGTTTTTTAGTGTGATGTAGTTCTACTTGCTTAGTTTTGATTTTGTTGTTTATGTTTTTGGTGTCAAAATCATTGCCAAGGCCAATATCAATGAGCTTTTCCCCTATGTTTTCTTACAGGAGTTTTACAAGTTCAGGTTTTATGTTTGAAGCTTTAATCCATTTCAAGTTGATTTTTGTGTATGGTGTAAGATAAGGGTCTAATTTCATTCTTTTGCATGTGGAGATCCAGTTTTCCCAACACCATTTGTTGAAGAGACTAACCTTTCCCATTGTGTATTCTTGACACCTTTGTAGAAGATTAGTTGACCATATATATTGTGAGTTTATTTTTGAGTTCTTTGTTCTGTTCCATTGGTCTATGTGTCCATTTCTATGTTAATACCGTATTGCTTGATCACTATACCTTTATAATATAATTTAAAATCAGATAATGTGGCACAGCCAGTTTTGTTCTTTCTCAAGATTGCCTTAGCTATTAAGGGTTGTTTTTCACTTCATATGAATTTGAGGATTGTTTCCTTATTTCTGTGGAAAGTGGCATTGGAATTTTGATAGTTTTTGTACTGAATCTGTACAACAGTTTCGGTAGTCTGGACATTTTAACAATATCAATTCTTCTAACTCAGGAACACAGACTATTTTTACATTTATTTGTATTTTCAATTTCTTTCATCAAAGCTTTAACAAGAGACAAAGAAGTTCACTATAAAATAATAAAGGGATTAATTCATCAAAAGGATATATATTATAAACAACAGGGTGGGGAAAAAGTGGGCTTACAGTTGTTCATATGTAATATAACATAATAATAAATAATAATACAAGAATAAACCCTGTTTTCACATACTCACAATTATAAACCTACATTTGCCCTACCCTGTATATATACCTAACATTGAATCATCTGAATATATAAAGCAAATATTAATAAAATTTTAAGGAGTAGACCACAATATAATAGTAGTAGGGCAATCAATATCCCACTTTCAACAATGGATAGATCATCCAGACAGAAATTCAGTAAGAAAACATTGGATTTCAACTATCCAGATGGACCTAACAGATGGACCGTGTGGAACAGAACATTTTCTGACAGCACAGAACACACATTCTCAAATGCACACTGAACATTCTCTAGGATAGGTCATATATTAGACCACAAAATAAGTCTTAACAAGTTTAAGAAAATTATCATTTCAAGAATCTTTTCCAATCATAATGGTATGGAACTGGAAATTAATAACAGGAGGAAAACTAGAAAACATCGAAATATGTAGATATTAAACAACACACTCCCAAACCCCAATGGGCCAAAGGAGGAAATCAAAAGGGAAATTAAAAAACAACTTGAGCCGTGACCGGTGTGGCTCAGCTGGGCATCATCCCGCAAAGCAAACAGTTGCCAGTTAGATTCCTGGTCAGAGCACAGGCCTGGGTTGTGGTTTTGGTCCCTGGTCAGGTCGCATACGAGAGGCAACCGATTGATGTTTCTCTCTCATGTGGATGTTTCTCTTCCTCTGTTTCCCCCTTCCTTCCCCACCCTCTCTAAAACAACAACAACAACAACAAACAACTTGAGACAAATGGAAATGGAAACAATACAGCAGAACTTATGGAATGGTTCTTTATTATACGCATTCTTTTAGTGTACACATCCTATCAGTCTGAAGGGTAACTGCAGTGAGCCAAAGTGAGCCATGCAATGATACCCTTTTCATATTAGGTTAGGTCTAAATTTTTTTAAACAAAAGCTGGAGAAATCTGTTGTATGTATTTCCTCTGAACTCAAACTGCAGCACTGAAATGAACCAAAATTCTGTAAAGCCACAGATACCAGCTCTGGGGAAGATAAAAAGAAAGGCAAAGAAAGAAAACATTTCACTAAACGCCTAGTTCGAGTTAATAGCTCCTTTGAACCAGGTCTTTTCAAGCGAAAGCTGTTGCCCCATCACAAAATTAACATAATTGTTCACATATTAACAATTGTGATGAATAAATGTCACCTTTTTATATATTTGCCCAAGTATTGTTGAATTATGAATACTTCTATTTCTGATGTATCTAATTATATAGAATTAATCTTTCCAATGCAACACATATCCAAATTATTCAAATTACTATGATTATGTGATAGAAAGTTTAGAAATTTGGAATTGATGTAACCCTCTTGAGTAAACCCAGGCTCTGCAACTCACCAGCTATAAAATCGTGGACAAATCTCTTATGTCTCTCGACCTCAGGCTCCTCTTTTATGAGATGGGGCCCCAACTTCATTGCTATTGCTCAATGTAAATGTGGTCATGTTTATGTGCTTATCCCAGGACACATGCGAAGTCCTCAGTAAATACATTGGCTAAACTTATTCGTGGTGGCTCATTTCCGTTTTTATCTTAGTTACTATTTTCTCTGGCGTTTTTTCCCTGTTGTTCCCCTTGTCATTTTATAGTGTGTTTGTGTGGTACGTATGTCTGTGTAAGCCATCTCAAGAAACCTTCACAAAAGCTGCAGACAAGCCCCCTTCACTCCTTAATCATTGACACGACATGTCATTTGTGCAATGAATTTAGCTGCAAAAAACCAATAAAAGAAGAATAGCTGAGAAAGATGTAATTTAGTAACAGTTGGCAAGGGAAGAAAAACACATGGAGATAGTTACTGGTTATATGTTTGGTATGACACCATCTCGACAATGTTCCTATTTCTATCTGCAGGCATACTGATAGATAGGGGTATTCAGGTCAAATACATTTTTTTTTTTTTGCTTTGAAGACAAGAGTACAAACCGTACTTGAAACAGTGTGTTCTGTCCTGGATTTTACAGTAATGACAAGCAAAAATGAAATTCTGAATATTTGCTCCTCTTGGTTGAGTCTGTGTTTTATTAATTATAAAAAATTTTTAATGAAAAATTTCAAACATCCAGCAATGCTAAAATAATTTTATAGTGAGCCCCTATAAATCTACCACCTAGATTATACCATTAGTTTTACCATATTTGTTTTTTAATGTATCTATCCATATATCCATTATTCCATCTTTGATGACATTGAAAGTAAATTGCAGATATCAGTGCCCCTTTCTTTAAAAACTTCATTATGTACATTATATTTAAGACTACATTATATGTTTACAGTCTCCTTTTGATGAAAAGTTTGCAAACTATGATATCCATGAATCTTACGTGTTTTCACTGAGACCTGACAAATGTATACATCTCTGAGCCAAAATGTCTATATTTTGACTGTTGATTTTTTATATGTGACTTGCCTCTTCTTTCTAATAGATACAAGATTTCTGGTCTTCTGTGGTTTATCATCCATAAGCTTACCTTTCATCCACAAAGAATAGCTCGGAACTAGACGAGATAATATTTTGATCGTTTGCTCATTGAGAACACCTGACATGAGCCACGGACTAAATGGTCATCTTAGGACGTGGGTGAAAGGTTTGTAGGAGAGAGAAAGGACAGGCAGAGTGGCTGTGGGTGGCCCAGAGGCATTGCAGGCAGCCTAGGGCAGAGTGATGGAAATGCACTTTCTGTGTGGACAGCCCACAAGAACCAGGCCTGGCTGGAGGCGAAGGTTCCCACCAGAGAGAGGAAGGGGAGGTCACACAGAGGGGCAACACTTTTAAAGATGGGTGATGGCTCACTTATCCAACTACACGCTGTTCTCCACATGCTTTTGTTAGTGGTAGCTAAATGACTTTGTAGATAGAAACTAAAAGGGAGAAAAGTGTTTAATTTCTCAAGTAAGCAGGAAATTTTGTATACAGTGGTCTCCCTTTATCCACGGTTTTGCTTTTATAGTGTCAGTTATTGTAGTCCAAAAATATTAAATGGAAAATTCCAGAAATAACAATTCCTAAGTTTTAAATTCCTCACTCTTCTGAGTAGTGTGATGAAATCTCATGCTGTCCTACTTCCTCCCACCCGGTTTGTGAATCATCCCTTTGTCCACTAATGGGTAGGGACACTGTATATGCTCCCCACCCACTAGTCACTTAGGAGCCGTCTCAGTCATCAGATGGACTGTCGTGGTACCTCAGTGGTTGTTGTACAAGCAGCCCTTATTTTACTTCCTAATGGCCCCAAAGTGTGAGAGTAATTTAAACTTTGTCATAGGTATCTTTGTATAGGTGCCTTTGTATAGGTATATATAGTATATATGGCATACTCTTTGTGGTTTTAGGCATCTGTTGGGGGTGGTCGTGAAATGTATGCCCTGAAGATAAAGGGGCAGTACAGTAAAAGGGACAGAAAAAGCACTTGATGAGACATTTTTTTAAATGTTAACAGAATATAGACATTTTTTTAAAGCAGATAGATTTTTTATTGCTGTTCTATTATAGTTGTCCCAATTTTCCCCCATTGCTCTCCCCTGCCTTACCCACCCCCGACTCCCACAGTTAATGCCCACTGTGTTGTCCATCTCCATGGGTCATTCGTACCTGTTCCTTGACGAGACCCTTCCTCTACTTTCCCTTCTTACCCCATTCCCCCATCCCCTCTGGTCAGAGTCAGTCTGTTCCTTGTTTCCATGCCTCGGGTTCTATTTTGCTCATTTGTTTGTTTTGTTCATTAGGTTCCTCTTAGAGGTGAGACCATACAGTATATTCAAAGCTGAAGATAGATTTTTTAAAAGCAGAAATAAGATCTTAATATTTATAACGAACACATTTTGTTCATCAGAATAGAAGCAAAAATTTTACCAGTGACTGCAAAGCTTTTCATGGTTTGCATTAATTTTTCTCTGAGCTTACCACCCTTCACTGGCCCACTCACCTGCACCTCTTCAGTCACATTGCTTCCCCGCTGAACCTTGAACACAGAGGGATGCTGCAGATTGAAGGACTGTGTTCTAGCTTTACTTTTTGCTCTTCCCTAGAATATTGGCTCAGCTAACTCTTTTATTTCCACGTCTTCCCAATAAGGACTCTTCTCACTACCTGACTTGGTACTGCAATTGGCCATCATCTTCCCAAACATTACTATGTCATGTACTTGCTTATTGTTTTTTTGTCTATTTCTCCCTGCTGGTATGTAAATTCTATTAAGAATGGGATTTTCAGTTCTTTTCAGCCCTGACTGTAACTGTGTCCACGTGCCTACCTGCCACAGAGGAGGTGCCCTGCCAGTGCTTGTTGATGGTTGTCACCTAGCGAAGGCACCGAGGGATGTCTTGTGTGAGTTCAGCCCGGGACATGTTGTTAGGAAATACATGCTCTGCATCAAGAAAGTGCTCGAAGGGACATTTCTCCCCAGACTTCTATCTGGATTACTCAGAATGAGGCATTTATATATCTGCATTGTCTTCAGAAGATTGAGCCAGCTACATGGAGACTGAGTGGGTCATTGAGAAAGCTGTGCTGAGACCTTGATTCTTCTACCATCTGGAGCATTTTACTTTGGCCATGAACTAATTAAACTTTCTCTGGGCCTTACGATTCCTTACTTTTTATCCACTTCTCTCATTCCATGATTAAGATCAATGAACTGTTTTCTTTAAGTGTACACACTTTAATAACCTTTGCCTCCATTCGCTATTGACTGGATAGTCACTATGTATTGAATATTTATTCACTTCTTTCTATCTGCTAGACTTTATGATATTACTGGGAAAACAAATGATGTATGTGTTCACATAGTGCATAGGCTAAATCCACCATTTCATAGAGATGAAAAACTATGGTCCAAAGAAGATCAATGTTTTATTTTATATAAAGTATTGTCACCCAAATTGGGGAGAATCAATATTACCTCACCTAAGCCTTAAATAATAGATATTATAATAAAAAATTCTTCATTAGCCACATGGAAATTCTAAGAATAGAGATGGGAAGGGATTTTCCCAAGATCCCACAGTGACTTCAGGGTTCATTTGGATCAGAAAAACAGGTCTGTTTACCCAGGTTTATGTCGGGTCCAGTATCCCACATTGTGTCTGTATGTTTTCTTGATCTCAAAGTAAAAACACGGGCCAGGCTTCTGCAGAATTTATTTTATTGTTAAGCGAATCAAGGGAATAGATATATATTGAACTCCCCATGACCCAGGCAAAGGAGAAGGTACATTTTTGTAAATTTAAGAGATCTGCCAAAGAAAAATAAAAGCAGAAGCAAGAAAAGGACGAGAGAGCTGGGAAGCCAGCACAGAACCCTGGCTCTCATTCAGCATTTTCCATGATGCTTTAGGTTGATCTTCCCACCACTTTTCCTATAAAAGAAAAAGACAAAACGTGCTCAGCGCAACATCATCTGTGTTCATTGCAGAGGGTGGACAAGGGTCTAACCACGTCATCATCTACGCAATCGTTGGATTGTACAGGTACTTGTGTCAGCGGTCTGGCAGACGTTAATTAGATTCACTCAGAGATGACATCTGTCCCAATAACAGAACGCATGAATCTTAAACTAATTTAATAAGTTTTAGACCTTTTGATTTCAATGGTTATTTCTCTGGGAGTAAATGTATATACAACTGAAAAAGGTAAAAGTGACAAAACAAATAATGGCAAAGAGACTATAGTGTCACAATTCTGGCCTAATAGAAGATGTAAGAAGTTAAACAGAATACTCAGGCATCTGGTATTATGGCAGACCATATATTTAAGCCTTCTTAGTGATGAGTGTTCATCATATCAAATCTCAACATACCCAATGGCCCTTATCCTGGGAAAAGTTTGGTGTTGATTAATCAGATATGCTGTATATAAATGCAGAAATAGTTACTGTATATTGATTCAATATTTATTCATTTAATTTTATGTGCTTAGCTCTGTTATTATTGAGAAAGAGTTATATAACCCCTGTGCTTAGAAATTTTACAGCAAAGTTGAGAGAAATTAAGACATTCATAGGAGAAACTCTGATATAAGAAAAGGATGGCAGTGGTAAGGAAGTGAGGTTACTTTTAAAGAGGGTTATAATTTCCTGGAGTTTAGAGCCATCAGACTAAGAAATTGCTTGTTTGAATAGGTTTCTGTTAATTATAAAATGTGTCCATCTGGAAGCTCACAGTCTATTGGCTAAAATCTAGAGCACCTGTTCTGTTCCTTATTAACACATAAATTCATTAAATACTGGCCCTTGGTAGAATCTTCCTAGCACACTGTCTGTAAAGTCTGAATAGTCTGAATAATAAGGGATGATCCTGTCCTCTGTTCTTTGTTGAAAGGCTCTTTTCATCAGACCAGAAGAGAGGAATGAATGAAAATGGGTGCCTCAGCAACATAGAATTTGCTATAAAATAAAATATCTGAAAATAATGTAGAAAAATCATTGCTTTTCTTGGTAATAAATTTTCTCACAAGATTTTCATGTCTCTGATTTTGGTGAATTTTCAACCTTAATCTCTAAAATTAATAATAATAACAATTACAAAACATAACTAGATAAAAATTATTAAAATTTTTAGTTAGAAGTGGAAAAAATAAGAAAATGTATCAAAATCCTTAAAAATGTATAATGTTTTAAAATTTCCCTAAGACAAATCACATTTAATAATTACAAAGTAATAGAGATTATGCTTTCAAATAATTTATTATGTACACTTTTATTTGTTTTTGACCCATTTGTTTTCAGTCTCTTTGCCGAAAGCTTATTTCGTTAGTTTCTATGGGTGGGTATGAATAGAAACTTCTAGACTATCTCAAAGAAAGTGTCATTGTCTTATTCTAGAAGTTCGCTCTTCCAAGGGTCGGGTTGGTGAGTGTGATACTTACACCATCGCCTTACAGAAGGCGCATTTATTGCCATATGTCTGGCCATCGGAGCCGCAGAAGGGATTGGATTCCCGAGTGCAGAAGACCTGGGGGTCCTGGAACTCACCACAGTCAACCTGCCGAGGGGAGCAGTGAGGTGGGCGTTAGTGCCTCTGCCCAGGGGCTCTTCCCCCCAGCAGAAGCTTTGGACAGCAAGCTCATGATTGTTTATGTGTCTACATATGCACTTATTTATATGAAGTTATGCATAAACATACATTCACGTGAAGTTATATATAAATATATAGACGTTTATTTATATAAAGTTATATATAATTCATGAATATTTATGTAAAGGTACACATAAATATATAGATTTGTTTATATAAAGGCATATATAAATATAGCTAAATATTAATTATGCAAATTTATGCACACATATTTACAAATATTTATAGAAAGACATATGTAAATATATAAACATTTACATAAAGGTATATGCAAATATATCTTTATTTACATATATTTATTTGTTTATATATTTATATGAAATTATATGCATGTATATGAGGTAAAGCTTCCTGAAATAGAAAACAGCCTTCTTTGTCTGCTCATCTGGAATGTATTAAACATAACTGAGACTTTTTATTTGAGACACAAGATACTCATGTCCGTAATTATTGCATTCAGGAGTAAGTTAATGATGTAAGGCAGTTACTTACTCCTCATGAATGTAAGGAGTAAGGCAAATGCCAGAGGTATGACTTTTTGCTCCAACCCTAAATTGTTCCACTGGAGACTAGTTTTTGGTCTTTAAGCGACATTTGGTTTTTTCACTGTATTAATGTAACTCGAATAACTCTACTTCTGTATTGTTATAAAGATATGGTGACTATTGCAAGGAGCTTCCAAATGTTACGTGATGGCTTGTTAATTTTCCCCATGGTGGCTACATCCATTTATTCTCCTGAAAACAAAAATTTTAATGTCTTTATATTAGCTTGCTCTGTCCCTGAGTCTGTTTGCAGTATTTGAACTTTGGTGCCTAAGTTGCTCCATTTAGGATTCTGAGGCTGCATCCAGCCTTGGTGAGAACACGTGCTATGATGGCTAATAATGAAGGTCATGGGCTCTGTAGAGGGAACAATGGTAGCACCTATGCCGCTAATACATGCCCTCAGTTATAGTGATTTCTCAGGAGCAGCCTGGAGTTTTAAAATTCTTCTCAATTCAATGCCAACTGAGTCAATCTTTGGTGTGCAAGTGACACGCACACCATGTTATTCCAGGGCACAGGCAATACACAATAGGTAGAACCAAACTTTTCCAAATGTGGGAAATGAAGTGATCCTTAACATGAAGAGAGGGACCATACTTACTTCTCTCCTAGTTCCTTTAAAATGATACTGCCTTATGTTTATCAATTGCTTTATAATAGTCAAACCACATAGAGTAACTCAGTTGAGTCTCACAATAACCCTGAGAGGTACAGGGAGCAATATTATATTAATCAGTTTATAGATGTGAATATTGATCCTCAGGATAACTAAGTAGGTTCCCAATGCCACCCAACCAGGGAGCATTCAGACCAGTGCTTGACCATACTCCTTCTGATTGCTGATCCACATTTTCCAATAACCTACTATGGTCAATATCCAACACATCCTCATTGAGAGAAATGAAGACCAACTGTCACAATGTACCTTTGACCACACTTAGAGTCAAGGCATGTAAGCTTTATTAAAATACCTTATTACAAAAATGTGTGGGCATTGGTAAGAGGAATCATATCTTTAAGATGTTAGCAAACCATTATATATGGACAAAGCTCTCTGAAGGTTTGCATGGGGAAAAGCTCATCAGAAGAGTCATACAACTGAGTCACAAAATATTATAACATATGTCAGACTTAAGGCACCTGAGACTATTAACACACATTTTTGTTGAAATTTCACATCTTGTACTATTGAGGTTGGGTAGTATGGTGCTTAACAGAGATCTTCTTAGGGCTTGGTTGTATAGAAGATACCTAATTTTTTTTATAGTCCCACTACCCCCTCCCCCCAGTGCTCTTAAAAATAACTCCATCCTTTCATACTACTTCTAGGATAGTAACCTTCCCTTCAGGTCCCCAAATAGAAACCAGGCTGGAAAATCTTTATGGCATGATTAACTATAGGACACTTCTTTCTTAAAAACTAATGTATTTTGTATTTGTCATGAATGTACACATTTGCAATTGTGTACTTAAGTCAAGAACAGACTGTAAACCATAGAATCATCATTGGTATTTTCATGCATTCCACCAATAGCCAATAGATAACTAATATTTGGAAGACATGGTTCTGGGTGCTGGCTATACAGAAAAGAATCAGTTATAAACACTGTCTCCATAAGTTTACCATCATATTCATGTTAGGAAAGCAGAAAAGAACGCAGATAATTACAGCACAGTGTGTGATAGATGCTACAGTGGGCCAAACACAGGCAGCGTGGGAGCTGAGAAAAAGGGCATCTAAGTCAGGGATACGTGTCTCTCTACAGACAGGTCAGTGAGGAAAAAGAAAACAAAAAATGTCTCTTACTTGAAAGAGACGCCATCTTAAGCCACCTTTCCCTGGCAATCGACCCTTTGATCTTGTGATCCCGGCTCTTTTGTCCTTTAGAAAGCAGATATGGAAGTGGCACATGTGGAGGGTGTTGACTTGAAGGACTCCTAGACTCCACCCCTCTCTCCAAGCCCACTTTTCCCCTTCCACTGCCCCCTAGGTATGAGATTAAGAAGGGCTAAGGATTCCCATAAATAAAACCAAATCACTCAAATGATATATGAACAAACTTCCTCGGCACGTAGATAACATTTCATACTTCTAAATTGTCCGGTCCTTCAAGGATCCCTGAAGTGGCTGGAGAACCATGTCTCAGAACTTGTCCTGCCGTTACCCACTGTTTGGGTGTGTAGTTTCAGACAAACCACTCACTGTGCCTCATTTGCTTAGCCAAAGAGTTTTTTAGACAACAGCTGTCATGCTTCAATCCCAGGATTGTTATAAGGATCAGATGTAGCCATACAAAAGTTGTAGAAAGCCAATGTAAAATGTTTGAAATAGTCTTGGACTAGGCGTGCAGAAAGTAAACTTTTATTGTAGGCCTGTTCTAACTGTAGCTCTTACCACATTTTGGAAGGAGTCTCGTACAAATGTTCAGTACCATTAGACAAGGTGGTCTCTAATGACTCTTCTAGCTTCGCTAGTATAACATTTAACAGTGATTCCTTTCTGTAAAGTGGCTTAAATTAAGTTAAGGCCATAGTTCCTCAACTGGGTGTGAGAAGGAACAACTATTGGCCAAACGCTTCTTTTTTTTGTAACTAGGGGCCCCTATTCACTCACTGTGCGAGAAGTTTTAGCATGGTGACCTGGGACAAAAAGGGGTCACACTCTGGGAGCCCCAGAGGTTGGAAAAGGTGAAGAATGACTATGCAGAGCCAACCAGCCATCCTTTCTGTGTGGCAAACAGCAAGACAGGAGAATATCAGAATATCCAGCTGGACCAGAAAGAGAGCACAGCTCCTATAGCTTAAGGAGAAGTAGGCTAAGAATGCTATTCCTTTCCTCTGCCTAAATTTCCTTTCTTGTTTTTTATTCTTATTTTGTTGTCCTTTAGATAGAATCCCAACCACTGGTTTCTTAGTAGACATCAAAAAGCAGGTCCAGACTAATGGAGATAGGGTTATCCTTCTTCTTTAAAATTTCCTCCATGAGACCCAGGAGAGCTGAATCCCCTGGATCTATTTAAAACGCTGTAATGCTTTATATAAGGAGATTGTCCACAGGCAGCAAACACAAGGCCTGCGGGCCAAATGCGGCCCTCCACCTTGTTTTATCTGGCCCACACCTTGTTTCTACCTGGCGGCAGTGCTGAGCTCCTTGCCCCTAGTTAAGGAGTAGTTACATTTATACAGCCTTAAAATTACATTAAGCCCTTTGCAGGCAACTGTGAGGCTGATGTGGCCCCCAGTGAAAATGAGTCTGACACCCCTGGCTGACCTGGGTTTGAATTTCGCTTCTTCCATTCACTAGCTGCGTTACCTTATGCAAACACTTGACTGCTCTGAGTTGAATTCCTTCTTATTTCACAGAGGCCTGACAATGCCTGTCTTCTAGGGTTGTTTTAATGACAAATCCTCTGAAAACACTTTGTAAAGTTTCAAGTATCGTGGGTAGGATTGCTATTACAAACTCCAACAATGTACATTGTTTCACATTCCAGAATTTTTGGAGCCCATTATTTCTTACCCTATTCAGTGAGGGCTGTTTGTTGGTGGTTTTGTTTGAGGGGTTTTTTAGATGGTGTTGGCTTTAACAAGGGCCTCCACTGCTTTCCTTAGATGTCCAGCTTCCTGAGACTGTACCTATGTACTTGGGTGCCAATGTTTAGTATCAGTCTGACCCCTTGTGGTTCTTCAAAGAACTGTACCTTCAAAAACATTCTGGAATCCAGGGATACTGTTAGTGCCCAGATTATCACCTAGTGGCAACTACACAGTCATTGAATTTTGCTGGGAAATGAGCTTATATGATCACAAAAATTAACCCAAAAAGTCAGGATCATTAATATTTTAGTCTGGCACTTCAGTTCTACAAATAAAGCCAATGGAAATTTGCAAACACAAACTCCCGCATGGTGTAGGACTTTGCCTCTTCCCTTTGCTACCACCCAGGCGGTTGCATCAGCTCCTTTTTAAATCACACCAGTTTTCTAACCCCCTCCCTAACTTGCTTCTACTCTCCCTGTTTTTATGCCCCTTCCACACTATCAAAAAAGGCTCTAAAAATGTCTCAGGATACACCCATTGGCTATTTATTAAATGTTAATGATTTTCCTATGTTATCCAGGGGTGTCCAACCTTTTGGCGTCTCTGGGCCACACTGGAAGAAGAAGAGTTGTCTTGGGCCACACATTAAATACACTGCAACATGTAATCACAAATAAAACCCCTCGTAAGGTTTTAAGTAAGTTTACGATTTTGTGTTGGTCTGCGCTCACAGCCATCTCGGGCCACGATGTCTCCTTTTCGGGACTCTCTCCTGACTCCTGTAACGTGTCCGTACTCCAGCTCTCCCCCTGCTTCTTCTCCTCCCCTTTTACCATCTTTTTAATTTTCTTCCTGAGTGTTCACGATGGCCATTTTCAAGAAATTTTATATATTTGATTTTTTTCTCTCAAAGAGAGAAAAGTCATACTCATCATACTGATGAGTCTTAGATGGTTTTTCTTGATTTCATCAAAATTTCAAACTCTATGCTCTGACCAGTGTGGCTCAGTTGGTTGAGTGTCATTTCACAAAGCACAAAGTCTCTGGTTCGATTCTCGGTGAGGGCACACGCCTGGGTTGTGGGTTGGCCCTCACTCAGGGTGTGTGCAAGGGGCAACCAATCCATGTTTCTCTCTCACATCGATGTTTCTCACCCTGCCTTTCTCCCTAACTTCCCCTCTCTCTAAAAATAAATAAAATGTTTTAAAAAACCCCTCTATTTCCTATTGTTAGAAATGTACAGAGCAACTCTAGGTAACAATTTAATTTATATTTAATGCTCAATTATGTCCAAAATATAATTTTAATCTTTCCCTCCAAACTAGTTTTACATTCTAATTTTTCCTTTTTACAGAACAGTACCATTCTTCGGTTTTCTCAACCCACCCTCAGACTACAACGTTGCCATTTATTTCCCCTTGCAAGGGTTACCTTTTGTGTATTTCTTCGTCTCACGTGTCTTTCACCAATTCCAAGTTTACCTCCTATACCCACCCTCAATAGTCCCTGGCTGAGTTAATGCAATACATCCTATCCTCTCTGCTTTCATTTCATCCGTGTCTCAAAATCCCTCTTAAATGTGGAGACAAGTTATCTTACTTTAAACTACTGTTTTCGTTATACTATGATTACTTCTTTGTTTAAGAAGGGAGCATAGCAAAAGCTATGGTTTATTTGTTCAGAAGATTGCACTGCCCAAAGCACATTGACATGCATTGCACTGGGGCTTTCTGTTGCTCTCAAAAGGTGGCCTGGGGCCGTGGAAGCTCACTCCTTAAGGAGCCAGTGGTCCTGAGGTGTTGACTATACCTTTATTAAAGCTGTTGGTAAGTTGAAGTCAACTTAGGTCCTCTTTCTGAGGCCTCAATTTTCCTACCTGTCGTTAACCTGTAGATGCTGGTTAATGTCTTCAAATTGTATTTTGGTATTTTGCCAATAACTTAATAGTAGTTTAATTGAAACTAATTAGGAAAGATTAATAGCCCAAGACACACTCTAGTTATGGAGCATTGTTTTACTAACTGTAGTAAAACTCATTGTGTCTTAATCTTAAAGTATAAACAAAAATAAATATAGATATCCCTCCAAAATTACTGTAACAGAAAATGATTGCCAATCTTTGTTTTTGGGGGTTCGTGTTAATTCTAATCTGAAATATTCACTTAAACAACTCTTTAAGGATATGGCTAGTAGGAAAATAAGAAAAATAAAGACAACACAGTGAATTATTTTAAAAGGATTCCTGTACAATTCTTTAGACTGTTAACTACAATCTACCATCAGGTGCTTCAGCATGGAGACTTCTTGGCATAAGTGAAATGACTTAAATGTTGGAGGGAACCTTCCTTCTTTTTGTCTTAGTGGGATCAGACTTGAGCAGGCATGCTCCTGAGGTTAGTTTCCATTTTTTCTGCCTGTTGTTGGGACCGCCACCATCTTTCCAGCCATACGGAAGAGAAATAGTAGAGAGCAAAAGAGGGAGAGACTCATGGACATGGACAACAGCGTGGTGATTGCAGGGGAGTAGAGGAGATAAGGGGACTAAATGGTAACAGAAAAAAAATTACAAAAAAAAGAAATGGTAGCCTCGATGCCATCAGAAAGTTGGCACCCTCCCTTCTCTGTATATTTCAGTGGGGAAAAGACAGTGGTCTTGGCAAGGCCGGGCTTGGTTCGTACTGAGTCAGATACCTGAAGTCAGATGGGGTTTTAGAAATCATTGCATCCAAATGTTTTACTTTAGAGATGTGGAAACAAAGGCAATGACAAGGGAAGGAGACATCCCTCAGATCACACAGTCAGTAAGTATTTGAATTAGAACTCATGTCTGTTGTCCCTAAAATATTCGAGCAAAGTCAGTGCTCCTCAGCACCGACTAATTATTTACAATGCAGATTCAACCCCCCTACCTGTGTGATCATTATTTAGTAAGTCTGGCTTAGCACTGGGGATCTATATGTGTAGTAAGCCTCCCCAGTAACCCCAAAACAAGTCCACTCTGAAACTTGGGCCTATCAGGAATAGAATCAGTAAATAGCTGATTTTAAATGAACTTTAGAAAACACTGAAAATCTGGGAAACATTACAAATCCTGGAAATCAAAACTTAAACAAGAGACTTATGTGTTGATGAGAAAACTGGGATTATATTCCATGTGTTTTCAGTTTGCATGTAATGATCTCATATTTTACTACCTGGTGGGATACAAGATGGGCTGGCTGGATCTAGGGTTCTTTGTTTGTTTGTTTTGATATTTAACATAGATTGTGCTATCATATATGTTTAAACATAATAATAAATTAATTTTAAGATGAACAATTTTATATACAAATACAAACACACGTGTGTTATACATACAGGTGCGCACACGCAATGTGAGTTAATTACAGGGCATCCTCCATATACAACACATCTCAATTTCTGAGATTCTAAAATTGGAAAGGAGAAAAGTCTTACGCAATATAGTAGGTGTACTAGGGTTGAAATAGGTTTTCAACTTTTTTGCCAACTCCAGATAGTTGGCAGGTGTGTCTGGAAACTTGGATGTCAGGTTCTTGGGCACACCAAGGCTAGTGAGAGCCATTGTCAAGATCAAGCAGAAATGCTCTCAATGGACACAGGAGCAGGATGGATTGACTGGGCAGATACCACTTGTTTATGTTGTCTTTGATAGTTAGAACAAGCAATCCGGAAAAAAGTCGGTGGATTAATTTGGAAAAAAATCAACCAGACAATGAAGACAATTTATGCCCCTTCCAATATTTTACCCAAAATGTATTTACGTTTGCGGGAATGAGTCTGCGTGTACTTGATACAAAGCAGTAAGCAACTTCTGTGTCTACTTTTGGTGGTCTCACTTCTACAAAGAAGATAACCTCTACCCTAACGCCTTCAAAAGTTGTTAATTATTAGTCAATAATTAGTCCTTTTACAGTTTACCAAATGCTTCCACACAGTTTATTTAATTTCAATCTGACTACGATTCTGTGAGGCGAATAAGATTATCCCCCTTTTTTATAGTTGTAGGAATTGCAGCTCAGAAGACCTGAGTAACTTGCTCAAGATCCTACAGGGAAAGCAGGGATACAGTATGAGTGTTAACATAGATTCATCCTATTTTCATTTACAGTTATTTTACTTCAACAAAACCTGGGAATGGGTGTTTAGAGTCTTTTAACTCATGGAGAAATTAGTGTTAAAAAATTAGTTACTTCTACCGATTTCTGGATTTGGCCTGCTTCTTTGTTGTTTTTGCTCTTTTACCCAGAGACAAACCTCTGTTTGGCCCTGGGAAATACCAGGCAAGCCTCACCCAAGTCTGAAGAATAGATCAAAATATACACTGACCTGTTCTCCTTGACTGAAGACACCTGGAAAAGAAAAAAGGCACAAAATCTGAACACTGTAATTTCTGAAAGAACAAAAGGTGGCATTTGCAAAATTAAGAAATCCTCACGCCTGAATTGATACTTGTTCTTGGTTCCTGGTCATCCCAGCAAGGCAGGGCATGGTTGTTCTACTTTTTTATGCCTGTTCACTTCTTAGGGAGCAGTAGAAACTTGGGAAGTGATGAAAGGAGATGGACCAGGATGAGGTCATATTTCTTAGGGGTTGGGGGATGGGTGGGAGAAAACTGTTTTGGGATCTGGCGATTCATGTTACAGTTCTGGCCTAGTTACTAATTCACAGTGGGGATGACCTCATCTCTGGTCTTCCTGTGCAGAAGTTGGGCTGGAAAGTCACCTCAAACTTGGACATTTCGAGGCTTAGTGTATTGTCTTTGTCACGGGCGGTTCAGGAAGAGATTAACTTTGTTGTTTGTTCTTTGAGCTCAAAATTGCTTTTCTGACTTCGATACTCAGCTTTAAAGACTTGGCCCAAATAGACACTGTCAAGGGCAGAGTCTTGCTGGCTTCTGTGACTCATTCCTCTTGCTACATCTCTTTAAATTTCTGAGAGAGGAAAAGCCGTCTATAAAGACAGTCTTGATTCTCTGTCTCCTTCCATCTTTATGGTTATGTCTGTGCTTTTAGGTTGTGGCTAATGGGCTCAATGGTTTAAAATACTGAAATAATAAAATCTTCAGTTCAGTTCTGGTATGCCCCCAATTCTGGTCATTTCTGAGGCACTCCCAATGCCAGTGACGCCTAGCACATTTAGCCAAAAGCCACCTTGGTGACAGAAAGTGTGTGGATAAGTGTCAGCGTGTGAGGGATGACAACTGGCAATATCTTAAAGCACATTCTCTGTTCATGGGGGTGAGAAGGGAACAAGGCTTTTAAACTTGAAATGAAGTCAATGGCCATCTACTATAATGACTGCCAACCTTACTGCAGCACTGTTATTAAAAATACAGATGCTTAGGACAATGACTTGAAAATTCCATTATATAGACCAAAAAGGGCATGGAAGTCTATATTTTTGTAAACCACTGCAAGTGATTTTTATGACTGAAAAAACTCATTATTACAATTCTCAGCCATTTCTTCATGGTATGAACTTCTTATCAGAAGAAGAGAGATTTTGTCCAATGTCTTATATGTATTAAGGCAGAGGGAAGATTAACATCAACAAGACCTGAGTTCAATACAGTGGTCTTATTATTAAACTTTAAAAATGTCAATATTCATAGACATTTGTTGAACTTTTACTGTATCCCTTTCACTATATAAAGCACTTTACATGCATTTTCTCACTTAACTGCACACATAGAAATGTTATTTTTATACCCCTCTATTATAGATGAGTAAAAGACTCAGAAAAGTCACATGCTATAAAATGGAAATGCCAGGACTGAAATTCAACATTAAGACTCTTAGACATTTAGCCTTCCCAAATACTGACTTACCTAGGAAGAACCATATTTTGATAAATTAAGTGCATTAGTCAACCACATCCAATTAATATATTAGTTTACCTTTCTAAAGAGAAGCAATAAGGGCATATCAATTAATTTCTAAGAGTGTCTTAGTAAGCAGGCTTTAATATAGTCATATCTATTTTTTACGCAATCTCTGCAGTTGACAGAAACACCACTTCACATTTTTAGCCTTAGTAGTCAATCTTATTCTTAACATCACAGTAATTCTTTATCCAGTTTTCTCATATTTCTAAATGTGCTTGTTCATGTAAATATGATTGGTTTCCTGTGAGCAGCAACTTCTTTATCTATTTAATTTCATTGAAAAATTGTTGCATGTTCAGGCATTTAAAATCTCTGATAGTCCCCAAATTCAACAGCTTTTGTCCCAGAAAATGATAGATTAGACACGGAAAGTTCCAAGACCCAGGCTCATTTCTAGAACTTTATGAATGAAAGAACATCTCAGAGAGCTGAGCTATATCTCCAGCTGACATGGCCATAAGCAGAAGAGATGGGCATAGGTCTTGGGTCTGGAGCCTTTAGTGTGTGTGCTCTGTCCACTACCATAGCATGGGGTGTAAAAATAAAGGAGGACGGAAAGAGATACATGGCCCTGTTCATTCACATGGCCCTGGACTGAAAGACATCAGATCAAAGTACGCAAAGCACCTTTGAACAATCTGAACTGATAGAACATAAGACTGTTGCTCAAAGACCTTCCCCTTCTTGAGGAATTGTTGAGTTCCCCAGCAGCATGTACACTGCAGTCTTCTAACACTGGATAGCTCTTTTTCTGAAGGATTCTCTAATTGAGTTTCCTTTACCCCCCTTGTTTTCATTTTAATCCCAATTATTGTATAAGAATAATGAGGGCAGGATGGTTTTCTTTGTCTTAGAAAGCCAAGCTAATACTTAAAACAACTAGCCATCCCCCAGTCTAGTTTTGTGGAATGAGCATAAGCTGCGATGTCTAAAAGACCTGACCAAATTCCAAACTCTACTTACGAGTTGTGATTCCTTCGGCAATTTTCAAATTTTTTTGTGCCCTGATTTCTTACATGTGGACTACAGATAAGTGTATCTTGCTATGTGTTTTGGAGATAATGCCTAGAAGCTCTTATTACATGCCTAGAATATAGTATATGCTCAACAAAGGAAAGTTATTTTTTATCATTATTACTATTACCATTTTCATCATCACAATCATTATCATCATTAGGATAACCTCTCAGAATTGGTCTTGGTAGACAAATACCCTTGGCATTTCCAGTTCAGCATAAATATTGGATTTCAATTTTAAAGGAAAAAAAACTCACCTGAGAAAAAGCAGAAAAGAGCCAGAGAGAGGAGCAGAAAGACACCTGATATTTTCATGGTGCCAGTTAGCTCGCTCAGGTCAAGGCTGGTTTGTCCTGCTCAGGTTCTCTGTCAAGACACTGCCCAGAGCACCCAAATGCACACTCAGACATATATATATATATATGTAGACATGGTAGAGGGAGTTGGGATCTCCACCTTCTTCATAAAGTCACATTCTAAAACCATATGTAGTCCTATACACTTGAGGCATTTATGATGACCTGTCATCGACGTAAAGAAATGCTTCATGATCTCCATCAATCTTAAAATTAGGACATTTATGTGAGTCGTGCCTTAGATCTTATTCATGGAGGATGTCATTTTCCACCGGTAAAGTAGACTTTCCTAACCACCAATACATCCTCCCTGCTCTTCCCTCTACAGTTTCGCTACATTAAAGGGATGAGTCACTGGTGGGGCCCACTTGATGTCAGTGTCTCTTTCAGACAGGTCCTGCATGTCTGGAGTCCAGGTGAGTAATCACAGAGGAATGAAATCTTGGGTGTAACATGGATTTTCAGAGTCTACATCATCCAAGATGTACCAAAAAATATAAGCATTCTACAATGTTACCAGAACTGCATCAGTAAAAGCATTTTGGGGGGCAGAAATCAGCGCATTGATTTTTTAAAATCATTACTGTAGTCAAGTGGCAGAGATTTTCAATTTTTAAGTCAAAATGAACAAGAGAGCCTATGTATATTTTTAATTAGTAAAGAAATAAATTTTTAATTTTTAGAAGTGACTGAATTGAGGAATATTTGCTATTTCCCCTCTTCTGCAAGGTAAACATGTAGTTATCATAAAACTCTTTAAGTTTTAACTCCTTGAAAGTATGTTTCTGTGCAAGTTAAATGAATTCCATTAACTATCATGGCCAATTTAATTGCCAGACCGAGCAAAGAGTGGGACCCCATAGGTTTCTTTGGGGGAACAAAAAATAAATACTGGTTACAGTGATAATGACAAAGTCTGACTTGAGTCACCATCAGCTACTCAAAATATCATGGAGAAAAACATAACAATTTAAAGTGTGGGAAGAATGTGCAGAATGTGCCTGATTTAAGTACAAGCGATTCATGCAATGTTGTACAAATAACTTCGACCTTATACACCTAATAACTGGTTTCCTCTGGAAGCAGTCACTTTGAGAAAATGTAGACACAGGTCAGATATTGTTCTCTTTTCTTCAGGGTATTTGTTTTCTTTCTGGAAATTACATATCTTTAGAAATTTTAATTTGGTTTATTTCAATATTTAGGGTGAATTTTACAGTCTTTGAGAAAAGGGAATATACTTTATTGAATTTTACAATAAAAAAAATATTACCTCTTAATAAAAAATGAAGCATGACTGTGATAAAAAATAAGAATGTTTTAAGTTGCTTCTCTGACAGTTTGCAAAGACCTGAGCTTACAGGGTAGAGGGAAAAGGGAAAAGAGGAGCGTAGACAGGAAAGAGAGGAAAGGAATGAGAGAGAAGGAACAGTATGTGCCTGGCAAGTATTCGAAGCGATAACATAAACACACACACACTCACATGTGTGCAACCTTAAAATCCTTTACAAGCAGTTATAGGTCAGATGTCAGACACCAATGAAAAACCTTAAAAACTGTATGGAAGTTTTTCTTGAACAGTTGATGGGAGCAGGAGTCTAAGAATATTTAGAAAAACAGAATAATTGGGAAAACACTTCAGGAAAGCTATGGGATTTTCACATAACACTTTTGTCTGTTTTAATTATTTTGGCCTCATTAAGTGAGATAATATAAAGAACCCGCTTGGAAACTTGACATCATTTCATAGGCTTGGTTTTATATATTGCTGCCTTTCTCCATCTTTCACATCCCACACCCAGTGCCCTCTCCTCCCTTTTGCCTTCGCCCTTTCCTTCCCCTTTCGTGATCTGACTATCTGGAGACAGTCTAAGCATAGTTCCATGTCCCAGAGTGGTAACAATTCAAAAGTGTTCACTAATATTAAACAAAAAGGTAACAGTGGGAGTCAGTGGCATTCCATCACAAAGTCTACGCAGCCTTCCTGACATTGGTTGCAACTTCTCCCAAGTGTCATTTATGGTAGTTTGCTTCTCAAAATCATTGTTTACTCTCTCTCTTCATCTTCCATTCATTCTATCCTTCCCTACTTCCCCATTCTTCAAGTGTTGTTCTTCAATAGGTGTTTTTGATAGAATGATTCTAACCCATTTTTTTCTGACAGGTTTCAATTCTGTATGTTCAATATTTACCCTCCTCTCCATACCAAAAATAAGTATTGGCTCTGGACTGGTGTCGGGGAGAGACTACTGTGTCACAGAGATATATTTTAAGAAGTCTGGTACCTTGAACAACAATAGTTTTTGTTAGGTCTCTGAGCCCATGTGAAAGAGAGTTTTTTTTCTTTTTATAAAACATAAAGGAAAGGGTAAGAAACTGTTCCAGGAATCACTTAATTAGCTCCTTAAGTAAAAAGCTGAGATAATAGGTTACAGAGAAGTGACAGGCAATTATTCACAAACATGAAAGAAACTATAATTCTAGTCTTTTGGCTACAGAATAAGTAGAGGAGAGCTCTTTGAATTTTGTTTTCTGTGGCACTCTGAGAGAAAAATAGGAGAAGATTTAACAATCATAACATTTAAGTGTAAGTTTCAATGAATCAAATCATAAAAAGAAAACACAAAAAGCAAAGGCGGTGCGGGAGAAAGCAGTAGAAGTCGGCCCTTTTGCAGATGGTAGCATGCAGTCCCATCACACGTGTAGTTGATTTCCAAAAGTTAGCTATGCCTATTTTCTTTCATGTCATTAAAACAAAAACAGTGTAAGATTATATTTTGCAAGTACAGTTTATCATACAAACATGATACATTTCCTCCCAAATAGTACCATTTGGGGTAGTATACACAAAATCATCATATTTTTAAAGAATCATTCTGATTCTCTAGTTTTGGGGTCTTAAGAGTTTTTTTGCACATTTGAGGGATTTTAAGGGTAATTTTGGTTGATTAATCTTGGTTGCTGATTCTACAATATTTCTGCACCTACTGAGGTGCAGCTGCATTGCTTTCGGAAAGCTTGGTCACGGGCCCAGTGACGTATACACATGTCTGTTTGTATGTTTTACTATTTTACTCATTCATATAAACTTCCCCCAATATTGTTCATTTGCAGCACACTGTGTTATTTTGAAATGTCACTTCTCAAACATCAATGCTCTTATCTCCAAGCCCTAGAGCACAGATGCTATTTTGCAGAGATCATGAGACAGAGACATCTTTTCAAAAAAGAACAGACACCATCTTGATCATGGGAGTCACTGCTCAGATTAAATTTTGAAGTGGCTTTTTCCTTTTAACATTACTAGCCATACATTGTACTAAAATCAATAATTCTTTGTTTACATCAATCTTTGGTCGAAGTGACAATTGCTTTTCTTGAAACTTCCATTGGACCATGTAGGAAAGAGGAGAAACCTTTGCTAGGTCAGAAGGGAGGCGCCTGGAAAGAGAATAAGAAAGGGGATCTAGAGTTCAGGCTTCCACGCCCTGGCTTAGTTCAAAATCCCTGGATTTTAGAGGAGGATAGAGAGGCACCATCTGCCTTGGCGTGAGGGAGGCAGAGCAGCAGTAACAAGGGAGGTACCTAAGTATTTGCCCCTGACAGCGGTCTTACAAGGGCTCTTACACTGCAGTGAAGATCAGGGAAAGCAGATGAAATTTATAAGAAGGGATTTAGGAGTGGAGAAAGTGGGGGGACAGGCAGGGAACACAGGGACCGTAGGAGCCATGTTGCATTGCAGCATATAATGGAGGGGACAGAAGTCAATATCCAGGAACCAAGTGGTAAGAAACGCCTCACCCAAGGCTAGTGTAGATGAAACCCTGATCTGCAAATGTCCTGAAGCTTCCTTCTGGAACAAGATTCCACCTTTGGGGGAAAGAAGGAATGAGGAGAACCACTGAGGAGGGAGAACCAGAGGTACCCCCACTCAACAAAATATGAGTCCTTAATGGGAGGAATTCTGTGGTATCTACAGTACTTTCAAACATTTTTAGTAATTAATAGCCCATCAGGAAATGTTTGTTGTAGGATGGAGATTGAAATATCTTTAATTGACAAGGCAAGTATATTCTGATGTTACTGTAAAGTAAAGAACAATTAAAACAAGGTAATCTCATTTTGGCACATAAACCTTAGCTTATATATATACATTTCAATTCACTCTACTCAATATATTCGGTCCAAACTCCATGGATCTTTTATCAGAAAGATAATGTAGATTTTTTAAAATTAGTCGTGACCTGAAAGAACATTTACCTAGATTTTCTACTCAATACAAAATACAATCTGAAGTTTCCCTAAGAAATACATATACTTCATGGTTCTGTGATGGAGAAGAAAGAATATAGACTGATTCCAGAGGGACCTGGGATATTCATTCCACTCCTGTCACAAACTGTATGATTTGAGGGGTATTAGTTAAACGTTCTGAGTTTAATGTTCCTAAGATGGCTTTCTGGGTTATTTTCATGCACTTGATATTTATTTCTTTGACTTTCTTGGCTCAGAAATACCTTTAGTGTTTTGTTGACATTTTACGTACAGTCTCTTGAAATTGTTTAGACTTCAATATGTCATCACATTAGTGATCCCTTCCAACTTTGTGTCAACTATAAAGGTACTAAAAGTCTTCTGGATCATCATCAATGTCATTGAAAAGTGTTGAACAAAACAGGCTTGAATATATTTCACTGACTTATCTCCAAGGTTGTTCTATTGCAATCAATGTTCATATTTTTTCTGGAATGGTACCAAGTTCTTACCCTTATGAAATGCAACGAGGCATATTTGGCATGATTTACTTTTAAATAATCTATGTAGACTACTGGCCATCCTGACCTTCTTTCCTAAATGCTCATATTATTGTATTTCCTATTGTCCATCATAGTCTCTGGATGTTCTTTTCTTTAATCACTACGTGTCTAAATTCTACCTATCATACAATGAGAAGTCCAGATTTCAATACTCTTTTTTAAATATATTTTATTGATTATGCTATTACAGTTGTGCCATTACCCCCCTTCATTCCCCTCCACCCTGCACACCCCCTCCCACCCACATTCCTCCCTTTACTTCATGTCCATGTGTCATAAGTCCTTTAGCTTCTACATTTTCCATACTATTCTTGCCCTCCCCCTGTCTATTTTCTAACTAC
>CM052546.1:19507037-19565502 GCA_028533065.1 Trachops cirrhosus
TGCCTGTAAGGTCTCTTTTGAGAAATCAGCTGACAGTCTGATGGGATCTCCTTTGTAGGAGACTGTCCCCTTATCTCTTGCTGCTTCTAGAATTCTCTCTTCATTTTAATCTTGGGTAATGTAATTATGATGTGCCTTGGTGTGTTCCTCCTTGGGTCCAACTTCTTTGGGACTCTCTGAGCTTCCTGGACTTCCTGGAAGTCTATTTCCTTTGTCAGATTCGGGAAGTTCTCCTTTATTATTTGTTCAAATAAGTTTTCCACTTGTTGCTCTTCCTGTTCTCCTTCTGGTACCACTATAATTCGGATGTTGGAATGTTTAAAGATGTTCTGGAGGTTCCTAAGCCTCTCCTCATTTTTTTGAATTCTTATTTCATCATTCTTTTCTGTTTGGTTGTTTCTTTCTTCCTCCTGGTCCACTCCATTTATTTGAGTCCCAGTTTTCTTCCCATCACTCTTGGTTCCCTGTACATTTTCCTTCATTTCACTTAGCATAACCTTCATTTGTTCATCTAATTTGCAAGCAAATTCAACCAATTCTGTGAGCATCCTGATCACCAGTGCTTTGAATTGTGCAGCTGATAGGTTGGCTATCTCTTGGTTGCTTAGTTGTATTTTCTGTGGAGCTTTGATCTGTTCTTCCATTTTGGCCATTTTTTTTTTTTGTCTTGTCTTGCCTGTTATGTATGAGGGGCAGAGCCTTAGGTATTCACCAGGGCGGGGCAACCCAGTTGTTGGGTTTTGTCCTCTCTGTGGGGGCAGGGTCTGAGAGGGAACAATGGTGCTTTCTCCACTCTCCACTGGACTTCAGTCCCTTCCGCAGCTTCCCCCAAGCAAACTGGGCCTTTCTGGTGCTGATTCCCATGTGGGTGGGCTTGTGCACATTCTGGGACCCCGTGGGTCTCCCCAACGAACTCTCCTGTGAGGCTGGGAGTCTCTCCCTGTGCCTCAACCCCCACTGGTGTTTTCAATCAGTGCCCCGAGGCTCTATTTCCCGGCGCTGAGCCCCGGGGTTACACGCAGTGCCTTGCTTCACAATTGCTGCCTTGCTTCACAATTGCCACTTTGCTGGGTGTGCTGGTTGCCACCCCATGACTGGGGTCTGCCAGCCACCGCCTGCGCACCCAGGGTTCACCTGCTGTGGTCTTGCACCTACCTGGAATGCCTTCCACGCCTGGTCCCACCACTCTTTGTGCCATGACCCCTCTCCACCTGGCTGCCCAACTCTGCCCTTTTGGTCTGGATGACTGGGTCTGGATGAACGTGTCTAATTTAAGTCCTTGGTTGTCTGACTTCCATATAGTTCAATGTTCTGTCAATTCTGGTTGTTATTCTGTTTCTAAATTGTTGTTGTCCCTATCTCGGTTGTGGGAGGAGGCACAGTGTGTCTACCTATGCTTCCATCTTGGCTGGAAGTGATCTCAATACTCTTCACAGAGCATTTCTTAACCCTGTAAGGCAGATGTCCTACACTTTTTATATAAAGATCTACTCTGGCTTGTTGATATATTACATTTGGCCTATAAATTGCTTTGAAATTTTTTAAAGCAGTCCACAACTTTTAAATTTTAAATTATGAATGAAAAATAAATAGAACATGAAATTTAAAAAAATATTTGGGCCCTTCATTGCCAGGGCTGGCCAAGTCAGCTGAAGTTTGGTGTAACTGCCTCATTTAAATGGGTGGTTCACTCATCGGCCTCATTTGTTGCTGCTGGCCCGAGAAGGCACTTGAGTTTGGGAGTCTTGCCCTTGATACTAATAATACTTAATCTTCTTAGTTTTCATGACACATAACTTTAATTTTCTTGTGAAATTTTTCTACTTTGTAAAATTATGCCCATCAGACATTTCTTCTCTTTGTCTAGATGCTTCCTGTGGACCAAATCTATACCTGATTAATCTTTTATCCTCCAAATTTCTGTCTTGTATTCAGCAATTACTACACATTCATTTAAAAAAAAACATGTGATTTAAAAGAATAATTAACTCTATTTCACACCAGAGATCATTAGTTACCATTGCAGCCAACAATTTCCAAAATCTATTGTCTTCTGTGTTTTAAACATGTAGACATTTGCTCATCTCTAGTTTTCTAGCATTCCTTTCATTTCTTTGATTCCCTATAGGCACATTTCAACCATACTGTATGTAAGTAACCTCACTTGTAAATCTATCCTTCCCGGCTTTCTGTATTTTCATAGGGAAAAGGTCTTAACACTCACTGACATACAGGATCACGTAGGCAGCCAGTCACATAATTGGGAGTCAGATTTTGCAATGTGCAGATGGTTGAGTGCCGAGTCTCTCTCTGTTCAGTTCGTATGACCTGCTCCATTCGCTGTGTTTGCCCCACCATGGCGTTCCCTTCACACCCCAGCTTGTTATTGTCAGGACGATCTACGTTTCTTTATATTACTCTAGCCACAATGAAAATCAAATTAAGTCAAAAGTACAGTTTGCTATATAAAACTTTTGAAAGTTAACTGATGCTATGAAGTTTAATATAGTATTAAGAAAAGTTGAATTTCATTGAAAGATTTCTGTCTTCCTAATTTTCTTTCTATTTTGTATTTTTTGAATTCAGTTTGAAGGATAAATTTTATGTATCTGTTTTTATGTTAAGCCTACTCAAATCTCTTATTTTTAAATTTAAGTGTTACAACTTAGCATTAATTTGAATAAGACTCAAGAAAAATTATTTAGTATAGGTGTTTTCTTCTTTGACAAGGTCACTAGACTGGTGGGTCCGAGGCACACAGCAGACATAATGGACTGAAACATCAGCAAGGCATTAGATAATGCCTCGCATGCGTAATTGTGGAAGAATCAAGATGATGAGTAGATGACTGTAACTGGTGGAACAGCTGAACAAAAAGGTGCTGATGGATGAATTAACATGACCAGGAGGGAAGAATACTGTCCCAGTCAGTGCTTTTATAACTGACTTAAATGAAGATACAGAAAGCGCGCTGTAAATATGAAGTCACATCCCTGTTAGTCTCTGTTCCCGTGGTTCATTCTCTTCACTTACATAGAGAGGGTTTCCTCCTGTTCACTTTTGCCAGTCATCATGCCCACTATGCAGTGATCTTTTTGACTCCTGACATAAAACCCCACCTTCAATGATGGCATCAGACTTGTCAGTAAAATTGTTTAAGATAACACAGCTCACGTCTATTCCTTTGATCCTTTATCTCTCTCAACGAAACGTTAGTAAGTCTGTAAGGGGTTAATACTGAATTGCTATGTTTATTGATTTTGTTGGGCAGCTGTATCTACAACATGAGATTATAACAATCATGAAAGAAAGATAGGGTTTTATCTTATTTTTCTTTTAAATTCTGTTACTCATTTCCCTGGGCTGAGTCCAGGTCATAAAATATTTTTCAATGATAAAATGCAAAGTATTTATATTTACTTACATTTTTTAATCTATTAATCTTTTGGCTCTCCTATCGAAACTGCCTCCTAATTTTCTTTGCTGCTCTTGGAATGTTGAGATTCTCCAGTGATTTCAAAAGTTTGGCTTTGCTTCCTCTGTGTCCTCACAGTGGTTTGCACATGCCTTGACTATGGTACTCTTAACATGGTGTCTGTTATCCGTGAACTCACGGAGCTCACATTTTACCAAGTCAGATACACACAATATAAGTCACATGTAATGCAATAGCACTCTAGAAAACTCATCTTTTCAATGTTCTATGGGTGCATAAGTAAAGATTCAGCTTATTTTGCTAAGGTGTTGTCACCAGAGGTCCCATTTAAAAAAAGAAACACTCACACAACTGTGAGTTTTGAAGGATAAATAAAAGTTCTGTGGCAAAATAAGCCTTGTTGGAAGGGGAGGGGGTGGATGCTGAAGAAGAGGATGAGGACACATAGGTAGAGATAAAATCAAGCAAAAATCCATGAGAGTAGACATGAATGTATGAAGATTATTGACTATATAAACACCAAATAGCTCAGGGGGATGGAGCATACGATACCTGGTAAGGATGGTTGAAAAGGAGACGGAAGATAGGTCAGGAAGAAATGGGTCCTGGAAGGTCATTCTGCTTACAGGGTGTACAGTGGACAAAGGAGAAAAGAATCATTCTCTGGCAAATGTGATGAGAAAGAAGCTAGGATGAATTGTACTTTGGTAACAATGGAAAGAAGGAAATAGTTTCAGTCCAACTAAATGTCTGGCCTTGCCTATTCCCTTTGAAGCTTAATTACAACTATAAGAGGAAGCCTCTTAAACATTTGTGAACACACTCTACAATACGAGGGAAAAGTTGGCAAAAGTCTTTTAAAATCACAAGGAAGCACTGTTGTCCAGGTCAGGTGATGTAGTTCAAACAAATCATTATTTGGGGAAAGCCTCTACAAGAATTTTTATTTCTAAGCTCAACAACATTATTTCGGCTATGAAAATTCTCTCCCATGCCTATTCACTCTGGTCCAGTCAAGCTACCCCAGGGCAAAAATAACTGGGAGTGGCTCTCCATTGCTTAACAAAGCTTAGCCAATAAAATTAAAGAGCTTTAGCTTGGGATTCAAGGTTTTTCTGTGATCCCGCAGACCTCTGTCTCAATTTCATCTCCCAGTTTCCTTTCCCAGCTTTCGAGGCTCAACCCACTAGAATACTGAGTAATCTGCATTTTTCTCTTTGTGTACTTTTGCCCATTAATATCTTTTCTGTCTCAAATACATGTTGCTACCTCTGCCCATAAGAGTCTGACTCGATTTTCTGGCCAAGTGAAATAAAGCCAATTCTAAAATATTTTCCATAGTCACCCAAGAAGAAATCAATCAATTTCTCTCTTTTGATTTATAATAAATTTGATTTATAGTGCAGCATTAACAAGTGGAGCTGAATTGGTGTCTGGAAGTTATGTTTGGCAATAACAGAACTCTGAACATATGACATTGGCTCTGGGACTGGGTGGCGGCAGAAGCGACAAGGACCTTGAGGAAACAAGGAGCAGAAGCCTGATAAGCCCCTGGAGGCTGTTGGACATGGTTTACACACAAATGATAAAACTGTTCCAGAAACCTGGAGGAAAGCAGACGTATCTTATTTAGCAATGAAAAGTTGAACAAAAACTGAGGTCTGGACTGACATAGAATCTGGGAAAAATATCTAATGAACTGAGAGATCTTGCTAAGGAGATTTCCAGGTTAGATGTTGGAAATATCAACTGATTTCATCATAAGGTACAGAAAAAGAAAACTGAACTTTAAAAAAGGAATTAGCCAGTTTTCCAGCAGACTCTGGAGGGAAGAGAAAGGACCTAAAACTTTCTGGATTCGACGCCATAATTGTTTCTCATCCCCAGTCTCTCCCAGGAAAGAAAGTTGGGACAAAAATAAAAGCCTGGTGGCTGCCGGCAAAACATCTCAAGGTCAAGACATATCCAAGTATGGAACTGTCACACCCTTTTAAACCTCAGATAGTTTTCAGATGGTGCCGCACAGGCCTTGTCAATGACCTTCCAAGGATCTTAAGGCTAGATCTCATCTCTGTGAAACAATGGAGCCTCTAAGTGGCATTGTCTGACAGCAGCCATACAGGGGCCAAGGGTGGAGCAGGGCTTCTTCCGAATAGTTTTGAAGGGTGCCTTTTGTCCAATGATGTGTAACGCAAAATGATGCATAAAGAACCCAAAATGTTTTTGAACAAATTAAACAAGCCTAGACTGGAAAGGACAGATGTAAAAAATGGAGAGGCTGTGTTTTGTGCGATTAGATAGAAAACATCTATGGGCAGGAAGAAAGCTGCTCAGTTGTGAATACAGGATTTTTTTTTATGGCGGTGAGAAAGGGAGATGACTCAGATGGAATAACCAAGAGACCAGAGCACCTAACAGAAACATCAGAGAATTACTCCCAGGTAGCAGTGCAGGGACTTTATAAAAACAACGACAACAACTGGTGACTTGTGCCTGGTTATTAGAGATTTAGGGTGATGAAAGTGGCCTGATAAAACTCATATTTAGAATTATGATAAAAATCATATTTAGAATGTAAAGCTGATGTATAATTTTGAATGCATACTGCGAGAGTGGAAGCAAGAATGATAATTAGGAGATTGTTGTAATAATTCAAGTGAAACAAGGTAGTGGCTTGCACTCAGGAATTAACAGTGGAGAGGTAAATAGTAGTTAGCTTTGGGGTCTATTTTGAAGACAGAGCCAAAAGAATTTGCTGATGGGTCACACGTTGGGTGTGCGAGAAAGAGTGGAGTCAAGAATGATTATTAGCAACTGGAAAAACTGGAACTGCCATTTTATGAGTCGAGGAGCAATAAGGAAGAAATGATTTTGTGGAGAAAGAATGTCAAGAGCTCAGTTTGAGACAGAATGAGCTAGAGATCTAGATTAGGTATCGAAATAAAAATACTGAGTGGGCTGTTGTATATAAGAATCCCGATTTCAGGGAAGGACAGATTAGAGATACAAATCTGGGTAGAGGGTGAGATTGCTGAGAAATAGTTATAGGTAAATCCAGCATAGGTCCAAAAGCTGGAACCCTACAGGCCTCCACAAGGTCAGCCAGTGAATAGGAACTTGCAAAGAGATGATGGGGTGTCCAAGAGGAAGTTATCTTGGAAGCGTTCCTCTATATTTTGTAGAGGACGGAGTGTTTAACTGTATGAAATACTGTTGGTAGGTAAAACAAAATGAAGAATAAGAATTGATCATTGGCTCTAAGATCCTCTGAGATTGATAATAATAATTTTGTTGTAGTCTTGGATGAAACTTGATTAGAGCAAGCTTCAGTGAAAATAGAAGGAAGTAAATTGGAGTCAGTGTATATAGCCTACCCTTTAGAGGAGATCTTGTCTGATGGGAAGAAGTTAATGAAGAAAATTCAATGAAGATGCAGAACCCAGGAAGTATTTATCTTCTTTTTGTTTTATTTTTCTTAATGGGAGAAATAGCAGGACGCATCTAAGCTATGAGACAGGTCTAGAAGAAAGAGTAAAATTGAGAATTTGGGACATTGGCAGAATTGCTGAAATAGCATTCTTGAGAAGACAAAAGTGGAAGAGAAAGTGTGCACAGGTGGAGGGATTGGTCTTTTATTTCTTAATGGAAATTGTGTTTATTTAAGGGTAAAACATAAGGATTTAATATATACAGGATAGGGCAAAAATAGGTTTATAGTTGTTTGGGTGGAAAATAATGCATAATAAATGCATAAAAATAATTAATAAACAATAATACAAGAATCAAGTGTTTCGTGTACTCACAACTGTAACCCTACTTTCCCCCCACCCTGTACAGGGAAATGATTGCTGCAGTCAAGATAATTAACATGGTTAGTTATCACATAGTTAACCCTTTGTGTGTATGTGGTAAGAGTGCTGGAAACCTACTGTCTCAGCAAATTTCCAGCATTCTTACTCTTGCAATGTCTTTTTCTGGTTTTATTTCTGGGTTAATGTTGACTTCACAGAATCATTTGGAAAATAGTCACTACCCTTTAATCTTATGGAAGAGTTTGTATTTTTTCCCCCTCAAATATTTGGTTGAATTAATCAGTGATGCCCCCAGGTGTGTGTATAGAAATATCTTTGTCAGAGGTTTTAAACTACAAATACAATTCCTTCAATAGACTAGAACTATTCAGAGTATCTATTTCTTCTTTTGTGTCCTTTAATAAATTTTTTCCATTTCATTTATGTTGTCTAAACACTTGGCATCAATTTTTTCATAATGTTTTCTTGCTATCTTTGTAATTTCTATAGACTTTCTAGGGTTGGTACCATTATCATTCTTCATATTAGTAACTTATGTCCTCTGTCCTTTTCTTTCCCCCAATCAGTCTGACTAGAAGTTTATTGGTTATATTAATCTTCTCAAAAAGTAACTTCTGGTTTCATTGATTTTTCTCTATTGCTTTTCTGTTTTCTATTCATTATTATTTTCTACTTTGACATTTTTAATTTTTTATATTTTATTTTGTTTTTCTACTTTCTCAAAGTAGACTTTGCAGTCATTGGTTTGAGGTCTTCCTTCTCTTAATAAAAGAAGAAATTTTCGGGCTCTGTCTTTGGTAGGAACACAGGATTCTGCCTCTGAAAGAAGAGAGTGCAGGTATGGAGACTGATGTGATGGTGGGAGCTATCTTAGGTCTATTAAGATCAGTTCTACTCTCTCAAAAAGGGAGTTTTCTTATGGAAGAGGAGGATGCTAAGTGAGATAAATTTGTGATACTGTTTTTTTATTTTTATTTATATTTTGGGGCTTGTACTGTGGTTTTTGAATAGTTTTTAGCTTCTTCCTTAATAGGAAGATTCTCAGCTTGCATAGAATATACATTTTCATGTAGAAGACAAACTATGTAGTTACTTAGTAAAGTAGTTACAAATGTGTTAGGAAGAAGTAGACAGTCCTGTGAAAGGGTATAATGACCTCTCCCCTTAGTTGGGAGTTATTCTGTAAATCTGAACTCTGCAGAGCTTTACTGAGAAAGAAACGTGAAGCTTCTGCTTGACTCAGGATGCAACCCTGCGGCATGGGGCATCTCCTCTCCTACAGCTTAGTCACAGTGCGAAGGAGTCAAAATTTCCTCTGCAGTACTGACGTGGGAGGAAGTTGAGTAAATGTGAAGTCACTGAAGCTAAGTTATTATTACACACGCACACATATATTAGTATCCCTTTGACACTGCATTCATCTTTTCTTAAGCACAGTTTCCCCTGTGTCCCTTTCTTGCTGCCAGAAAATGTTCAGCAAACTGACAAATGTGAGAAAGACCCTCACTACCACAATATACATAGGGTACTAATATTCCATTATTTGGTTGAGGTATCACTGGTTAATAACACCACATAAGTTGCAGGTAATAATTTGGTAATAACCACATTATAATTTGTTATCTGAATCCACTGCAGCATGCTTGCCACCAAACGTCTAGTTTCCATCCATCATCACAGATCTGACCCTTGTTCACCAATTTCACCTCCCCCGCAAACCCTTTTCCTCACTGGTAACCACCAATCTGTTGTCTGTAGCTATGAGTTTGTTTTTCTGTTGGTTTGTTCATTTCTTTCTTTTGTTTTGTATTCCACATGTGAGTGAAATTATACAGTTCTTAGCTTTTTCATCTGACTTATTTCACTTAACATAATATTCTCCACGTCCTTCCATGTTGTCACAAATGGCTATAGTTCATCTCTTCTGTGGTGATAGTATTCCATATACATCATCTTCTTCATCCATTCATGAACACATCATTTCCATATCTTGGCTGTTGTAAATAGTAATGCAATAACTATCTGAGTAATATGAATTAGTGTTTCCACATTCTTTGGATACATACTCAGAAAAGGACTTGCTAGATCAAGAAAACTTCATACTGTTTTCAGTGGCTTTCCGTTATTACTTTTAGTCATACAGGTACTTAAGCTAAAAGGGAAATTGGCAAGAATCCTTTGATCATGTTGGTGGATATACATTGTATTTGATAGTCTCAGTAGTTTTGAGACAGGATAGTAAGAAGCTAGGAAAATTCCTGGGCAAGTGGAATGGGGAAACTGAGTCAAGAAAATTAAGCAATTTGAGCAAAATTAAACAGTTTGAGCAATTAACAGCCTGGTGGTGAATTGGCAAGACATCATCTCCCCTAACCAAAGAATACATAGCCTGCCTGGCGGTAAACCATGGAAGAGAGGAATGCTAGTGCAAATGAAGAAATGAGGAGAGAGAACTTGGAGAGAAGCTGCAGGACTCCCTTTGCAGCTCCCCCTCCCCTTACTCCCAAAAGGCACAAGGTGTCTGCGCTCCCCCAGGCATTTCCCCTTCCAGATCCCCACAGTCCCCTGTGTAAACTTGCTTCTGAAAGCTCAAGGTAAGATGGTTGTTAGGGTTTTACCCGCCACCTTCTCAGACTGCTGGCCTCTGATAGTAATACAAGCTAAGTTATAATCTAATCCCTGCCTCGGCTTTTTGGCTGAGCGGTGACAGGCAGCACAAGCCCCAGACTTGGTTGCCCTCCAGTTTCAGTTTCTAAGATCTAGTATGTCTAAAGCTAAATCTCTCTTGATTGCTACTGAATCTGCAGCTCTCTCTCTAGTAATGAAGAACCATAAGTCATTGATTTTGCAGAGATCTGATTTCAAAGCCCCAATAATATCAGGGCATGTCAAATAGATCACAAAATGCAGACAATTTTGAATATATATGTATCCTATCCCTTTTCAATCAAAGTCAAATACTTGCTTTCCCAATTTACAATCACTCCTTAATAATAATTATTTCTAATTATGTCATTTCCTGAATCCTCCTGGTAAGGGCCAGCTCTACTTATAAGGAGAGCGGAGGGAAGCCGAAATGTTCAAACGACAAATTTGGAACTGCATATGTCACATAGTTGAAAGGTACAAGGACCAGAAGGGATGGTGATGACCTGAGGACGTGTTCTCTTCCTGCTCCTTCTGTTAGGTCGTTGCCTTCATAACAACAGTAGATGAAACACAAGAAGCCATGCAAAAAGTTTCTGCCATATATTAGCTCATTAAAAAGTCAGTTGATGAAAAATGTTTAGAGCCAAACTTCACGTTGGCCTTTATGACTTCAGTGTGTGATAGATCTGAGGTGGCTAGGTCTGTCCCTCATTGGTTGGACACACACCTATATGGTGCCAGGCATTAGCATAAGGCTAGGAGATGTAACAATAACCAATGATAGGCGGACGGAGGTCTCTGCTCTCCTAAAGCTCCTGGAATTAAATATTTTTTAAAAAAGAAATTAACAAAATTATCGTGTTTTATGTATTCAGCTGTCTGAAAGACAGGTAATCAGCACTGTCAAAAATGTCCTAAGTTGGGTTAGACTGAGATTGGAAGTCAGGAAAAGACTTCATGAAGAAGACGAAGCCTGAGAAGCTGGCTCCTCCCTGGCCCCCCCTTTCCCCCAGCTACAAGCAGAAATAGTGTAACCTGCTCTTTCATTTCCCAGGCCCAGCTGCCACCCTATACTTTTGTTTTTCTGGGAACTGAGCTATGAGTCACACACTTCTGCTTCCCCTGGATATCACCCAAGGTACTACATCAACCCTAACTTGGCAACAAGCCCAGGGGAAGCCTTCTCCCACCCAGCAACTCCTGGGAGCTCGCCTCTTGAGAGCTGCTGGGACGAGAAGGAGGGACCAGACAGAACTTGCCCTCTTTGGGTCACCCGTCAAACTGTGCTCTGGGCTCCGTCATCCTCAGTTTTGTTGAGAGTGGCATGTTGTCTGCTTACAAAAGACAAACATAATTTCTAAGAACTGAAAAAGATTTTAGGTATAACACAAAACTTGCACCAGGCTAAAATCTCCCAACAATCTCTACAAGAGCAGGCATTAAAACTTTGCTTGAACATTGTTAGGACAGGGACTTGACTCCTTTGCAAAGAAGCTCATTCTCTTGTTAGACTACGCAGTTAGACCTTCTTCCAGATGCTTCTCCATCATCCTAATCCTCCACCTCGAAGCCACACAAATCAAATCACACTGCATCTCTCTGTCCCTTGATGGGATTTCTCCCTGCTTCTCTCTGTCTCTCCCTCTCTCTCTCTTTCTCTCTCTCCCTCTTGCATAACATTTTGAGAAGTGTGAATAAATCTTGCATTGTTCTGTTTGGGATGTGACTCTTCCCTTAGTCCAGCATCTTTGCACTGTAGACACTCTCAGCCCCTTAGTCACTTAGTAGCCATCTCCATTACCAGATGGTCTATGCCCTTATCACAGTACTTGTGTTCAAGTCACCATTATTTTACTTAATAATGGCCCTGATGCTCAAGAGTAGTGATGCCAAAAAAGTGTGACGTGCTTCCTTTAAGTGAAGAAGTGTGTATGTACAGGAAAACATATAATAATACATAGATAGGGTTCAGTATGATCTATGGTTTCAGGTATTCACTGGGCAGTCTTAGAATGTATCTCCCACAGATAAGAGGGGACTTTTGTACATAAGATACATTGTCACTAATGCTATTTAGAAAGATGAGGAAGCAGAGAGAGCTTAATTCTTCAAACAAAGGTGATATTCTTTCCATTGGAGCTCTCCCTGTTTAATCCTAAAGCTTCACACCACAAAAAGGGATAGGAAAACAAAGAAGCCTTTAATCTGTAGTTCAAATGAGATGACAAAGTCTCATATGGTAGTATGCAGATATTGAAGAAATATTCATTCACTGCATTTTATATCAGAGAGGTATGGATAGAGCTGCACACTTTAAAGCTCAAGTTAAAGTGGGAGAAGGAAAAGGTAGGCCAGTCTATAATCATAATACAGCTGAAGAAAAGTTTTAGAGAACAACATGCCATAGAAAAGAACATGACGAACAGCGAAAATGAATATAATTCAAGGAACCATTTTATATTTCTTTAGTATTTCACCCTAGTATAAAAGCTTATATGCATAAGAACTATGCATATAAAAACTTTAAATCTTATATGCATAAGATTTAAACAGATAATTTCAAAACAACTGAAATGCAAAGGAAAATAATGAGAATGCATGTATTTATTAGCTATGGTTATACCCTCATTCTACATTTTGCACAGTATTTTATTGTGTTGTTAGTGTGTTTCTTAGTTGTCTGTAGGAGTTCTTCATGTATTTCTGATGTGAGCCATTTGTTGGATATCTGTACTGGAAACATCTTCTTCTAGTTGGTGGCTTACCTTTTATTCTACTAATGATATATTTTGATCAACTAAAGTTCTGAATTTTAATCTTAAACAGTTTATCCTATTTTTATTGATACTTAGTGATTTTTTGCCATTTTAAGCAATATTTGCATATTCTAAGTTTATGAAGATATATTTCCTCCTGAAAGACTTTTTGAATTGGCTTTTTGAACATCAATTGAGATTGAGTTAAGATTTATTTACACTTTTCTGTGTAAATGCCATAGAATCAGCAAAATTTAATGAAGAGAACATCCTTTTGTAAGTTGTTACAGTACCTTTTGTCACAAATCAAGTGACCATGTGTGTGTGGGTCTGTCTCTGAACTGTGAAACCATTCCACTGGTCTCTTTGTCTATCTTTGCACCAATATGTTTTCTTTATTGTTACTGTTTGAGAATGAGTCCTGTTACCTTGTAGTGTGAGTGCTCCAGCTTTGTTCTTCTTCAAGATAATCTTGTCTGGTCTTTATTCTTATTAGAGTTTCATACAAATTTGAAAGTTATACTGTTAGTTTCTCTAAAAGCTATTAGTTATTTGAGTAAGATTTTATTGAATCTATACAACAATTTACTTATTTTTTTTGGAAGTCCACTTTCTTTCATGTACAAAAATGTATGAGTAGAAACAAAAGCAAGTTAAACATTATGACACATGTTTACACCACTATCTAGTTCTTCATGTCAACTTTACTATTCAAACATCAGAGAGCAGGTGGCCATTGAGGGACTGGGAAAGATAACAACAACAAAAACACTTCTCTACTGTGTCTGTTCTGTGCTGTGTAGAGCTGTGCTCGCACAGACGGCTTCCTTTACTTCTCCCTGTGCAGGAACTCAGTTGTACGTAAAGTTGAACCTGCTCAGAAGCCGAGGGAGACTAGAGATGATGGGCCGCATCCTGGTGCGTCCTCAGACAATTCAAACAATGGTGCCGCTACCAGCTTATAATTTTTAGGGACAGCAAACAACGCTCTCTCTTGAAGTTGAACCAAAAAACTCTCACGTGCCTTCAGTTTTTGTGCAGGAGTACATGGATACGGAGGAGGCTCAAAAGTTGGTCCCCACCAGTTACTGATGCAGTTGTCAATGACCCAGGCTTGCAGGAGACGGCCTAGTATCTCTGTCCTTAAGCAATTCTGTCCTTCACCTTCATCTCCTGGATGAAGTTCACCACCAGGAAGTTTGAAGAAAGTCGTCCCCAGCTGCAGCAGTAGTGTAGGGTAGCCAGTGTTCATGCATGATCAGTACCCCTTCTGCAGTCCTCCTCATTCCAATGCTATCAAATTCCTCCCTCATGTGTTGAAATCTGGCAGAAACCAAGCTGCCCTTCTCACAGAGGGGCTCTTTGGTTGGTATGAAAAGTAGAATTGGTGAGAGGGTACAGGTTGATTGTGCGCTCCAAGGTGAGGGGCTTGGTCTGCTGAGTGTACTTGTTGCCCAAGTGGTTAATACTGGGTGGCCGGCAGGTCTGCGAAGGACTGGGCGGCACCTCGGACAGACTGACGAGCACTGGAGGCGAGCGAAGAGGAGAGGCGGAGAAGGAAAGAAAAGTCTCTGGTGCAGGCAGCGGTACTCTGCTCCCACTCAGCAGCTGCCCATCATTAAGGAGGGAGCGCAGGAGGAGGTGTACGCACGCTGGATGTGCATCCAGAACCTCCATCACAGTTTGGAGTCAGTGTACCCCTTTGTGCAACAGTGAACTTTTTAACTGATGCGTGGGTATATATTTCCATGTTTTAGGATTTAAAAAAAATCTTGATTCATATTTTGTAACATTCAAGGTAGAGATTATACATACCTTTTGTTTAAGTTGATTTTCTATATACATTTTATATTTTGATATTTTAGGAAATAAAAATTTTAAAATAAATTTCATTTCAATTTATTTATTGTACCCATTCACAATATAATTTCTTCTTAATTTGCATATTGACCTATCTTCTGTAAGCTCTCATTTCAAAAGTACCATGTACAGTGTGATCCTGTTTTTATGATATCATTTATGTCCCATTCTTAATCTATGCACTTAGTCATTAAGAAAGATGGAGAGGAAGAGAAAAATTTCAGGAAAGATTTCATCAAAATTTAATCTAAGTCTTGGTTGTAATGTTTTGCATAATTTTATTTTTTAATTTAAATTTACTTTTCTGTTTTTTAAAATTCTTCTTAAAGAGTAGATATTACTTTTTCAAAGTAAAATAATATTGAAATACAAATTAAGTTTAAAAATTAACCACGGTGTAGTTTTGTCTGACTGTTTGCATGTTATTTCAATGAACCTCTTTGGCTGCCTACACAGAATTTTTATTTGGAAAGTATATGGTAAACAATCGACTGTCTCCTTGAATTGATTAACTTTCTTTGGGCAAAAAGCACCTAAAAAGAGAAAACGTAATGCTTAGCCCGTCAGCTGGATGGAAACGTTTCCCAGCTCTCGTCCCATGTGAGACCTGAACGAGAGCTCAGTGTGGGAGTATCGGGAGATTCCAGCTTCCTGACAAGAAGAAAAATAACATCAGAAAGTGCCAAAATCTCTCTCTATCTCGAAATCTTCCCCTTTTTGGGTTCAGAAATGGGGATTCATAGTAGGCGATGAAAGAGGGCCCTCGGGCTTCTACTTCGGGTTTTCCCCATTTTTTACTCACCAGGACGTCCCTATTTAAACTTCTTTTGGAGCTTCACTTCTTCAAAGTCATGTATGTGTTATTATCGTCGTCATTTTAAGTGATGAGAAATCCACAGCTCAGAGAGCATTAGAAACTTGCTCAAGACGACGTTGTTGGCGTAGGAGAAATAGGCCCTACATCTGGTCAGTTACTGGTTTGAACAGCTGTGCTTTACTGCCATCTTGTGGGCAAATAGGGTTGGTTACAAGTCCTAGAAGAGTTCACCGTGGATGAAGTTGGGCTTTCCGGAGCGCTTACAGCACAGGAATCAAGTGCCTTATAAGTCATACTAAGATGTTTGCACTATAACTCACAAAGGAGGCCACTATCAGATTATTTACACAGATCTTATTTTAATGATACTGTAATGGAGACAAGATTATGGTTGGAAGAATAAAATGGAGGCTCAGGTAACAGTTAAGAAGAATAGTAATATTAAAGCATGGTGAAGACTTGGATTAAATCCATGTTAATGAGTTTAATTTATATGTAAGATAAAATAAGAACGTTATGTGTAGAGAAATTATTGATATTAATTTTGAACAAACAAGGACTCAGAGGGAATAGTGACATTGACTTTCATTAAATCAAAACATGCAGGAGCACATGTTGAAGGAAGATGTAGGACTTATGTTTGTAGATTGATGTTAAAGATTCTGTGGGCCAGTGAAATTAAAGTGTCTGGCATCTGATACTACAAGGTGGGCATGGTCTCATCATGGGGACACGTGAGTTATACATATACAGGCAATAGAGTAATTACAATCATGAGTGGGATTCTCAAACAGAGAAAGTAGGACGGGGTGAAGAGAAGATAGCAATAAAAAAAACCTGTGACTGATCAAAAATAAGGGGAACCAGACAGAGGAATTGCAAAATTCAAAACACCTTCTAAAGAGGGAGAGGGAGGGGGAGAGAGAGATGGAATAAGGGAGAGAGGAAGAGAAGGACAGAGGGAAAAGGAGAAAGAGACAGAGTGAGCGAGAGAGCGCACAGGCGGCGGCTGACAGAGCCCAGAACACTCAGAAGGAAGCTCCTTTTATTCTGGCTGTGGTAGGATACGTGTAGAAATGATCAGCTTTCAGGGGTCACTCTGAAAGGTGGGGAGTCTCGCATCTAGATAAATAGGCTAACCTATTTTCTTTCTTAGCAAATGTATGCTATCAAATGACAGACAAAAATATTAGTATGAAACTCCTTTTTTACTGTTGTGGCTAGCAAATTTAAGTAACTATTATCTATTGAAAAAAATTGTATTGTTACAGAGCACAAATCTTATCATCTGGAATTCCTAGAAAGTTAGAAGAATAACATTGTAATCTAGCCTAGACTTTAGCAGGTATTAGAGGAAACACGACTACCAGCGTCCCTCGGTGTCCAGGGAACGCTGGTTCCAGGACACCCTGCTGACACCGAAATCTGCAGATGCTCAAGTCCCTGGTGTGAAATGGCATGTGTTTGCATATAACCTACTCACATCATCCTGTGCACTTTCAAACATCTCTAGATTACGTCTAACACCTAACACAAGGTAAATACCATGTAAACAGTTGCTATACTGCATTGTTTAGGGAAATCATGGCAAGAAAAAAATTATCTATACATATTCGGTACAAAGGCAACCATCGTAGGCCCAACAACATATTGTACACACCAGCAACCATGTAACATTTTAAACATATTTTTGATCTGTGGTTGGTTGAATCATGAGTAATTGTTCAACTACTACTGGGGATTCCTGTTGATGCAGAGGGCCGGACTGTACGCTGACAATAAACAAAGCTGCCTTTCACTTTCAGATAATGTGAAGTAAGAGAAACCACATATACCTCCTGCCTGAAAAGACAACAAAAATCAGATAAAAAATATATGAAACCTTGACACTAGATATCAGTCAATGAAAGGCTGATGAGTAATTAGAGAAAAATATGGTGAGATCTGTGATTGGCCTTGGTTTCTGGGTTGTGAGAGAGTTTAGCAAGAGGAAGGAGGAATTCAGATGGAGCGGGTGGGTTTTCTGAATTGATGCGTGTGCTCAGAGGAGAGAGAGCAAAGTGGCTGTAGCCTGCAGGACGGCAGCACTGGAGAGCTGGACAGAAAGCTCCGCAGTTTACAGATCAGTGCTCGTGCATGAGGAAGCTACCCAAAGCCAAGAAAGAGCCGCAGGAGAGGATCCGACATGACAGAGCCCTGATCTCGTATAGAACTGGTATCCCATCGGCCAGACTAGAAAACACTGTAATTCATGGAGTACTGAGTAGGGTATGCAGAGGGTCTTGCCTCAGTCATGGCGAACAATTGGCCCACTTGGTGAATACCACCCTGGTCTGACCTGATGAGCCTTAAAAGCAATCCTCCAGAGGATCGGACCATTTCCATGTAATTGGCTGTGTCTCAGAACAAAGCTTGAGAATTTCTAGAAGTACAAAACTACTCAGAACCAAACAAGGTGAAATTCATACTGTCTGGTATCCTAAGATGTGATCCACAATGAGAAGAAAATCAAACAACCCAAACCAATCTAGAATCGACAGATATTAGAATTAGCAGATCAAGTCATAAAATAATTATTAAAACTATATTCTAGTTATAACTTTTTTAAAAAGTTAGAAATATGGAAGATACAAATCAAACTTATAGAGATGAAATTAAAAGGTTTGCAGTGAAAAAAATCTACTGAATGGCATTGATGGCAGATTAATTATGGCGGAAGAAAGAATTTGTGACCAGGAAGTCCAAGCCCTCATGGGGGACAACAGGCCTCCCTGGCATTGTTGGGGTTCCTGCTGGGCCAGCACTTGGAGAGAGGAAATGCTGTAAAGAGAGGGAATATTTAATTTTCCCCAGAGCTTTTTGCTTTTCTTATTTTAAAGATGATAGACTAAAGGGTGTTTAATTTTTAGTGGAACCACATGTCTGTCATGTTATTGGCATGGTAACAAAGGTCAAAGAGCTAACGGGACATCTAAAGTCCCCGACCGTAGACTTACAGGACATGGAGAGGCAGAAGAGGCTGTTTCCCAAGCCAGCAGGGGGCCAGCTGCTGAGGGGAAGAGAGCATGTTAGTATATATCGGTCGTCTGTCCATATTAGAAAACAGACACACACTCACATACATGTAACCCAAAGGAGAACATGTCCTTATGTTTCAGAGGTTCAAATTTGTCCACAGAATTGAATAAAAGACCGAGGCCCACAGGAACATTCATGGTTACCATCGATACAGGCCTCCTGCTGTGGAGAAGAGCAGAGCCGGCGAAGATGCTGGGCTGTGTCGATCTAAGGCAGACATGTGCAAATGCCTCTGTCTCAGGGCTGAGTCTAAAAGTCAGGTTGTTTAATGAGGAGGGTGCAGAACGTGGGCAAAAGACATGGCCAGGAAGTGCACAGTGCTCCAGAGTTCCTGTTAGCTGGCTTTTGAAATGCCAAAGGAATATAGAAGAAAATTCTGTCATGTTTCCTGGAAGACACCTCGAGCCTTTACAGAGGAGAACCCGCTGTTTACAGTAAGAGAGAGCTGATTAATCCCAGTGTCTTGGATCCTGGGCTCAAATGCTTAATTTGTTCTGCTTCTGAGACTTGAGACACAGATATAAAACCCAAGTGAAATCAGACTTTCAGAAAAGTTTATTAGGCAGAATATGTAAGGCAGTGAGGGAAGAGACCTGAAGAAGGGAGCTTCAGCTATCCTGTACAAGCTTCGGTGGGCCAGCTGTCTGTCACTACGAACGCATGCAAGGAGGGAAGGAGGACAGCCGGGCTGCAAGAGGAGATCTCTCCTTTCTCATCCATGTCTGCTTGGCTAGCATGCTCCATCATGTAGAAACTTAATTTTCCCATGAGATTTCCTAAGGAAAGAGTAAGAATAAATATTTCATTAAACTATAGAACATCAGAGCTACCAATATACTTGAGAATTATCTATGGTCCGTATTTTATACTTGAGGAAACTTAGAGCCAGAACAAAAGGGGAAATGGACTAAAGACAAAAGCCAGGTTGTTAGATTCCCTACCTAGTTTTCCTTTCATGATCCTAAGATAACACTGAAGATATTATGACCTATGCTACAATCTCTTTGAAAATAGGCTCCAGAGTCACTCCTGAGCTTGTGATAGATATAGGAGGCATGTTAATCCTCATCTTATCTGTCAAACAGTCTCACATTTAAGCTGAATTACTTATTAGTGGGGATGACCTGGGGTTTACACACTCTTGTCATTGCTCCTTGCACAAAATTACAAAATAATTGTTGGGTGAAGGGCTCCAGTCTGAAGTCATGGGGATAATTTTTCTCCCTGTGGACCGTACTACAGAGATCAAACTTGAAGCCACTTTTCTGTATGATCTGTGTATCTGATCCCTGAGAATCATGTCAAAGGAACCTCAGTTTCAAGCACATTCTGACACAGAGGTTGAAGAGAGCTGAGAAGAGTCAAAACCACAATTTGTCTTAAAATCAAAGAATTTTAGGACTTGAGGAGTATTGAAGCTTCAAGTGAAAATCTATCAGCTGGCATCAGGGAAAGCAAGGGCTCAGAGAGAAGAAAGGCTTTGACGGGCACCACTGGGCACAATGAGTGCGCTTTGTACCCCGATGGACTTGGTATGACCACAGGTTCTTCTCAGGGGGTGCTGATCATTATCTGTGCAAACTGGAACCAATTCCTGGCCTCAAGGTTGATGTCCTTGGTAGAGGAGGTAGATAGTAATTCCTATGGGCTGAGCTTCTTTGTTGTTCTCTTCCCACCCCTCCCCCTACCCCCAAATAGTACTCACAAGCTCTCAATGCACAAGATGCAGGGATTGTTGTAAGTCACCCTATTGGTGCCACAGATCGGCTGATAGATATTGATACAGGGGTTCACTGTTACTTTGAACGTGATGAAGTCTTCTTTCCTATATGGACATTTCACCTGAAATTGAGTTGGAAAGAATGATGTGATGAGAATCATGCTCACAGCCAGGTAGCTCCCCTCTGGACTTTATTAGGAAACTCTAAACACAGCCACGATCCTACCCAAGTCTCCCAGAAGCTCTCATGGCTCCCCCCTCCACAAGGCAACGGAACCAGAACCTACATATGTCCCCTCTGATAGCAACAGGAAATCTCCTGACAGTAAGAGAGAATAGAGGCCTGCTATGTTAGAGAGGGAAAAGGAAGAGTGGATAAATAAAATTTATCTGGGTCATTTAGCTTCTCTCTCAATCTCCTTTGTTCCCAGACTATCAGATCTGGGAATGTATGCTTAGAGATTCTCTATGCCAACTCTGCTAAAGGAACTGAAGTCTGTAATTGGAAAAGATGCTTCACTGAAATCCATATGCCTTGACTTCAAATAGTTATCACACTTTTTATTCACTCACAAAATCCCCAAGCCAATTCTTAAAGTTGTGAACTATGGGGGTCATTGAGAATAACTCCCTGGTTTTGTACAGAAAGCTGAAAACAAGAGAAGGGACCTGTGTCATCAGGGATTGGAACCCCTGTCTACTTGCAAGGCCGGTGTCAGTGGTGGCTTGAGGCAGTGACTCTGGGACAATGGCTTGAAGCTGGTGTCTCAGGGGCTCTACGAGAGCCATAGATAAATTACCCCTGGTACAAGGTGGAAGGGAATTTTGGCTTAGCATTTACAGAAAGAGGAATCATATTTGAGCATAGAAACTCTGCTTCCCTCTTTCCTTATCTACCCACCACCTCCACCCCAGCCAGGTGACTGGCATTGGCCTCCTGTATCTGTCACCCAACTCATTCCTCCACTTCCTCTTTTCCCCATGTCCTCTAGTTTCCATAATTTAAACATCAATGGAATCATTTTATTCTGTTGATTATGATCCTTTAATTGCACCTCATTTCACATTTTAAAAAACTGTTCTTAGTATGTGATGTGGACTTTCCCGACACTTCCAGCCTTACCTTATACGACTTTGCTCTTTGCCGTTTTAGTTTGCCCCCCCCAATGCTCCATGCTTCCTCCATCTAGGAGTTTATGGTTTGTCATGACCACACCCTCTCAGACCTACTCTTTTTTCTCTGAATCTAAACTCATTTTACCTTCAGAACTCAGGTTATAATAACCTACTGTCTCAGAGATACTTCCTAAAATACAATCCCAGCCCTTCATTCTTTCTTTTTATACCTCTAACCAGTGTGTCATAAAGCATTTGTATAATGATTTCACTAATTCCACACCCACAAAAGATTCAAAGTCCATAACGGCAAGGCCTGTGTCTGATAGACTAACATTATGGGCCCAGCACATATATTGACCCTTCATTGCATAAATATTTGTAACCTGAATGAGATACAAAATAGCTTAATATAGAGTAAGCAAAGAAAAAAGCAAGAACAGCTAGGATCCTTGTCTATAAACATAGCTTCTTTTATTTTCTCTTCTGAGTGAGAGTGCTCACGGGGGGAGGGGCTCACCTCCTGCTGCGAGAGTAGCATCTGCTGCGCCCTTCCCGCTCTGGGCCCTGACATCCAAGTGTTCAATCAGTGACTCAAGCAGGTAATCTTCCCTACCATTCTCCACCTGGGTGACTCCTTGAGGTCCCAGCTGAGATGTCCCCATGCCAGAGAGGCCATCACGAATCACATTGTTTATAGTAGTATCTCTACTCCTAATAGCTATTCTCTATCATACCCTCCTACTTCTTTTATGTATAGAATTTACTACAAATAACAATTGTCCCTTTCCTTTTCTCTGGCTCTTTGTAGGCTTCATGAGAGAAGGGAATGTGTCTGTTTTCCTCGCTGTTGCATAGCACAGAATGGAAGTAAATATTCCTAAAAGAAAATAAGAATGAGTAAGTTTCTTTTAGGGGTTGATGGGCAAGGAGAGAGCTGCTCCTGCAGGCAGCTTTGGAGAGGAAACTGCTAGGATTGAACTCTGAGACTGGAGAATGATCTGGGACGTGTTCTGCAGAGTCTTGCTGGAGCTCCGTGCTCTAGCAGCTTCTACACTCTGATCTAGGGGTCCCTTGATGGCCAAGTTCCCCTCAGAAGGCCTTTCTCACCAGTCAGCTCATAATAGACTTTTTTAAAGAAGTAAAACCCAAGATTTACAAATGAGTCAAAAGTTTTAAACTGCAAAAACTCCTAAAGTGAAGGAGTTTTTGCAGTTTAATCTACAAATCTATAATAAAAAAATAGTAATCTCTCATCACCTCACTTATCAAATGCTTATTTTTTTCACAATATCTTTAATGCTCAGAAGAGACTATAAACACAAACTGAGGCTCTGTTTGGGGATTTCTGTTCCTTCACATTTTCCTCAGTCCACGTCTCAGATATTTCCTGTTCACAACTTACAGGGTATCCTTGCACGTCTCGGAGCATTTGGGAAAATTCTCCATTTGGAGGCCCCCAAACTGAGCTCCTTGAGAGCAAACACTGTGTTAGGCTCTAGTCTGTGGGCTCTTAAGACCCCGCCCTGCCCCTGGCCATCATCAGCACTCATAAACAGTTCCCGGGTGCCGAGGAGGGTTCTGGGATGCACCTGCGACCACAGCTCAGCTGGGTCCCCAGTTTGGAATGCTTTACTCTGGGCTCCCATACCTTCAGGGTACCTGTCACATTCATACGATTGGTCTTCGAAGAATACTGCAGATGATTTTGCTGTAGTAAGGCTCTAAAATAGCAATTCCAAAGAAAACTCCGATTAGGACCTCGGTCCTGGCAAACCTAGTAGAACATTACCTTAAATTTTCCATGTGGTGGCCACCATTGTTGAGGGCCTGAAACTAAAACATAGCTGAAGATAGTTACAGAATCTAATGGTTGATAAATCATAGCTTAATATTTTGGCTGATTAATAATTATTAATCTGGGATAAAAAATTTCTAAATCATTACCAGGAAGACTTGCAATCATTAAAACATTTTTTAATTTTTCCATGTATTCACTTATTTTTTTCAATATGCTGAACAACCCTTCTTTTCCTGATAGGTAATCAGCAGAGGACTGTGGAGATGCATCTGTGGTCTCTTAACCCACCAGTCCAGTATATCAAATTACTTTCTGAAGAACAGTAGTTAGCCTAGGCTTGAGCAGTGTCAGAACTGGCAGCCCATACATGAGAGAAATTCAGAAAGGCTAGAACTTTAAAGAGACCTTTTAGCCCAATCCCCCTATTTCACAGAGAGAGGAAAGACCCTTGCTTATGAAATGCCCAGAAATTCACGGTGGACCTGTGAAAAATCAAGCCCTGCGGTCCTTGAGGCTAGGGGACATTATGACTCTCTACATGACTCTTCTCTAAAAGAGAATACAGAAGATAACAACCGGTTCGAATACACGGCAAAGTATTTTCAAAAGTTCTGACCTTCTGGGATGCACTGGGGTGCAGGCAGGTTGCCAATCACTTTCCCATGTCTCCTCACTGAATCAGCTAAGCTGCCTGGTCCCCATGAATTAAGTCTCCTAACATGCATTAATAGATGGAAAAACCAAGACCCCCGCCCACTGGCCCAGAGCCTTTTTATTTTTTTGACCACATCCCATCGCCTCTCTCTCTCTAGCTACAGATACATATTGTAGATATAGTAAAATAGCACACTTGAATAAATAAATAAGAATGTCAAAGCATTTGATTTCAGATCACAATGTTAGAGCCCACAAATCCACCCTGCATACCTGCCACAACCAGCCAAATCACTCACCAGATGGTGACATCCAGTGGATCAGGATGAAGAACAAAAACGAGCAGAGTACTGGGAACGATGTAGCCATTTGTTCTCCTGGTGAGTTCTTAAAATGATGCTCTGAGGTACTGTCTCAGGACATTGCCCTCTAGTACAATCACCAAAGCAGATATCATCAGACTAGGAAGACCACCCTTGGAGCCAAGACCCCTCTCTAGTCTGCCCGTTGTGAATTCTGCATACTGCACTTGGGATGCTTCATTCCACCCTTTCCTCAGAGCCAACGCCCAGGTCAGTCACAAATAGAAGCGGAGACCTCAGTGACAGATCTGTGACAACTCAGAAGACAGAAGGAAATCAGCAGCCACTCTTTGGGCATAATTGTATTATTTTAGTATGGAGGTATTTTAGGTTGCTGTCTTGAAAAGGCAGCTCCTACTGGAAGACTCACCCAGTAGGGCGAGGAAGAATCTTCTTTCTTTCTTTCTTTCTTTCTTTCTTTCTTTCTTTCTTTCTTTCTTTCTTTCTTTCTTTCTTTCTTTCTTTCTTGTTTGAAGAATCTACAGAGAACATGATGAGGCTACTTGGGGCTTCTAGACAACAAGAGCTTCTCAACTGAGGAAGCAAGTCTGTACTTGTTCATGAAACAGAGACCACCTCTTTGGATTAAGACAATGATTTCTAATAGTATTCCAGGCATACTCGGTTATGCTGGGAATGCTCTGACTGGTAATGCTAGACTCTCTTGGGGCATTCTCAGAAAGTCCATAGGGAGAAAAACCATTTCGTACCCCCTCACAGGGGCCCCAAAGCCATTTTCACCCAGACACAGAAAGGGAGTCAGTCATCAGTGAGCAAACCTTCTGGTGGGATCATCTTCCCTGCAGCAGGCTTTCCTACGCTGGAGAGCAGTGTATGCAGGTCCCAGAGCCAGATCCAGGGCCACATTGAACTCTCCTGTCTCCCTAATCCTCCCTGTGTCCTTTAGGCCTTCACCTCTGCTCTGTAGCATATGGCAACAGGGAATTTACATCAACCTTTGCTGCTGTGCTGAAACGTCTGCTCAGCACTCCGGTCCCCAGGATGCTTGGAGGTCCCTGACACAACGCCTAGAGCTGCCTACCCTGCCTGCTCCTGAGACAACGTAGGACACCACATTTTTGTTAGGTTACACCCCCTTCTCCTCCTGACACCTTCCCTGGACTCCTTCAGGAACGGAGCAGCAACAGTGGAAGATCCGACTGCACTAACACACAATGCCAGATGCCCACTCACCCTCTCACATATGCCCCAGTTAACACACCTCAGAAAGAAAAGGAAGGGAGATGTGACATGCTTTTGTGGCCGGTGACTCTCATTTAAGGAGCACCTGTTAGGGACTTGGGAGGGGACAGAGCAGCTGCGTGGGAGGAAAGCACTGAGGCATTGTGTGCTGGACTGAGCGGACCTTGGGAGGCCCCATATTCAGATCCTGTCCCCCCAACCTCAGCGGGAGGTGCTGGGGAAGAAAGCACAGAACTGCCTGCAAGATTTGGGGGTGCACGGAGTAGCCTGTGGCGGACATTCCAAAGAGGCAACGGGCATGAGGAGACATACCACAGCAGGCAAGAGCACAGCAGAAAAAGCATAGCATGTTCCGCAGTGATAATTAGTACCTTGGGCCAGAATGCAAAATGTGGAAACAGCTGAGGAAGAGAGGAGGTCACAGCGATGGGTGAAGTGATGAATATCTTTGGCAGCGGGTCCGGCTTTGTCCCTATATCAGTCCCTGTGTCAGTCCCTATATCAGTTCCCTTTGCAGCTGTGCGCCTTGGAACGGATGTTTTCGTAGCTGAGTTTCCCCCTGTTCTCTGCACTTCCTGCCTCTGTCTTCCTTTCTGTAAAGAACAGGTGTTCTTACACCAAGGAAATACATGTTAACTTTAAAAAATAGAAAAATAAAAGAAACATGAAGATGTGAAATCTCAAAGCCCAGAGATAACTGTTAAGCTTATATTGAATAATATAATTCCAGTTTAAAAGAAATATATATATACATGCACACATTCATGAACACTTACATGTGTTCTTATTGTCATATTCAATCACATTTTTATAGTACACATTGTTTTCTGCTTTTTACACTTAGAAATGTGCTGTGATGTTTTCTTGATCTTTAAATATAGTCATATCAAGCATGAATTTAGATGCCTCATGCCATGTTTCATCACATATATGGATTATATTATATTAATATTCTTCCATTGTTGCTCAGTTAGATTAATTCCAATTTTCATCATTATTAACAATGCTGGAATCAACAAATTTTTATTTACCTCAGTTCATTTATCTCTTATTATTTCATTTTAATAAATGTCTAAAATCAGACCCATGATCTTGGTGTATCAGGACAACACTCCAACCAGCTGAACTCCCTGGTCAGGGCTCATGTTTAATCAGCTTGGAAAACTGCCTGACCCAGATTACTCACCAATAAATGCTTTTTATTTTGGGTCTTTCTTTGCCACAGCAACTGACATGGGCCTTGACTCAGAGCCCCAGATTCAGAACATTATGTAATATTCAAAGGAATAATGAGTGTGAAATTACTTCCCACCAGAGAAAAAGTTACTTACCTTTTTTTTGCTTTGCTTTGTCACAGATTTTATTAGCAGGGCATCACTGGTTAAGTGTGTTCCCATAGACCTTCTATTGTCTTGGATTCTGATTCTCAGGAGCCATGTGCAACACCGGATGGAAACGCAGCAGGGAAGGGGACTCACCTCTTCCTTACCCTGATGGAGATTATACCCGTACAGGGAAAAATCATTAAACAAATCATTGCCCATGAAAGGCAGACTTGAGGAAGGAGTTTCCAATACTTAAGTTTTCTGAATCTTGTAGCATTCACATATTAATCAAAGATGGACTCTGTGTTTCTCATCCACCTCAGCATCAAAAAGTCAAACAATAACCCAGACTGGCGTGGCTCAGTGAGTTGGGCATAGTTTGACAAGGCAAAGGGCCACTCATGAGTTCGATTCCCAGTCAGGGCACATACATGGGTTGCTCATTTGTTTCCAGGTCAGGGAGTGTATGAGAAGCAACTGATCGGTGTTTCTATCTTACATTGATGTCTCTCTCCCTCTCTGTCCATCCCTTCCTCTCTAAATAAATAAATACAATTTTTATAAAGGAAAAGTCAAACAATAAATTCCATGAATTCAATATAGGCAAAAGAGAAGGAAAACGTCTTACCATAAAAGGAATTGCATATCATCACCATGCAGTTCTATTTAATATGTGCAAAAATAACAGACATGTAAACCTCATAGGAAAGAAATACAGCTAACATATCTTTAGCTTTTCCAAACTCCCCCCAATTGCAGTTGAACTAATATTGGGATAGGAGAATAAGTAAAATTAGGGGATCACAGGTCCCTGAGGGAACTGTTGGTCTATTGCTTACACCCACGGCTTCATTCCAAAAGTTAGAACTTGGGGCTTTGTCCCTGGATATCAGGCTCCTATCCCTAGCTACAAAAAAAAAATAATAATAATTGATATGTTACAATGTCACCTCAAACCAAAATTTTCAAAACCCATCTCCCCATTCTAGTCTAAAGCAGATTCTCATCACCTTTCAGGGATGCCAAAATCTTCCAAAGGATTTAAGCTGTTTCCATTGTTCTCTGGCAGAAAGGACAGTCCCGCCTGCGCTGCCCACCTGCAGCACTTCCACAGTCCAGCCCACTCTTTGACCATCTCCACCCCAGTCCCGAGCGTCCCTCCTTTAGTTCCCAGGAGCTGTTTCTCCATCATCTAAGAGCCACTGCACAAATGATCAGTCCCACCCCAGGATGTAGGGTAAAGTCTTTCCCTTCTCAGGGATTGTATAGAAGTAACAGGACAGCATCAGCCAAACCTGCATATTCTCTTGCTGTGTTTTTTTTTTATTTTTTAACTTCATTGGGGTAACATTGGGTTATAGCAATGTATCGTTTTCAGGTATACACCATTATAATTAGACATCTGTATGCTCTATTGCATGCTCACCACCCAAATTCTAGTTTCTTTCTAATACCATATATTTGACTCCCTTTATCCACTAACTTATGAATATTGGTCCCAAAGATGTTTTCATGAATTTGACCCCAAGGCAAGGGAAACAAAAGTAAAAATAAATGGGTGGGACTACATCAAAATAAAGAAAGCTTCTGTAAGGCAAAAGAAACTATCAACAAAACATAAAAGCAACCAGCCAAATAGGCAACGTATTTGCAAATGATGCTTCAGATAGAGGGCTAACATCCTGCCCTGTTCTTGAGCTTTGATTTGGGTAACAGAGTTACTGACCTGTCCTTAGCACCTGTCCCTTGGTCAGAGATCAAGCCAATTGGCAAGTGAACTTTTCCATGTGCTCACTCCCCTGCAAAACAGTAGCTGATGCGTATGTGCCCACAAGAGATGTAGAGATCAGTGAGGTGTATGGGAGATGGCAGCACCCCCACAGAGTGCCCTTGACTGTGGCTTGTCCTTGGCAGGCTCACAGTAGATTACTAATGGGTCTGTAAGTGTGTTAAAGATTAATCCAATAGAGATTACTAATGTGCTGAAGGTTAATCCAATAAAAGTTGATTTCAGATATTGTTAATGAGTATATTTCAACAATTTAGAGGAAGTTTTTGCAAGAAAGAGATATTTAAAAGGTGGTATTTGAATACATTTTACACACATATATTTTCAATAATGAGAAAAGTGTTTTCTTAAAAAAGAGTACAAACCCAAATTCTAGGCTCAAAAGTGTAGAGAACTGTTGACTGTCTTAATTTTTTTAATTTTGATTTATGCCTATGTGGCTTTATATTTTAATAATGTGCCTGGAATTTGTCTTTTCTTCCTCTCTAGATTTGTTATCTCAGCAGATGAATGTTTGCAATGATAATTTATATGTACTATATTTAAATATACTTTATTTATATATCTAAAATGTATTAAATAATTTATGTTATATATTATAGAGTAACCTTACTTTTATAAATTATGTTTTAAATGTATATAATTATGCAATAATTACATAATTTTCTTTTTTAATCTATAAATTGAAAAAGTGAGTTTATTTACATAAACCATTTTTGTCTAAAGACATTTTTCCAAGTATTTAAAACAACATTTTTCTAAAAATATAGTAGCTATTCCATTCACTTAATAACACCACATCTTTATTATTGATTATTTTTATCAACATATAATTGCTATCTTTATTTTGCTTACTGTTTTTGACTCAGAAAGTATTTTGCTTTATTTTGCTTTGATTTAACCTTAAATCTCTACTTTCTTAAAGCCCACAAAAAGTATTCTGTGATTTTAATTTTTTTAAAGATTTTATTTATTTATTTTTAGACAGAGGGAAAGGGAGGAAGAAAGAGATAGAAACATCGATGTGCAGTTGCCTTGCATGCGCCCCCCACTGGGGACCAGGCTGCAGCCCAGGCCTGTGCCCTGACTGGGAATCAGACTGACGACCCTCTGGTTCGCAGGCTGGCACTCAATCCACTGAGCCACACCAGCCAGGGCTGATTATAAATTGTTTTATTTATACCATATGCATGTTATTAAATCAAACAACACAAATAGGAAGACTTGATTAAATAAAAAATAGAATTACAAGTTATGTTTGATATTTTTAGTCTAATATAAGGATCAGATTTCACTTTACTTGTCAATTTTGTTTTTGTTGCTGTTATGGGTTGGATTATGCCCAAAAATGCATATATTGAGATTCCGACCCTCTAGTTCCTCAGAACGTGACTATTTTTGAAGACAGAATCTTTAAAGAGGAATTGAAGGTTAAATGTGGTCATTGATTGGCTCTTAATCCTATATGACTGGTGTTTTGTAAGAAGAAGAAATTAGGAACCAGACGAGCACAGAGGAAAAACCTTGTGAAGCGGCGGGAGAGCTTTCTCCAAGCAGAGAGGCCTCCAGAGAAATTTGGGTCTGAATCCTAGTCTGTCCCAACTACCTTGTATTTTCCTCAGTTTTTTGCAGTGACTTCAATATTTAATCAGATCATACTGTTTTTAATCTCTTCCCCAACATGATCAACAAGATCTTTTGCTGATGCCCATATGTGACTCTACCTTTAAATGGCAGAACCTAAAGTATGTATGTTATTTTTGGTCTGTTCTGATTAGTTGATAGTATTGTGAATTCTCACTCTATCTTCCTCCAAATCTGAGTTTGCCACTTTTCATTAGTGTAGCAAAAGATAACATAAGACTAATGGTCAGGTGAGATCCACCCACTGACACATGCTTTACTTAAAAAATTTGAGTCGTTTTGAAATGGGAGGCTGTGAGCATATTCTTCGCTCACCAGAATGCGCATAATCTCTCCAGTTCCCAGCTTCAGTAGGAGTAGAGGAAATATTTCGGTGTGACTTACGGCTCAGGCAAATGACCATAGATATTCTCCTTACGAATCATAGAGACAAGCCAGGCAGTTTTCTGCTGAGATTCTTTTATTGAAGAATCAAACCCATGTGTTTGCTCCCAGAGCCAACCCGAGAAACTGGCTTTCTGTGTGGAATCTGCTAAAGGAGACTTGGTGCTTGTGAGCGTCCAGGAGACTCAGCATGATCCGTAATTTGCCAAATAGAGTGCACCACGGCTTCTCCTACAAGAGAAATCATTTGGAGACCTTCAATAAAAGTTTCATATCTTTAGGTCAAACCAGTCCCATAAGAACACAGCATGAAAGGTGAGCAATTAACCACAAAACTTCAGCGAGGTGAGTAAAAAAATTTCAATGTGCTGATGAAAACCAGTGCCGGGAGCCAACAAATATCTGTAAATTTCCCTTTTATCTGTCACTGCAAAATATTGTAACAAGTCTCTTGTTTTTCTAGCTTCTATATCTCCCTACTACCCACTTTCTTTCTATTTTCCTCTCTCTTTTTTCCCTCCTCATACTTCTTCTTGTAAAACATGATTATCAGTGAACCATCTCCCTCTTATGCTTCACAACAGCATTCAGCTTATTCAGTAGCTGAGATGGTTTCTGGCTCTGTGAGAAAGGCTATTTCTGCAAATCATACATTGGATTCAGCACTTACACAACAGCGTTGCAAAACAGACATCTGTTGCCGTACACTGTTCCATCAGATCCACAGTGAGGTCTGTAGTCCATGGTGCACGCGGGAGAATACTCGGTGCACTGAATCTGCCCATGTCAAAAAAAAAAGAGAGAGAAAGGAACAATTTCAGATCATTAAATCATAAAAAATAAAACTGTTGAAATACCTTGAGGGATTATTTAGTCCAAAATCCCATATGCAAAAAGACATATTCTCTCCAGTTTACATCATCTGACCCAACAATGGTAAGCCTATCATCACAGCAAAGCATAGCTTAGCTCAAGTTCAGGGCTTCTGTCTCTCTCATGCTCTACATTTGAGTGACAAATACATCCTGTGGATTCTATCTTGTACTTAATATCCAAATTAGTCCTCTCCTCACCCTACTGTCATTCACCTTATTCAGGCCTCAGTAGGTCTTGCCTACACGTTTGCATTTTGCCGATTTACTGCCCGGCCTCCATGCATTATCTGAGATTCCAGTCGCCCTCCCCACTGAGGCCAGCGTGATTTTTTTTTACAAACCAAATTAGATCTTGTTCTTCACTTATTTAACTCATTCCCCATCAACAGAAAGTCTCCTCATGACCTGTGCTTCTCTCTCCAGGCTCTTCTGCTCTGCCTCCCATGTTAGACAATTCCAGGACTGAGTTCCATGGGTGTTTCCTGCCCCTGACCAACCCTGTGCCTGGGCGGATGGTGTTTTCCTATTGTACGTGGCCTTACCTGCTTTATCCATCAAACTAACTCCTATTTCTCCTTAAAAGTCAGGTCAACTACTTTGATAAGTTTCATGATGACATTTCTCTCTCTTACCCATCAAACTGGGTTAGGCGTCCCTTCTTAAAATAAACTGTCTTTTACATGTCTATAGTCTTACGTTGTTTCAAAGTTTATTCTAATCATTGACATCCACTCACATAGTTCTTTACTCCTAAATTGTCTCTATATTTGTTCTTGAATTTTTTGTGTGTGCTTTTAAAAAAATAACTTCCTTTATCGTTATGAGGGTGGCCTTGAATCCCTAATTCCTTTGAAATCCTCTTCTTAACCTGCTAATTAGTTGCAGTGTTAGAAAATAACCATATATACACCCACCTGCCCCAATTAAGGGCTCTGAGTAAAGTTTCTGAAGTTTTCCTTTGGGTCAATAAATTAGCCAGGTCACCTGTTTAGGCTGGTCAGATGTCTTTATACATAGTTATGAATAATTTTAAACTGCATGCTCTAAAATACTTTTTCGGTATGAAATTAAGGAATTAGTACAACATTTTATATAAGAATAAATAAAATTCCTGCCTATACTTACACATTCCCCATCATGAAGTTTTCTGAGTTGAAGTCCTCTTTCTCTGGAAGAGGAAATTTTAGTGAGTAGGTCATGCAGCTACTTGATACTTCATAAATACAGAATAAAATACAGCCATGTGTCATTCTGTGTTGTCTCACCAGGACTAAGAATGAGGAGTTCTGGTTAATGTTCTATTCCAGTTGACTGATATTGACCATATATTTGATAGATGATTGCTTTGCAAACAAATAGAAACATAACCAAATAGATCAACACTGAAAGGAGATTGGGCATTTTTCAAAATAGTTCATGGCTATTCAGATCAAAAAGGAATGATATAGTGTGAAAACATTTTTGCAATTAAAAAAAGAAAATAAGCTCTAATCCATCTCTGGCATTAACAGTGTGGTGATTTTGTTATAGTTACTTCTCCCTTCTGAGTATTAGATCCCTGACTTTTAAAAAGAGGATATAAGAAAATATAATCAGTAAGAACCCATAGGCCTTTAAACTCATATGGTTTTAGTACTGTATGAGTTTGCATAGCCTAGAGACTTTATTCTGAATAACAATTGATATTACACTTGACTGTAAATTTCAGAACACCTAGAAAAGCAAAGAAAAGAAAAGAAAGAAGGAGAAAAATGATGAGAAGAAAGACGAGCTCATTTCTATGTACATTCACTCGGCGTCTGCTGTTTAGCTAAGATTTGACATGTGTTATCACAGTGAATTCTAAGCACTGTTATAATTTCTATCTCACAGATGAGAAGGCCAAAGTGTGTAGTGGAATGGGTATCTGCCTTCAGTCACAGATCTACTAAGTGAAGTTGGAATTCTAACCCAGATGTCAGACACCCGTGCCCATGATTTGAACCACTAATCATAAAATAGCGAATTCAAATTGCTGAAATGGCTGGTAATAACCATTCTTTCATTCTCCTAGATGCTGAGATGTTGTTTCCAGGGAGGAGTTAATATTTAATGTGCTGGGCTGGTGGTGGTGGGGATTCCAGTTGGTTCCAACCACTCATCTGTATGGTCACTCTCTTCCCCAGACTCTTCCAGGCAAACACAAGAAGCAACATGAATTTTCTCTGGAGTGTGAAAGAGATCAAAGTCTTGTAATAGTGTCCGTGGCTAACAGACTAAATAGAGATAGCTGTCTTCTGAATTCCTATTATGCAATAAGAATAATATAACACAGGGGATTCATATAACTTTGATCAAGATACATGTTCTGCCTGAGACCAGTCTCCCTCAGTGTGATGTGGGAATAAAATGTGTATATGTAGCAGCTAGTGCCCAAGGGATACTGTATAATATGAATAAGAATTTCACTGAATAGCTATATATATGTGTATATATATATAAGGTATATACATACATATATACATATATTTACATACAGGGCATACACACATATATAGCTATATATATATATATATCCTTAGAGATATAACTAATTTTTTTATTTTAACAAAGCAATGCCCAAAGAGTATTGACAATAGGTATGATTTGTCAAACTATGTTTTTAAAAGCCAAGCAGATTTCTGCCAATGTGGACTTTGTGATCTTTAAAAGGAAGGGAGAGCTCCAAACTGAACATCATACTTACTGTTGCTTCATACAAAACATGCATTCATTACTGTAAACGTTGTCATCTGAACCACATATTGGTTTATATATTCTTGAGCATGCAACCTTGGCGCCTTTTGTCGCCAAGTATTGGGAGCAGTCCACCTGTAAATTGGAAGAAAAATTGATACTCTACATTTTCTTCAATTCTATAGTAATTCTCACTTCAAAAAGCAGAGAGAAGAGAGTGGAAAGAGTGCTAGCTTCTTCAAATCTTCTGCAGACATGTCTAGAAGATCCTCTATGGACCAGGTGCTGTGCTACAAAAATTAATGAAACCTAGAACATTCCTTAAGGAAAATAAGAATTGGCTGTTTAAGAAGGAAATATTAATCTCCCCTTTTAGGGTTATAATGCAAGTCCAAAGGGATAATGAATGTGAAAAATAATCAGAAGAGTTTCAATACTACCCCAAAGTAAAATTTACTTTATGTGCTGCTTCTATTTTGCAAGGAGATTCCTTGTGCAACCTTTCAAAGAAATACCACCAGGACAAGAAAAGTAGGAAGAATATGACCCTCTGAGGAATCACTTCAGTCCAACAGGAGCCAGTCTGACCACTTCCCTGGCTGCACTGGCACATTGGCTCGGATTCCATTTTCACAGAGACCACACAGAGAAGGGCGTACTCACCGCTGTTCCTCTTGCTTGATTTCCGGAAGAGAGTGGAATGAGATGCAATTGGAGAGAAGGCATAGAAGAAAGAGCAAATTCCACAGTTAGAAATGCAAAGCTAAATAAATTCATTGTTCACAGTACCTAAAACCATTTCCCAACATCCCTTGCCTAGGCCGGACCTAGGAGAGGTCCCTTCTTTACTCAGGACCAACTCAGAGTGAAGACAGAGATGTACGTGATCTCTGGGGAGAAACATGGGGACGTCTCTGGTCGTTGGAAGAAGGGCTATCCCGGGCATCCAAGAGTTTCTGTGGGCATGCCTAGGGTAGGGTTGGATGATGATCTCACGGTTGCATAAGTGGTTTCTGAAAGGGCAAGTCAGAATCCTGAGGGGTCCTGATCAGGAACTGAGTGAAGAGCCTGCAATTTTTTTATTCCTTTACATTTCTCTTCCTCTTCCTGAAAGTCTGACCCATCCCCACTTTGTCAGTCAGATCAATCCAAGTAAATGCCTTCTAAATTTTCATCTGACTTTAGCACTCTGTAATTACTAAGAGCTGAATACATTGCAGTTAACATAAAGGCATGAGTATTTAAAAGGAATCTTAACTCACCAGGTGGAGAGACAGCCCATGTGGTGGCTGCTAGAGCAAGAAGGGCAAAAGCAGTGATGGTCTTCATCATGGTGATGAATGAAGATACTAAGGATACGCTGCTCTGAGGCAACACGTCCAGAGGGAGAGACAGAGGGAGAATGGTCTGCCTAATGCATGCAGATATATATAGTGCATACATGAGGGCAGAGTCCCACCTTCATTAAAGATTGACCTTTTTAATGATTGGCTGTTTACCCAAGCTAGGGCATTTTTTTCATTTGTCAAGGAAAGCTTCCTTATTATCTTGATTTATAGAGAGCTGGAACACTTACGCCCTGTAACTCATCTACCAAAAGGTGTTTTGTGTAATAATCCTTTGATTACTCAGCAAATACAATGACATGGTTATATTTGAGAATAAATAAACCGTAGATGCAGTAGAAAGAAATAAAATTAAAATGACAAGTGTCGAATTAGCAGTGAGATCCCTCAATTCCACCCCTGATTCATCACTAACATTTTCAGAAAAATAAGAGACACTCCATAAAATGACATGTGTAAAGGGTATAAGTTTGCATGGTGACAGATGACTATTGAAATTAGTGGAGTGATCACATTGTAAGGTATGAAAATGTCAAATCACTATATTACATACCTGGAACTAATATAACTAATATAATATATACCAATTATACTTAAATGATTTTTTAAAGGTTAGATTGGATGTAGGAAAGTTGAAATACAGAAAGTAAAAGCAAGAAAGACATTTCTTTTAAATGTACAGTAGTAGATAATGTGAATAGTGAGCACTGTAAAAAAAAAGCAAGCTTGCTTTTCTAGAGCATGAAGATACTTTACTTCTATGAAGTCTTGTTAAATGATTAAACTGGTACATTATGTAGACCAGTATTATTGCTACTTAGCAGATGGGACAAACACTCAGAAAGATTAAATGACTTCTATTTAGTCCCATAGGTCAGAGTGGGGACAGCTAGTTCTACAAAATCCTAGCCCTTTATTTCTCTCCTAAAATACCTTTTTCCCTTTATTAAGATATATTATTTAATAAATAAAATGGGAATTTATAATGAAAATTCTGGTTTTAGCATACTGTCTCATGCCTCTTAAGAGTATAACCATGATATTCTGTTTAACACAATCCCCTATCTATCCACAATAACCAATATATTTTTCAATAATACAGACCACATGACTTCCAATTACTTAACACTTTCATCTCTATTATCTCATGTGGTCCTCACATCAGCTTTCCAGAAGATAGAGTTAAGACAGAGTTAATTCACAAAAGGAGAAACTCAAAGGTTGGAGAAGTTAAGCAAATTCCCCAAAGCAGACAGCTACCAAGTAATAGAATCTTGACCAAAACTGATCTTCTAATGGATCTTCTAATTTCAAACGTTATGACCTAGCACTAACTTCCTGCGTTTGTTTCTAATCTTTTAAGGAGTGTTTCTCTCATTCATACTTTCCATTTTCCAATACTACCTCTTTCCCTCAGGTAGAGTTGCATAATTTTAGTTTACGCCATTGTGAAATTTGAATACTTATACCTCACCCATATTTCCAGGCTTCATCAATGTTTGAAATCTATATAATACAAGAAATGCTCTCCAGAAGCTTTTCTGAATGGGATGATCTTCCCAAGTTATAGTGAAGCATCTCATTAGACTGACCATTTCTAAGTAGATAGAAATAAGGACAATGGCTCAGGGGATGTTAAAGCAGGTGACACCCTGAACAAGCACCCTGAACACCCTGGGTCTGTGTTTTTCAAACTTTTCATTGTTGTTTTTTAATTAAGAAATGGAACATGTTTCTTTTCCCCAATGTCATTTTATGGGGCCAGTAATAAATGAAACAGATATTTTTAAAGGCAGTAACTTGAATAGAAGCAAGACAGAGCTCAAGAGTATCTGCAATTTCACCACAAACCTCAAAGTTCCATGTCAATCCTTTCGAGAACTTCCAATCAAAACTTAACAAATAAAAAAGAAGGAAAGAAAAGGGTGTGAGGACTCTCAGTGAATCAGATCCCCTGAAGCTGGTACAAGATTCTTCCTTCTTTGTCATATGTTCTCATACCACCACCCAGCCCTGTGTCAACATGAGATTTCTGCCTCTAATACTTTCCTAAAGAAGGTGAGGGGAGGACCTGCCACTTGGGTCCTAGACTGAATTCTCCATTTCTTACTGGACATGACCTTCTGGACACCCCATAAAACCTTCAAGGTCAACATGTTCCCCAAAAACCTTGATGCCAAATCCCATTTTTAATGGCTTCTCTTGCATTTCATTCTGCTATTTGTCAGCAGTAACCCAATCCAGGAAAATTGAGGAATCTTCATTTCTTCTCCCATTTTCGCATTTACATCTAATCTCTCACCAACCAGGTCTTAATTTGTGTGTGCCTTCCTCTGCAGGAAAAATATGTCTTTTATATTTTGTTGTCTTTTTGTAATTCATAGTTTAAGAATATGGTCTAGAAATCTACCTCCCACGTTCCTGCCTTTTTGGAAATTCCCATAGACAGGACAGATAAATCAATCCCATCAACAAACTCTAACAAGACTGAGTTTTTCTTTCTTCCTCTTGCCACCTACTCAGTAATTTGTCTAAGGATTGAAAAACAGCATGGAGAATTATGTGAATTCAGCATCATCGCAATACATTGCCCAAATTGAAAGTCATTTCAAAGGATCCACACCCATTTCAATTACCAGTTGCTTAACAGGCTCAAGGGTTTTGCCTCACACAAATTGATTAGCTGTGGCTCTAGTTTAGCCAGCCTTTGACGTGGGCATGTGCTGGCATGACTCCCTAGTAATCCCCAATATGGTCCCACGCATAGTAAGTGTGAGCTTTAATCAATAAATGCAGGTGTACAAAATTATTTAGTCTTTTTTGGCACTAAATAAAGTTACATTTTATTCTGCTCCCCACCTCCATTCTGCCTGGGTTTGGGAAGATTTGGTCCCATTCATTACTGGAATTTATGAGAATCTAAGATGCTTAAGCTGTGCTCAGAAAATGAGAGCAGGCCCTCTGGTCTGGACACTCTTGGTTGCTGCCTGCGCCGTGATGGTCCACGCTGGCCACAGATGGTTTCCTTCACTGAGGTTGCTCCCTGATTCTATGCCACACATGAGACAGGGCTGTTTTTGAGCCCGAATCCCTGAATCTAGGGTTTGTGAGACCCTTGTTTTCCACACTCAGGAGTCTTCTGCCTTTTCAGGATGCAGTCCAGCAGCAGTCCCTTTCATTTTTCTTGAAAATTTTATTCTTTCTGTTTTGTCTACTTTCTAAGTATTCAAGCCACAAAGTGTAATTTCTTGCCTATAATGTTTATATGCTTTTGTCCAGTTTACCTCAAACATCCTACACTTCTTTTTCTGCTAGTTTTGTGATAGAGGGAAGGAAAGATAGAAGGGAGACTAAATAATAGCTTTTAAATACTGCTTTCATTGTTGATGCTGTGTTATTATTTCTTGTTTGATATATTGACATTGAAATGACTATCAAAATTTCATTCTTCTTTAGAATCTTACTTCGTGCACCCAGGTCAGTGCTAATCTGGGGTTAGGCAGCTCCACCGGAAGTACTTTAATGGGTGCTTAGAACTGGACTCACCTAGCTGCCTACACCTCCTCTGAGTGCATAGGAACAGCCTCTGGGTGAGGAAGGATGTGGCATTTCCTGCTTGATTCATTAGTGTTTGTCCTGTGATCAGAGGCTGGGATATAAGCAAATAGTTTTTGTGGACACAACTTGTCAATAACTCATTTTCTGAGAACTTGGCAACAGTTCTGGCAACTTTCTCACTTAACATTTTAGGAGCAAATTGGAGCCAAAGATAAGAATATAGTAAACTTGTGACTTTTCATTTTATCACTGCTCCCAAGACTCCTTTCGTGTGAGTCACACCATTGGAGTTCACTTTTCATTGCTGATCCCATTGCCAAAAAACTCTGCAGGTGTGCTGTCTCCTGCCATATGTTCCATGGATTTGGCATTCCAGTATTCCAGAAGTAATCGTTTCTGTAGATAATGAACAATTTTCTAGGGTCGCTGAATATGAAATCCATTCCTTTCATTCAAAAACATAATCAGGTAGGTAATATCATTTGCCTGAAGAGTGTAGAACTGGGGTTCATAAGGCTAGCGGGACTGGTATAAGGACCATGCACTAAAAAGCCATATACTTGAATTTGCATTTCTGATTGACACTCATTTCAGTAAGCTAAGAAAATCACTTCCTCTCCCTTGCTTCAGGATTCCCTTAAATTAAATATGTTAAATAAATCATCTCTAATTTTCTCGTGGCGCTGTCAATCTGGGATTTTATCATCCTAAAAAATAACCTTTTCCTGATGGATATTGTCTTTATTACTACACACCATATTTTAGGGGATAAAATGCAGTTACTTAGTTGAAAGCACGATGTTAATTACAACAATACACTTTGCAGCGTATTTTTCAGGCCTCATGCTGTTCTTTGCATTCTTTTGTAGCTGCAGTTTTTGCTAGTATTTCTGAGAAACACCTCACGAATCTAGCCTTCCTAGGGGTGGGAGGTGCATCTCATAGTTCATATGTTCTTGTAACTGGTTTGTTTGTAACCATTGGTACCAGCAATTTTTAATTGGTACCAGGAAAGGAAGGCAAAAATCTCTAAATTCTTTGAAAAATAATGGCCCTACCTTATTCTTGTAGGCTTATGTCATAGGCCAACACTGAGAATGTCTGTCCTCAACCTCCTTTTAAAATTCTTAAGTGTCTAGGTTCACTGAACAACTTCCAATAAGCAGTTGTTCCACGCCAGGCATGGTACTAGGCCCCAGGGATGTAAACCAGAACACTAAACCACCTCTTTGCTTGAAGAAGCCATAGTCTTGTGAGAGAGATGGACTTCTAAATAAGCAAGTACAAAACAGTGATAGCTGGTAATATAGATGTAAGGACAGGATGTTAAGGGATCATAACAGAGAAATAATTAATTCACATTCTGAGGAAAAAAAAAAGCATTAGGTTTCCAAAACTGAGCTCTACCTTGACTGTGGTGAGAACAAATTAGTCTATTGTTTGGAGAGATGGACCTTGAGAAATAGAAGGAAAAGTGCGAGAAGGACCAGTGGTAGACAAGAAGGATATGTTAGGAAGAGGAGACATGTAAGAAGTCCAAGATAATTATTCAAGGTCAGGAGAGCAATGCAAGAGTTGAAGCTAAAGGGGTGAACAGAAGCCTTGCATGTTAGGAGGAGTTTGGAGTTCCTGTTGGAAGCTAGGAAAGCCCTTATTATACTTAAAGGTTTTAAGCATAATACCATAAAATTTGGATTTCCGATCATTACTCAGCTTAGAGTGAAGTGTGCAATGAAAGGGCCAAGACTGAAGCAGGAAGATCATTTGTAAGGCAGTTGTGGTCAGTCATAAAAGGGTGATGATATGGCTTGAAGCAAAAGTTCATCACATTTGGGGATTAACGCTATAGAGGATAAAGAGAGCAGGGGAAGACAATGCCTAGATTTCTGGTTTGTCCCATTGTGCTTTGCTCTAGTGCAGCAAGGCTGCTTAGTAGGAATTTTCCAAAAGTCTAACCTGGGGAATGAAAAGATCTGTCTTTTGAAGAGGCCATTTGTAGATTAAACAAGAAACAGAGCTATAAACAGCCTTGATGGAAACAACCAAGTCTGTTTAGGCTATTGAAAAGGGTCTAAAATTCATAAACAAAGAAAATTAAGGTAAATGTAAGATATACATGGGTTTTGAAGATACTTACAAGTACTGAAAGAGCTTGGCCTGGAGGAAATCAGGACATCAGAATAAGCCAGAGAGACCTCTATGGCCAGATGAAAATTCTATCAAGGATAACAAATATTGTGATTTATTTTCCTGAGACTGATCTTTAATAGACAAAGCTTTGTCTCTGTTCCCTCTTCATGGTTCAAGAATGATTTACAGTCACATATTGAGATGGAACTTTAATTTTAATACTAGACAGGAAAAGAGATCGATCTGTGTGCCAAAATGGTGTCAGGGGAAAAAAACAAAATGTCTTGTTTTGCTTTTGTCTGTTAGGGAAACAGCTATCATCAGTCACCAGTAAAGGTCACAGGGAGTGTTATTTGAGAACACATTCCCTTCATTTACTGTGATCTATGTGTGTAAGATATGAGACTGGCCTTGGTCAAAGTCAACTAAGAAGGTCTGAAAGCGTATTGAATCATGCTTTTCTCAGTTTCAAACACACATTAAGCATTTAGAAATGTCAACATGTATTATTTCCCATTATCATTATCATAGAATGAGAAGCGTGGCTGGCATGTAACAGTATAGAAGGCAGCAAAAAGAAGACAACTGAAATACGAAGAAGAACAGGAAGAGACAGATACCTATCCCTTAGTGGTTTATAGCCCACAGGTCAAACTGGGTCCACCACCTCTTTTTGTAAATATTCTTTTGTTGGAACATGCCGATGTATGTTTATTTACACACTGTGCATTAATTTTTCTTAAAAATATATTTTATTGATATGCGCTTACAGTTGTCCCATTTTTTTCTCCCCCTCTGCCCTGTACCCTACCTCGTACCATCATTTCCGCACCTTAGTTCATGTCCATGGGTCATACATATAAGTTCTTTGGCTTCTCCATTTCCCATACTATTCTTAATTTGCCCCTATTTTGTACCTATTATTTATGCTTCTTATTCCCTGTATCTTTTCTCCCATTCTTCTCCCCACCACTGATAACCCTTCATGTAATCTCTTCTGTGAATCTGTTCCTGTTCTAGTTGTTTGCTGGGTCCCTGGGCCTTTTCCTGTCCTCTCATCTCATCCCATTCCAGGTCACTCTATCCTCTACCCACCCTCTCGTTAAGCCACACTCTTTCCCCAGTGTTCATAATGATTATCAAGGATTGGTTAAGCCATAAGGGTGGGATAACAATGTCTTTGTGCATATCACCTAATGTTCACAATTGTAATCAAAATAATAATAATGAAAGTATAGAGGGTTTGTTTTTTATATCTCAATAACACATTAAAAATAGTATAAGAAAGAAACCACATCTCAAAAAATACTATGTCTTGGCCATGAAAATAGTTTCTGGACTTCCTATGAATAACCAGGAAGGAGAGACAATTCCACATGTTATAGAATCTCTAAACCCATCCTGTACTTCCTGGAATTGCCAAACAGCAATATTGTTTCCTCACTTTTTCCCCCTGAAATTGTCATGCTCAAAAAATGATTTACATGACCCTTTCTTTCTTTTTTCTTAATGACAACATTGGGGAAAAAGCATAGAAACTGATTTATTTTTACAAAGTTCCAAAGGACAATGATCACCACATCCTACTATAATTAGCCCAGTGACAATTTATCTAAACTAAAAAGAGCAAAGGAAAAAACGCAAAATTAACCCCCCAAATCCAACTAGGCCTGCCATTCCGGGCATAGTTCCTTCGTAGCTGAGAACATGTTGAACCGTGATGGGCTCTCCAAGGCTCTCTCCCTCAGGGGAGTGTTCAGCGCCGGCCTACAGCCTGAATGTGCACAACATACCTCGGTGCTGTCGCCGGGCGCCAGTAGCAAGATTCCGAGCATGACAGAGATACTGGTTGTTCCGTCCACCCTTCCCTAAAGGGTGGGTGTATTTCCTGATAGATTTCTCATGTTTTATTTTTCTCAGAACCAATATCTCATTTTTTAAAAAATTTCTCTATCACAGTCGTCCTAATTTTTTCTTCTTTGCCCTCCTTTGCCCAGCCCACCCCCTGCTCCCACAGTCATTCCCCGCCCTGTTCATGTCCATAGGCTGTTCATACATGTTCCTTGACTAGTCCCTTCCCCTTCTTTCCACCCTTTCCACCCTTTCCACCCTCCTCCTGCAGTCCATCTGGTCACTGTCAGTCTGCTCCATGTTTCCATGCCTCTGGTTCTGTTTTGCTCGTTAGTTATTCTGTTCATTAATTTCCTCTTATAGGTGAGATCATATGGTATTTGTCTTTCACTGACTGGCTTATTTTTCCTGTGCTTTAGCTCACGGTCTAGTTGAGTAACCTCCAGCCTCATGTAACTATTGAGCACTTGAAATGTGACCGGCCCAAACTGAGATGTGCTGGAAGTATAAAATACATATCAATATCAAATATTTAGTTAAAAAAAGTTGATATTGATATTTTGAAATAATAGTTTTAATATATTAGGTTAGATAAAATATATTTTTAAAATTAATTTTACCCATAGTGTTTAAGCTATGAGAAAATTTGAAATTACATACATGACTCATATTGGCAGTGCTACCTAGAGACTTACGCACACTGGGAACTCTCATTTCCTTAGTCTTCTCCCAGACTATGAACCCAAGGCCCCGATAGAGATATTGTCAAGAGGCAACATGATTAGATGTGAGAAATTACTGGTTTGTGTCATCAGATGGGGTTTATGTAACTGAGAGGTAAGTCACTCTATTCACGGGAACAGAGATGCTAGATTGAGGAGCTGGTAAGGTGGCAGATAGTGAAGGTGAAGTTGATTCATAGCTGGTTGGCTTTATATAGCTGTTGGCTGCCTGGGACCCCATGTCTCTCTGCCTCTGTTCCCACTTATGACAACAACTTGAATAGGAAAAAAGTGAGCAATTTCTGTCCACCAATGGGCTTAGCAAGACAAAAGGGTAGAGTTTATTCAATTTTATAAAAAAAAAAACAAATTCATATTAGTCAGGCAGTGGCAAAGAAATCCCAGAAAGGGTGTTTTGCTGGGTTTACGTTTATTGAACAATAATGGCAGAAACAATATTGTGATCGGGAGTCTGCAGAGCACAGGCCGGGTGGGGATGTCTCCGTGCTCTCTGTTCGCAGAATACAGGAGGAAAGAGATGGAGAAGACTGACAGTCAGTGAGTCCATTCCCCCAACAGCTCTCTATTGTTTTCTACAGCGAGTAAGATGAGCTCTGAAGAATTATCCATATATACAGATGGTAAATGTAGGCAATCCAGAATTGGAATATGCATCTTCCCTCATGGCTTTCACCAATCCTCGAATCATTTGTCCTAGAAGAGAAGATGATAGATTAGATGGTAGAAATTCAGAGACGTTGTACAAATGTGGACTACACAATTACAGCTGCACCACAGGGAAAGAGATCCATAGATTCCTGCACTCTGCCAAGGGCTCACAATTTAAAATCATCTTCACATTTCATTCAATTGAGGCAACGAGCCTTTATGGAGCACCTAGTACATACAGTGTGAGGTAGGTACAAAAACGAACTCTGCTCTCGATTACATGTGGCCTTCATACAGAGAGGTAGGTATTATGAACGTCATTTCACAGAAGTGGACTGAGCTTCAGAGAAGGTTAATGATGTGCCAAGGTCTCACTTTTGGTCAGGACTTAAATCCAATTCCTCTACCACTAATGCTTTACACTTACAGTTTGTCTTAGACCATAAGAATATAAGCAGCTATCTTCATTGCCTGACTCATCCAATATTCATATACTGTTTAAATCAATATTTAAAACATTAAGTCAACACAAATTTTTAGAAGGGGTTGAGGGCCTCAGGAAGTTTCCTTCCATATAACTACACACTGTCACCTGGAGTCCTAGCAACAGTGTCATTGCAAACTCAAATCTCCATTTCAGCTTTCATGCTGAAATAAACTTGTGAGGTTTCCTCTGGTTTGAGAAGGATAAGCTATGGTCTTATTAGAGCCTTGAAAATTTTTGTCACTGGATTGAGAATTGTCAGTTATTCAGTCTCACAAAACAGTATCGACAAGATAGCAATTTCCTGCCAAAGTAGCTAATCTTTAATTGAGGTCACGCCTTCTCTGGAGTGCTGGGTTTTCAGAGACTCCTGACCTCTAAGGAATGGTAGCAGAACATAAGAAATCAAGCCAGAAATCTGCATTGACCCAAGATATAATGCTGAATAACTGATAAGTTGCAGGATTTCTTCCAGGATGGTTTTCTGCAAAATGGGAAAGATAATAATCCCTGCCCTACCTACAAGACTATTGCGAGGATACAAAAGGAAAAAGCACATGAAACTCTAGAGGGTTATATTAATCTTAGCAGTTACTGCATAATAAGAAGTCCTTCTTAGATAGTAAGCAAAAGTATGGGTTCCAGGATCCTCAATCTATTTTTCCAGGCAAGTTGTGACTTCTTAGCCTTTTATTCTTTTCTTGGGAGTCCAGACTCTCTTAGGGAATCTTCTATCTGGCAAAATGGTCAAGCAATAGGTTCCAACCTCCAGCATCTGAATCCATAATACTTATTGGAGCAATGCTGAGCCATGACCCACCCATACCACCTTGGTGATTCCAAAATCACAGCACTGAATCATTCAGAAGGAACTGAAACTGTGCCCGGGACATCTTTTGTTCTAATGACATAGTCCATCAGCTAACATCATATATAATTCCTGTTGTTAATAATGCCTGTTACATAATTCTAGTGGACATAAAACACCCAAATATGAAAGGAAGGAGCTCCCTGACAAACTTCTGTGCTTAGCCCTGGCAAGGTTCTTCATTATTTAAGTAAATACATCTTATCAGTATTATCCTATGGCAACTTCCTCCTAAAGCCTCACAAGTTTCATCAAGTTGCCTAAGTGAGATTGTACCAAGGTGTGCTCTAAGATGTGGTCTACAGGACTTGTATAAAGGTTATTTTTACCTTCCTGTTCTGTTATTTATGTGGCCAGGTATGTTTGTGAGATGAGGGGACAGTATGTTCTGTCAATAAAATGAGGGGCAAACCACTAAGATTTTGACGTAATAAGATAGCAAACACAATGCAGGGACTAAAGCAGAAATTTAAATCCTCTCCATGAATGTGTAAAGACTCAGGGTAGAGAGATGACTTTGTCAAGCCCACATGAGAAAGAAGTGAAGATCTCCCAATTTCATCCCATCTTCACCTATTCCACCTGCCCTCCAGCTGCTAGTGTGAAACCAGACACAGCTGACTTATAGCTCCTGGTTTTATGGTTTCCCATAACAGGGCTCACCGAGTAGTTCTTTTGAAGATGATCTTTCAAGTGTTATTTAAGATCCTCAAACTTGGCAGAATAGTTTCCAATTGCATTATTGCTAAAGCTTTTTGTGGCAGTGGAAGGGAGTAAAATAATAATGTAGATAATAATAAATAATTATTTATTATATTCATGAAATATTATTTGCTTTAATTAAATATAAATATATTTGTGACTATAAAATATAAATTTATTAAAATAGAATTCATTAAAATTATTAACAATAAGCACTGTGCCAGGGTCTGTTTCTCTAAGTTCATACTTTGGTCTCTTAGACATAATGATAATAATGAAAATAATAATAAATGCCATTAATTTTTAGACACTGTACCAAGTGCTTAGAAGTCAGTATTTCTTGAATACTTTCAATAACTAAGAACTTTAGCTTAGATATTTATGTGATTTGCCAAAGGTCTCACATATGAAGAACATCAAAAACTGGAATTTGAACCCATATTTATGTGGTAACAAAAGATTTTCTTTTATGTGACTATTCCTAGTTTTTTCCCCCAAGTTACATATCATCTCACTAAAGGAAGAGACTCCGCGTCACCGGGGAGACTGTCAAACTCAGCAACTGTTGTCAAAATGTCCCTGTGGGGATTTAAACGAACAGCCGGCTTTTCATTTGGGAGGTCATTTCGTACAATGTAAAATGTGAGGATATGAAGACTAAACAGAAATGGTTTAAATCCAGTTTGGTTGCTATCTGACCTCTGTCTCATTTTTTATTGTAGAGCACAGAAAAGAACACGTATTCAGTGAAACTATGTTAGGGACAGTTACTAAAAAATCTGTTAGGGATCCCAGTAGACACTTTAAAATGCTAATTACTATATTATTCTTCCCACATATTTCAATAATTACTTAATTATCTCCACCAACCTGTCTAACACTACAGTCAGGGATCCAGTGTACTTACAGATGCTGGAGTGCTGAGAGGTGTTGTTTCTGGGATGCTGTTCTCCTCACACCGCCCCTGGCTGCGTATGCGTGTGTTAGTCTGGTGTATTCTGAAACAGAACGGAGTAATTTTCAAAGATGGGGAAAAGGAACAAACAAAGGTGGATGTGGGTGATATTTGGGCATTAAGCCAGAACTGACAGTAGGGGTAGGGCATGGGACCTGCATTCAACTCGTTTTCCAGTAGGCATCGTCCATGGTTGGTCTCTCTGGGTTTGTGTCCTAGGCTGGGATCTGTTCTGTCACATTTCATTCACCTCTATACTTACAGAATTGTTGAATGTTGGAAATAAACTTGGAGAGCATCTAGTCCACAGGTGGCAAACTTAGGGCCTGAGGGCCAAATCCTGCCCTCCACCTTGTTTTATCTGGCCTGGCACCTTGTTTCTACCTGGTGGCAGTGCCAAGTTCTCACTTACCTGTTAAGGAGTAATTAAATTTATACAGTCCTAAAATTACATTCAGCCCTTTGAAGTCAACTGCGAGGCTGATGTGGTCCCCAGTGAAAATGAGTTTGACACCCCCGATCTAGTCCAAAAGCTATTATTTTACAGGTAGGGAAGTGGGGTCCCAGAGACAAACTGGACTTTGAGTTTCTATAATGCAATTTAGGGATTATAAAATATATTTTATACAAACATAAAATATATATAGAATATAGAATGCATATATAAGTATATTTCATAACAAGACACAACATGTAGTCTGAATTTTATAATTGGGAAGACTCAAAAGGTATGAGTTTTAATGCCTCTTACTTCAGAAATGTTATATATTGAACATCTGCTTGTTTGACCCCTCTGATGGGAAATTCACTGTTTAATGAGGCAGTACACTTTGGGCATTGCTCAGGCTGAAATAGTTTCCTACAGCGTCCTCTAAATCAGCAGAAACCAGTACTGTTTCCTTCTTCCTGGAATAGCCTGAGTTTTCTGTTCACAATGTATACTCCCAGTTTCATCATTAGATCCATCCGGGGGTATGCTTTTATTAATATTTTCATCACTGAGATTTCCCACTCTGAAGTTCCCTTGAAGTAGATGTTCACTTGTTACGGGTTTATATAGTTAATAGAATGCTTGAAGAGCATTGGGTGGCCTTTACAATAAAGAGAAGTTGAAGGATTTCTGGGCTAAAGATGAGGCATTATACAATAAGAAACTGCTGAATGGTTGCACTCCTTCCTTAAATAGGGATTTCTTAGTACTTAAAACTCCATAAGATCCATGGATGGACTTCAAGAGATGAATGTGTCCATAGATATAATGCATATGAATTGCTAATGTCACATCTTTTCTTTCTTTTCCTTTCTGGAAAGAGGTAATTTTTTTTTCATATTGTCAAAGGAATCTTTGACTCTCAATTTTTTAAGGAACTCCTGGCCTTGTATACAACAGTAATATAGTGGACAGAAAGGAAAACTGTATTATTCCCAAAGCAACGAGGTTAAAATCCTGTCTCATCTACTTCCTAGGCTTTGTGACTTTAAACAAATGACCTGCACCCTCGGAACCTCAGATTCACCCTCTGTTCAACGAAGGCAACACCACGCCATGGCAGGGAGTGAGGATTCAGTGTGCGGTGAGCGTGAAAGGGCCCAGCCTACCCCCGTGACGCGAGAACACATAAAGCTCTCATGTTCAGATTGTATTCTAAGCATGTGAACTTAGAATACAGGTGGAGTGGCTTTTTTTCTTTTGTGAGTTATTTGACTATATGGGGTAAAGGGAATAAATGTAAATTGAAATATTTTTCCAGGATTTAAAAGCAGGATATCAGGCCCATCCTGGCATTCAGGGCCTCGCTTACAGTGTCCAATGAGAGATGGAATGTGCATAGATTGCCATGTAAGTATGAGGTGGGATGAGGTAAAAAGTTAAGATTTTCCACCATGTTCTCATTTGAAGCTGGTCAAATGGAGTCTGGGAAGAGGTGAGGAATGTGACTGGAGGTGAGGGTAGGACAGCACTTGAGCAGAAAAATGACTACAAAGCTACCACCAATAGCAAAAGCCTTAAAGCAAGTCCTTTGTATTTAATTTAAAAGAATAATTCTTCTTAATAACCCTGGGAAGTCAGTTGGCTCAGAGGACTGTCTCCACTTCCCCAAAGAAGAAACTGAGTCTCAGAATGATGAGAGAACAGGCCCACCGATGCACAGATAGTAACAGAGCTGAGAGCAGCTCAGGTCTGCCATCTGCTCCAGTGTGCTCTTTTATGCATGAGACCACTTTCTGCTTCAAGAAGAAGACTGAGGGAGGATGGGAAATCTGTGACTATCAGGTAGTGATAAGATCCATTAGCAATTATTGGCTGTGCTGAATTTATATAGCAATGATTCTCAACTTTTTTTGTTAGTCAATGGATGGATGATGTTCGGACTCCCACGAGTGTAGTGAGCTTACAGAGATTTTCTCTAATTGCCGTAACCCCACCACTTTATCCTTTCTCTTCCATTCAGTAATGTATCTAGGCAATTTCATTAAAGGGATAACATCAAGTGTCTTCTATATTATGTAATGATAATGATCTCAAAATTTACATTCTGAACTGCTATGATTAGTAAACTGGTTGCAGCACACCTCAAATTGCTATCAGCTCACCACTGTGGGCAAATACTGTCTTCAAGGCCTTTACTGGAAGATATGATGATGGTGGGACTTGCATACTTACAGGTTTTCATGACAGAGCATGCATGGATTGTTGTATGTCTGGCCGTCATCACCACACACAGGCTGCAAATTCTTTGGGCAAAGGTAACCCATCTTGGGCACTATTCGGTAATGTTCGCATATCTCAGCATTCTGAACAAGTGAAATGTAAGTCAGGTCACTAGACAGCACTACAGAGGGATGAACTAGGGGAAATCCTCCTGATTTCCTCCATCACACTTGAATAACTGATTATTAAAGAAACCATCATGAAGGTCAAACAAACTCACATATTTATATCCCAGATTTGGCTTCTTTATAGTAGGGAACATAAGTAGCTAAACCAAGAAACAAAGAAGAACAAAGCAATAAGAAAGCAAAAATTCTACATAATATTGGGGACAGAAAAACTGAGATATGCCCATAGGAAGAAGATTAGGATGATAATCATGCAAAAAATAATACTATTTTTCTTAAATGAAGGCATCGGTTATGTGCAATCTAAACAGGAAAGACTCAGAGGTAAATGCTAGCTAACTGCATGGGCTACTGAGTCCTAGTTCTGCCACTAAACTAGAGGAATGATTGACCTAACTTCTCTGCGCCTTAGTTGCTCATCTGAAAAGCATGAATAATAATAGCTCTTGTCTCATGTTGGTATTTTAGGGATTGAATCCAACAATGCATTTAAATGCATGCGTAACACTATTTGGCACATACTAAGGGCTTAGTATATGTTTTCAGTGTGTTTCCCAAGATAAAACAATTTTTTATGTAGAGGAGGAAACATAACTTGTTTTCTGCAGTCTTTTAGAAAGGTAATTTCAGTAATAGCTTTATTAACTCAAGAAAAATAGGACCAAAGGGAAAAAAAGACAGAAAAACTTAAGAAATAGAATTATAGAAGACTTAAATACAATTGTGTCAGTAATTACATTAAATAATAATAAGACTAAGTACTCCAGTTAAAGAGCAGAGATTATCAGACTAGAAAGACAAAAAGACTTAACTATATATTGTTTATAAGAAGTATACTTTAAATATGTCTTTCTATTTCAACCAATAGGTTGAAATTAAAAGGATGGAAAATATATACACACAAACATTCATCATACAAAAGCTAGATATATATCTATATTAATAGCACTTAAGTGAAATTTAGGACAAAAGTGATTAGCAGAGATAAAGAAGAGAATTTCTTATGATAAAATAGTAGATTCATGAGTAACAATCCCAAACATTCACATATTTAAAGTATAATTTCAAAATACACAAGGCAAAAATTGACTGCCTGAAAGTAGACATAGGCAACTTTATCAACATGAATATAAACATTAACATACTTCTTTCAGTAAGTGATAGTACATACAAAACAGGATATAGAATATTTGAAAAACAAAATTATCCAGTTTGATTTAAATGAGATTTATAAACCTCTATATCAAACAATTATAAACTACATATTCTTTTTAAGTACACATTAAATTATTACCAAATAAACCTTATTCTGGGCCATTAAGCAAGTGTCAATAAATTTCAAAGAATTAAAATCATAAAATATAAGTCTTATGATCACAGTGGGATAATTCTGGTAATAAATATTATAGTGATAAGGTTCCTAGGTCTTCAGAAATTAAGCAACATACTACTAAATTACTTATGACCCAGAGTAATCAGAATTCAGAAATGCTTTGAACTGAATAGTAATGAAAGCTTAAGCTGTCAAATTGCACTAGTTAATGTAGTGATTTGAGGGAAAGTTATAACTATATAATTAGAAAAAATAAAATTTTAAACAATGATCTAAATTTTATTCTCAGAAGCCAGCAAATTAAGCTAAAAAAATAGAAAAAACTAACTAATCAAGAAGAGGAATTTAAGAAATAGAAAACAGAAGAAAGTCAAATGTTAATTGTTTAAAAAGATGAATAAATTAACAAACCATTTGCAAAATATGTATTGCCATATTAAGTATAAAAAGGAGTATTACTATATAAATGTAGGTATTAAAAGAATAATGTGGCAATGTTATAAATAATTACGTGGAATAAATATGACCAGAGATGAAATTAAGAAGTTCTGTGACAACCACTTTCTGAAACAGACACAGAGAAGAAATAGGACATTTCATAGTATCGACTTTGTTGACATTCCTTTCAGAAACAAAAAACTTCTTATGAAGTTTTTGTTTTCAATAAATAATTCAAACATCGACATGGAATCCTTTTTGGATTATGTGAGTTCCAAATTGCTAGAGATATGAAGGAGAATTTAGAGAAGTACCTTCTACGAGTCACTGACAAAGGCAGGACCAGACCGTGCATATTGTTAATATTTTTTAGGTATCTGCTGTTACAAAGTTCAAAATTACTAGGGATAAAGCTTTACGAAGAAGCAACATAGACAGGATGCTTGTCTTTTTCTTACGTACTTCATCAGCTGTGAGTGAATTCTGACTTCACCTTCAAAATACACCCAGGGTCCAGCTCCCTCTCCTGACCTCCATCACTACTACCTCCATACATATACTAACAACATCTTCTCTGCGGATTACTGCTGTGGCTAACAAGCTGTCTAGTTTTCTCTCTTGTCTGCCTGCAGTGCATTTTCATTAGACTAGACAGTTACTCTTTTAAAGTATAAATCAGATCACATCACTCCTTTTCAAATTTTTCATTCAGAAGAATAGCCACCATGTTCAAAATCCAACGTAACCTGGCCCCCTGTGACTTTAATGACTTCCTCCCCTACAGCTCTGTCTGAGGTCACTCTCTTTCAACTACACCAGACTCTTTGCTCTCCTTGGGGCTTTGCTGATCCTCCTCTTGGAATGCTCTCCTCTCTCTTACGCACACGAAATCAATCTCTTTAGGCCCTGGTGCAAGTGTCCCTTTCCCAGAGAGCTCTTTCCTTATAGCATACTTAAAATTGTAACCCAGAATTTACGATATCATTTTTCTATTTTACTTCCCCCTTGGCAATTATATTTTATTTATTCACATTATCTATTATCTGTGCCGTTCCAAAATAAACTCCATGAGTCTAGAGGGTTCTGTTTTAGTTACAGACAGAGGCTACTGTTCTTATACACATAAATAATGCTTGGAAAAATAGGAGCTTAATAAATATTTGTAGAATGAATAAGTGAATCATTAAATAGAGGACAAAGTAAATAATAAAAGTGGTTCTCTTCTCCAAGAGAAATTTCAGCTCAAAACCAGATTGTACATTAGGAGGAAGCATGATGGGGCTTCTGGTCACCTGGCGATTTACACAGGTGTGATCACTTATGACATGTGCACTTTTTTACATGGCAACTATGCTTCAGTAAAATGCTTTTTAAAAATTTTTTTTATTGTAGATTATTCAGTACCGTTTCTATCCTTTATTCCCATTGCAGCCCACCCACCCAACCCTCCCATATCCAACCCCCCTAGTTTTGTCCATGTGTCCTCTATATTTGTTCCTGTAAACCCTTCCCTTCTCCCCTGAAATTCCCTCCCCTCTCCCCTCTGGGCCCTGACAACCTGTCCTCTATTTCAGTGTCTTTTGTTATATTTTACTTGTTTCTTTGTTTTGTTTTTAGGTTCCTGTTAAAGGCGAGATCATATGGTATTTGTCTTTCAATGCCTGGCTTATTTCACTTTTTAAAGAACAGATTTTAATACTTAAAAAGCCAAGATATAGAAAAAACCTAAGTGTTTGTCAATGGATGAATAGGTAAAGAAGATGTGGTGTGTGCATGTGTAAAATGAAATATTATTCACTTATGAGAAAGAAGGAGATTCTGCCATTAAGAAAATTTGGATGAACATTGAGGGCATTAGGCTAATTGAGATTAGTCCGACGAAGAAAGACAAATACTGTATGTTATCACTTATGTGGGAAATCTCAAAAAGCCAGACTTACAGAGACAGTTACCAAAGGCTGAGACGGGAGAAAAGGCAGGGGCCGTGCTGGTCCAAGACTACAAACTTCCGGTTATAAGATAAACAAGTTCTGGGATCTAATGTACAGAGGGTGATTATAGCCAATAATACTACATTATATACTTGAAAGTTGCTGAGTGAGTAGGTCTTAAATGTTTTACCTCAAAAAAAGAAATGGTAATTATGTGAGGAGATGAAGGTATTAGATAATGCTATGGTGGTAATCATTTTGCAAAATATGTGTATCAAATTAATACATTGTACATCTTAAACTCACACAATGTTTTATGTCATATCTCAATACAGCTGGAAAAAAAGAACAGATTTTGTGCATAGCTCTTCTCCTTGTTTCAGGACCACTAGTGTAGTGCCTAATTTAGTAGACATATTTAATTAGTATATATTGCACTAGTACAATTCATTTATTATCCTACATGACTTGGGCAAATAATTAGGTAAAATTCATGTTTGATACATTTCTTTTTCTTTTCTGACTAGGTAGAAAAATCTGCCTTTTAGGGCCAAATGTGAAACTCCACTTTGTACATATAGTTCATGCTCTCATATCCCATTTCCTCCCTTCTGCTCCTGACTTTGGCAAAGCTCTAAAAAAGCAACTCCATTAGGCTAATTGACACTAAGGTGTACACTACTGATGGCCACCAAGCTATATTTTAAACAAAAAGTGTTAACTGCCGTGAATTTCACCAGTGTGAACTTGCTGAACATAGCACTCCAGACTCCTCGGAAAGGGGCTTGGTTTGGGGTGGGAAGTGAGAGGAAGCTGAGCAAGGAACCTTTCTGGTGTGCTGAAATCACGGAATCAAGTCTCCTAACAACTTACCTGACCACATGTAAGATAAGTCACATTCATTACACATCCACTTTTTAAAATGTCAAAAATGTACTAAATTGGTTAGGAGTGGGACTAATAACCTCAAAGACCACAGAATAAGGCACTGGTGAGTAATCCCAGAACTCTCACCACACGTGAACTATGCTTAATCCTCAAAGGACTTGGTGGCTATGCTGAATCAGCCTTTTCCAGGCTTTTCTATGGAAATGCAATTTATAGAGGCAACAGCCCCCCACCCTCCACAATAAGTGCGTGAAGTTAATAAGCAGCTTTTCAGAAAAAGTCCATCTTACCAGACTCTCTTCTTCTTCCTCTTCAGAAGATCGAGGTTGGGGTGTTTTTTCTTGGAGTCTTGCCCTTTCCAAAGCTTCTTCTTGACTAAAGAAGAAAATGAAAAGTAATTTAAAGTTATAGCCACAAAGAATAGCTTCCGGAACTTCCAATGGGAAGTTAAACAATCCTGATAAAATATAACGGAACCACAGGACACTCTGTGCTCGAACACAGAACGCCAAGACTAGGGTGACATGTTAAGGAAAGTACACGACTGGGCTCCGGTTTAGAGCTCTCATAACTTGATAGGTGTGTGATTGTAGATAAGTTGCTTAAATCCCTTGGGCTTTGATTTTCCTAGAATGTACAATAGGGTGGTATTGGTCATTTCCTCCAAAAACGTTCTATGAAGAGCTACATGAATACTGATGATGATGATGATGGTGGTGGTGGTGATGATGATGGTGGTGATTGTGATTACTGTCATTGTCATTATTGATCAAGTCTATTGGTCCCCAAAACATGGTTGTTCATCAGAATAACCTAGAAACCTTTTCTTAAAAACAAATTCCTTAGTCCTGGAAATTGGCTTCATACATTTTGGTGTACAAAAGTCCATATTTTTTAAAAAATAAAAGCTTTCTCTGTTGAGTGTGATCTAGTTGTGGAACAAACATCTGAAATAATTTCTTATAACTATAATCCTGAGAGTTGAAATACAATTCTTTTTGAGTGACAGCTAGTAAATATCATGGTTAGACCTTACATCTGGATTCCTGTCTCCAAAGCCAAGCACTCTTTCTCCTACATCAGGCATCAAGTTAAGGGCCTTCACTCTAAAAACTTATTTTAAGGACCCCATGGTTCACAGGCACACATTTATTTAAACAGCAGTTTCTAAAAATGCAGTTCCCCTACAAATGGAAGGGGTAACAGGGCCCTCTTACTCACAAGATAGCTTTGCACATGTGACACTTGTTTTTATATAACTTTCCATCAGCACCACGCACAGGGTCATTCTCTCGAGTGCATATGAGGTTGTCATTCCTCAGGTGCTGCCGAAAGTTACCACATTCATCCTAGAAAATGAGAAAGGAGAAGTGAACATGGCCGTTTCCCTTCTGGACTTGGTGGTTTCTCAAACTTGGGCTCAGGGCTCTGGGCTCAGACTCACTTCACTTATCTGGGCAACGGAGACAAAGGAATGCCCAGACTGCCCAAACTTTCCATTCTCCGTTCCTTTCGGCGCCTCTTTGCACTGGTCCTGGAAATGCAGGGAAAGGTCAAACAATGCTTGATAGACCGTCTTGTCTCCCTCACCCTTTCCTTCCCTCCCTCCTATCCCCCGTGTTCCTCAACCAAAGGATGCTCTCACAGGGATCTAACCCTACGAATGGGATGGGTCATCGCTGTGAAAAGACTGAACGGCATGTCTTCTTTGCAGTCTTGAAAAGCAAAGAGAAAAGGCAGCATCATGCATGCACACTATTGATTTGCTGATGCTGAGAAAACCATCTGAAGAAAGCAGAAAAAAGGGATCAGGGAGAAGCTAGAGGGGAGGCTCTGAGACTAGTGTGCATTACCCGGATGGTTAAAGTCAACGTCAACAAGCCACCTGCACCCGCACTTCACATTTAGTGTCAGACAGGAGCATGCAGGGGAGGTGGTAGCGGATTTTTTACCCTCTCTTGGTCAACCCACATTTCCTCCAAGAGGAGACACGAAAGCAATGATTGATACACTGTAAGAGAACTCTCTACAAAATTCAGAAAAACATTAAACCTCAAAGCCAGAAAAACATCTTTTTATACCCAAAGTGACAACATGGGCAAAATCAATTTTCTTTCAAGCAAAAGATTAGCATCTTCATTATCCCAAAACTGGAGAGAATTCAAGATCTGAGGCTGAGAAGTAAAATAGCTTTCTTCATATCTTTTAAGAAATAACCTTTGTATCACTCGAAGGCTTGTCACGTGATTTCTCTTCATTCCTTTTTCTCTCATTAGCTTCTCGCTCACTGTAGAATAAAAAAAGGTAAGAGTAGTTTTTCCAGTTATTACTGAAATATTTTTTAAGCAAGTACTTTTCCAGTTCTAAATATTAACAAATCTAACTCTGCATTCTCATATTTAAAAATATCTAAAATACTTCCTTTACTAATAAATTCTGTTTGTTGGAATTTTGCATTTGTGGTGATGCGATCAGCTTTCCTAAACTCAGTTACTAATCTGTCAGAATGAGAGGATCCCCTAGCAGAGTCTACTTATGGGTTTCGCATAGAGAGTCGCTTCATTTCTCATGTTTGTAAAAGTACAACTAAAGTGTCCAGTGTTGACTGTTCATTATATAGTTTTAGTGCTTTGAAGTTTATGAACATTTTTGCATATTATCTCCTCAAATCCCTATAAAAACTACTGTGAAATCGCCGTTCCCTTTACACACACAAGGAGCTGAGTGTCTGTACACTGAACTGGCCTGTCCTGTACGACTTAGCTGATAAGCTTCCTCTTTGAAAGTCCGTACTTGGATGCAGCCCGATAGCTCCCCCTGTCTCACATGCTCCAGGTATGATTATGCTGCTCCACATCAAAATAAATATTTCTTGGATGGGAGGGAGGTGGGGAGGGCTCAGAGGGTGGGGTGGGACGGGAGTAAAAGACAGAAAACTGTACTTGAACAACAATTAAAATAAAAACAATTCTTGGGAGAGTGCTTTAAAAACTTATTGTCTTCTTGTCAAGTGAGGGGCTGTTATTGTACTTGTAATGTGTGATGCCAAATGCCTGGCGTTCTAAACCAAGAGGAGCAGTTCTGAGGCCCACAGGCCCAGCAAGCACAGGGGTCGGTAAGCCCCCTCACGTACAAGATGCTCTGACACATGGCACACTTGTTGGCGTGCATCTTGCCGTCCGGGCCTCGCACTGGGTTGTTTTCCAGGGTACAGGGGAGCTTCCCATCTCTCACCATGGTCCGGAATTCATGACACTGGTCCTGCCAACAGGGGCAAAGGGAGGTGTTAGTATGAGAGTCTGATCTGAAGAACCGAGAACGGGATTTGTTGGGAAGACCTAAACTCAAAACGTTTGAGGGTGGGAGGAAATCTAGAGCAACTTAAATTAGAGAGACGGAATATATTTCACAGGCACACAATTCACTATCTGCTCAGAATCCCTCCCACAGCATCCTTCTGTCTTGCCCCCAAGGACTGTAACTACCCCCTAGGACAGCCCATACCGTTTTTATACAGTTTTCGAGTGGGCTGAGCCCCAAACCGGTCTCTCTACAACTGTACTCATACTCACTGCAGAAAAAGCCCTGGAGTGAACTAAAGAAATGCTCTGTGGGTAAAACATACTGAGATGTAAACTTTTAGCTTTGTCCCTCAACAACAGTTTTTAAAAATTTAAATCGAATCAGTCTCGCATGCCAGGCACTTTGTTGTGTGCTCTAACAGACTTCCCTCAGTTGTCCTAAAAACCCTCT